>JAOWCC010000889.1:0-59593 GCA_030867875.1 Actinernus sp. WN-2022 | reverse complement strand
CAATTTCAACACCTAACTGCTGACAAACAATTTAGGCTACTTATAAATCCACCAAGAAAATTAATGAAAACTATTTCGAAATACATTTATGATTGCTTCCAAAAGAGAAAAAAGGCACTGCCTTAGATAGCTAGCTTTCCGTTTTTTATCCAGTCTATTATTATTATTGTAAAAGTCTTTTACAAAGTGCCAATAAACAATCGCTGTCTGTCTGTCTGTCTCTTCCCTTCCCCTCCCCTCCCCCCCCCCCCCTCCCCTCCCCCCCCCCTCCCCTCCCCACCCCTCCCCCCCAATCAATCAATCAATCAATCAATGACCTTTATTTATCCACGATAGAGTTTAAAGCTTGGAGCTTGTGGGGTCGTGACTTAACATAAATGTAATTAATTAACGAGCTAAGATAAGTAATTTGTAAAACTAAGATACTAATACTTATATTAAATAATGCTAGTATATAACAATAACAACTGGAATTATAATAATGGTAATTGATACCAATAAATAGAGCTGATGGTGCTAAATCTAAGCCTAAAACCTAAAATCTTAAATATCTCTTACGTTTCTATTAGTTTGCACAGATATATCCGTTTGCACAGATATCCGTTTGCACAGATATCCCCCGATAATTTAGGAAACAGCACTCTTCATCTACACGGAAAAAGTAAGAGTACTAGTGTCGTGCCCAATTGCTTGTCGTATAGATCGGGCTTACAAGTACAATGTTCTCCCTACCTGGTCCAACGAGTCCAGAAAAAGGACGATAGGCTTTTCCGAGGAAGCAAACTCAAGGTATTTTGGGAATTGCTCGACAAGGTTCTTATAGTCGCTCGGTACGTCTTCCACGCCCTTGTCGAACACTCGACACAGCTGTTCACACAGACTACGGAGTAATGGCCGACCAGATGTAGACTGCATGCTGTTGCCAAGGAAGCGGTACAAAACGACAGCACTACTGGGCTTCTCCTGCATTTCGGATACAGATAAATGGACAGTACGTCTTTCTATTAATAATTCAGTTAAAATTGTGGTTCGCACCGTCTGGAATTATTGTCCATGTATTTATTTCGAGGTTTTTAAAAAGTTCTCGTTCCATCCGAAAGGTACACTTGGGAGTTTAAGAAACCAGGGCTCGGTTGTTCGAAGTTCGATTTGCTAATTATACTGAACTTGTGAACTATGGATTTGAGGTTAAAACCTATTCCTAGAGGAGAAATAACCAAGTGCTTATCTACTTGTCTTGTTAGATTTGGAAACGAATACCTTCTGCCGAGAGAACCAAAACCATGGGTTAAGACTTAATCCAGGATTAGCGCTAATCGGCTTCGAACAACTGGGCCCAGGACGGCGACGGGAGGTACACAAAAGTGTTTTCTACCGAAATTTGGTTTCTACTGTTTCCTTTATTCGCGTTTCATTATTTTTCACATCCAAATATTTCGAGAGAAAAAATAGGCATAGAGTTCCCTTCACGCCGAACGAAAGAGGGAGTGATTTACTTCTTGACGCGTTCTATGAAACGTAAAACGTATGGTTTTCACGTTGTATTTTTGCAGACAACGTTTTTGGAGAGTGCGTGCATTTTCACGTGGAGTTATTGTATTTTGTAAATAAGGATATTGTTTTATGCCGTTGTCCTAAACGCTGCCGTCGTGTCCACACTAATCCGTTTATTTCAAAACGCAACTCATTTCTCGATTTTGGCCTTCCGTCCACACCAAGCCCCCGAAAACGGAATTTTTTGAAAACGCTGTTTTCCTGTTGTAGCCGGTGTGGATGGCAAAAACGGAACTTTTCGAAAACGCTGGCGTCAAGATGGTCATATGATCTTTGGATCAAATCGTCTGCGCATCCTTCATCCCGGTATTCAGCGCATTCCGATCGTTGTTGTGTTTTAGTGTGGACTGCAAAAACGATTCGAAAACGCTATAGTGTGGAAGGAAAACCTTTTCAAAACGGAGAAAAAAAGTTACGGTTTCAAACGGATTAGTGTGAACTGGACCTTTTTCGAAAGGAAGATTTATCTGTCTCATAGTGTATCCGTACAGGCACTTTTATTCGAACATTGGCATTTACCCCAGGCCCTTGTCATTCCCTACTGCGCAGGCTCAACGAACATGTTTTATAGAGTATACGCACGCAAAACGGATGAGAAAGGTCTGGGGTTTAGGCAATGTAAAAAGTGACATTTGTCAGTCCGACAATAATTCCAGACTAAGGTATATAGAAAACAACAGATCAAGAAAACATCAAGATCACTTACGTGTATTGTGTTAGATATAGCTTTTGCCATGACACTTGTTTTTCCTGCACCTGAAAGACCCCACACTACTAAGGGACAACTGGAACTGCTATTGAGGTACGCGTCGATCTGCAATAATGAATTGAAGAGACAAATACTAAAACATTGTATTTCCTTTAATTATTCTCACATCATATAGTCTGAGGTGAAACGAGTAGTTGGTATGCACTGTCAAATAAAATATTCTACCTAGTATCTTAAGTTTACAATTGATGAATTTCACAGAACTAAAATTTATGGAAATTATTTGACTTCAGATTCTCATACAAACACTGTAGTTTCCATCATGTTGATCCTGATTACCCATGATGCATCATTTTCTTGAAAAGGCTTATTTTAGGGGTGATAGCATAAAATGGTACTGTCAAAGGTACCATATATTTCTTTCAATATATAGTTTTATACTAACTAGCCTCGTTTCCGTGATTTTTCCTGTATTTAAATGTCAATAACTTCGCAGCAATGAAAGAACAAATTCTCAAACTGCTCAGTATTACTTTCTATGGCATGCTTTAATACAGGCGGTATTCACTTCACCTATTATCCCACGTTTTTTGTCGTTATGCAAATATACCAGTTCGCGTTAATTCCGACATTTTGAAAGGGTTGCAAACATGGCGCGAAAACAGTATATATATTGTATAGGAATTTTCCGTAAAGTCGAATTTCTGAAATATGGTGATTGTCTGCAAACTTAAGATACCAGGTAAAAGATTAACGGATCAAAATTTGAGGGATGTAACTGTGTTGGGAAACGTGCAATCGTATTTTCAGTTTTCCATACAGTCAAACTCGGCAGGTAAATTTACAGTATGTTTGCACCCCTTTCAAAATGTCGGAATTAACCGCGAACTGGTCTATTAGAGGAGTGCTAGCCATATTAGAATAGGGTATATGCACACTACAAGCCCGTCAACCCAATTTTTAAATATTAAATTTCACTTTCCAAGATAGTATAATCCAACATACTCGGACGGTTTGACCATACAATTCAGCGCTGGTCAGTAATCTCAGTTCGATGATGTTGAACGATGATCAGTACAAGTTTGAATTCTTTCAAAATAATATTCGTTGACCATATATAGACCATATCGCTAGAAAAAAAAATAAAAAAAAAATAAAAAAAATAAAAAATAAAAAAATATCGCTAGTCCGCCATGTTGGATCGTGTGCGATATAGGCGAATCCTTGTTTACGTTTTTACCTCATTAGCATACATCAAACTTCAAGCGACATAGATACAAACAAACAGAGTGCACAAATCGAACGAGCTTGTCACACTTGATAATCACCGAAAATTTGAGTGTGATATGATAAATATATTTTGAGGAATGAGCGTTTAAAAATCTCTAAATTTACAACGAATGTATGGCTGTCAGAAACTCTTGCCCCCCAGCCGATTTTACAGTTTTGAAAAGTGAATTTCTCCGTAAATATTTAACATATTTATCTCACATTTTCGGTAATGACTAAGTTTAAAATTCTCTTTCAACTGATGTAGATTGTTTGTTAGTAGCTTGAAGTTTAATTTATGCTAATGAGGCAAAAATGTAAACAATGACGTCAGCAAGGATTCGCCTATACTCTGGGATGGATACCTCAGTTACAATGGGAAGTAACTGATTAGGTGTTGATTTGATGATTCACGTTAGTTCACGGTTCCATTACTTCCCATTGTATAACTGAGATATCCATCCCAAAGTACATCGCACACGATGCAACATGGTGGACTCAGTGGCGTTATCGTCTATGCACTGAACGTCTCTTGACAAAAGTCCATTTTGACGATGTTGCGCGCACAGCTAGAACAATGGCTATCTGTTTTAAATAACAAAAGGTTGGTGAACCAGAACGAGTCTTAGCAGCTCGCGTCTATTGTTCTACTGACGCGTGCGCAAAATCGTCAAAATGACCTATTGTACTATGCCCAAATTTATGTATGTCTGAGAATGGTGGCCATCCATCTAATGAACATCACTGAGCACGGCTCAACGATGTTGACCGTTGTTTAACTAAATCAATGTTTTCTTCGTTTAACCTTGGCCTGTTACATTATGAATTACCAGTCTGAAATTTGCACTCATCGTTTTGTTTTTATTCAGAAACTTTATATTAAGTTTGCTTTGGAGCAAGACATGTATTCGTACCTTTTCCAGGATGTCGTCCCTGGCAGACACGTGACGTGCCTTGTCCAGACAGAAGAGTGCGTGATTACGAACTTCCTCAAATATCCCATCAACGACCACGTGACATCTCTTGATAGCCTCACTCATTGACTGTAGCATTAGCTCACAGAAATGATCTGAAAACTCTCTAAAAATAAATTGATAAGGCACATTATTACCAAGAAATGCCCTCTCCATGTACGTGTGATGTCACTAAGTACCGTATTTCCTCGAATAAGCGCCCTGGGCGCCTATTTAAAAAATGTGGCCAAGGGGGGCGCTTAATCGATAGGGGAACTAAATATAAAAAATGTGATTTGAACTTATCAGCCAAAAATAACTTTAGTTATTCGCAAGTAATGTCACCTTATATTATAACATAAAAAACGATAAACCTAGCACTCTGATTGGCTAATAGCCGTGGACCATTTGCCCATGGGTTGCACCGCTCACGTCGGATGCACCAAATTTTTCTTTTCTATTCCCACGAAAACTATTTTACAGGACAATAAAAGAAAAACTCTAATCCAAATGAACAGGGAATTTTGTTCAGCGACTGTCTTGGCAAAATTTGAGCTTCATTTATTTTCCGAGCCACCGTACCAGAAAAGGAAGAGTTGAGACGGCTTGCAAATCTGTACGAACGACGAACAAGATTTACGAGCTTTTGCACTGAGGTTTGGATCCTGAAACATTCAGAAAGGATCGACGGACAAAAAAAAACGACGAACTGTTCAATCTCGATATTTAGAGGTAAAGGGACATCATTTTTGATTATTAAAAAATCCAGACGAGTTTTATGAGCTGATTAAAAGAAACCACAATGGTTTATTTGGTAGAAACTAAACTTATAATTATATCAGTCGAGTCGAAAACCGCCGAAGAGCCAGAGGTGTACATAAAGTGGAATTAAATGAATAAACCTCACTAAAACGTTCTCTAGTGTCCTGATATTAATGCCAACTACAGAATAATGAATAAGCTCCACATTCAGTGAGTTCATTTTACAACGAGATAATTGACCTATATCATTATGACGTCAAATCAAAACAATCTATTGTTTAAACGCTAAGGATCACGGTCGTGGGAAGGGGACAACACAGCAACAACACAAAGGAAATCGCTATCAAATGCATTTTGTAGAACGTAGAATAGCGGTAACAGCTACCAAATACGGTAAATATTGTTAACATTGATACAGCTGATATCTGGAAACCAGACAATTCGAAGTTAAATTTTCCTCAGCAGAACAGATTTAGTTCAAAATTCTATTGTTCAAGTCGATTCTGTCCCCCTCATAAACAAGCCGTGACGTCATAATGATATAAGGTAATTTAATTGCCACTTTTGGATGTGAAACTGAAAGTAATTAAACATACAATTTTAGAGGACAACAAACAAAGTTACTTCGTTCACTTGTCTCAAGGATATCCAGTACTGGCACAAATGGCAACAGCAACAAGCCAAAACCAGGAGATTCAGCTGACAGTTCACTCCAAATCTCTGGTGTGCAGATCGTTTTTAATTCCGCCGAAAGCTATTCAGTTTTCAACAGACGAATGAACCCTTTTCTTATTTTTTTTGCTTTACCAAAGCGATTGCTTCCAACGAAAGGAACTGAGTAAATGTCTTTCTCTTGCAGTTCGAGACCTTTTTAGCAGGCTAGATCTTCTCTTTTCCTTGAGACCAAGGGCAAGGTTTGAATAAACATTTTGTTGAGCAGAGATCAATGAATGACTTGTTTTTGCACTGGAACAGTCGCGCCAGCGCTCAGCTTAATTTATGCAATATTTTCGCGCGCTTCATGTATTGAGAATTTATATTTCATCACCAACAAAAACATTATTTGCTCTTTAATTGTCGTGGTTATGTTATTAAAAAAAAAGGTAAACGCCACAGCTATGCTGCACGTTTACGATTTCTTTATTAATCTTTTACTCTATCGTGCGGTACCAGGAGGGGGGCGCTTATTTCGAATATCGTGCACAAGGGGGGCGCTTAATCGCTTAACCGTATATCTAAATTTGTTTTTCTTAGGTCTGAAAAAGAAGTTTAACGAATTGGAACTAAGAATTTGCAACTTAAATGAACTTAAAGTACTGTTTACACATTTCCTTAAAAGTCAAAAATTCTAAACAATACAGGAGAAAGTGCATGAAAAGGTATGCGTAGCCTTTAAAGAAAGAAATTATATAATAATAACATTAGTATTATTTGTCTTTATTACTATTGTATTACTATATTTTTATCATCATCAAATTATGAATTATCATTATTACCTTTGTCATACCATATTACAGTGCATTATATTATCATAATTATCTTTATTGTTACCGTCAATTCCTTTGTTACTTCCTGACATGAATTAACATTAGCGGAGTACTTGTCATAAAACGGTTGGAAAAATGAAACATGCATTTATGATTAAACTGACAGCTTTTCACAAACTGAAAAATATGATTAAACAAACCCAACCTGAGGTAGTCTGCGTGCATGTCTAGAGATATTCCAGGCCCCCAGGGCACAGTGTAGTCCATAATATTGTTTTTACTGAGGGCACTCGGCACCGCATCATTCTTCAGGCTGTGAAGTAGAACCTGGGCCCCGATATCCACCTGCCCGTCACTATACTAAAGAATAGATGACGAGTAAATTTTAGTGAAATATTTCAATCCCGGCACGCGCCAGGAAACTATTAGAATAATATATAATTATACCATGGTAGCCTCGGATTCTCTTGTTCTCCGAGGCACATTTAAACGACTAATTTTCCTGATGGCAGGGATATTTAGAAATATGCATTGTTTCGAAATTTCCCGCCGGGAAATTTCGAGACAATGCATATTTCTAAATTTCCCCTGCATGCGTAATGAGGAAAAATTAGAAGAGAATGCAGGCTGGAAGTGAGAAGGTCAAAAGCATCAACTCCTGCTCCCCTCTGGCACAACTAGCCCTGCGCTCCCGGATGAAAAATACTGAATCCAAACTGACCTGTCTTCATCATAACCTTCAACGTAATCCATGTGGGATCACGTATTTCAATCTGCATATTCTTCTCTTAATTTCTCAAACCCGCTTCTTCCATGTGGGATACTTAAAACCATAAACGTGACGTAATTAAAATCCATTCATGCTCTTTGAATATTTAGTCTAGTCAACCGCATAATTACATTGTATTTTAGTGTTATTCTTCTCAAAAACAACACGCTTTTCCCCAGGGGAAGCCAGGGTCGTTTAATAAATGGCGCTCAGTCAAGCATTAAACAAAACGTTTTCGAAAGCAACTCGACTGCGACGTCTTTAGTTTCGGCAGAGAAAACTAAACTTCTCAGAGATTTGTTCCGTTCCTCGGTGATCATGGTATAACAAACCGAAGCGGCCTCGGGACATTTACAAATCTTCCCGCGGCTCTCGGGGCAATTTAAATCACTAATACCCCTCATGCCATGGTATAACCTATAAATATAGGGAAAACACGCTTACACCAAAAAGAAGGTAATCTAACGGGTGACCCTCTGTCATTAACATTGCAAACATACATAGAGCGGATTTCATTTGAGTGTCGGAAGTGTTTTGGTCTTGCGTTTACTAAGCTCTCCTATTGGCTGAGAAAGTAAACCAACCAATCAGAATCCAAAGTAAAACCAAACGCAAATTGGTTTTGGTTTTGCTTTGGTTTGTCATTGGCTCACAGGGAAGCCATTTATGAGTTACTTGTGATTACTCGCTCCTATGATTGGCTGGCTGTGGGTAATTTGCGTTTGGTTTCACTACACTCAACTGAAAACCGCTCTAATTAAAGTTAACAGTGATTAAAATGTAACAAATTATAATAAAATGCCATATATATGTATGCATGTGTGTACATTGAAGAGCGATAAATTGAAGTAATAGATCAAAAGCGAGGGCTAGTGTTTTACCAGGGGATCCAAACACCAAGAACAGATGAAAGCACGAGGCCGCTTCGGCCGACTGTAAATATAGTACTTATAATATACTCAACAAAATATCTGGATATAATTAATAGAGTATACAGTCGCATGCTCGTGCCAGACGTGGTTTACGGGCACTGATAATAGTGCAGATATTTTGAAAGTTTGCAAATTGTACTCACCTATAGGTTCGTGCAATTATCAGAACTTTCAAAATATCACTCAGTGTCCAGAAATCACATGTATCACTCGCGTTCGTGCGATTTCCTCTATGTATTGTCATTGTTGGCTTGAAGATCACGGAGCAGCGAGAGGACGATCGAAGAAGTGATGCAGATTTTGAACTGACGCCTCCCAAAAATACAATACAAGACTACCAATGAGATGAAAACCTAGACATGATATTGCCAATAGAAGATAAGATAATAAAAATCCATCTTTTACACGAAATTCACAAACCTGCTTGTCGACAAACTTGGCAGCTGCGTCATCACTGATGTGCTTCTCTACGTCAGGGATCTTTCTTCTATAGCAGAATGCCGTTTGGTTTCTATTTTCTACGTTGAGTAAGCCACATCGAACTTCCATCTCAGTAACTGATGCGGTGTACCACTTGGCTCTGTTGTAGGACCCAAAATAGTAATTACTATCTGGAATGAACAAATCTCAAACAGATGTTCCAGTCGGTATTTTTAATATCAAAATATTCCAAAACTTCGTTAGAAGAACATAGTATTTTTTAAATTCATTTAATTTGGTTAACTGGTAATTAAGTGCAACAGTGAGCACGAAAATGAGAGCTAAGATTAAAGTGCACCTAACCCTTCCTGAAATATTTATACATATGATCCTTCGAAAAGTTGAGCACTTCTGTGAAAAACGATTTGGTTTACAGAGAATACTCTATGTTACACGCTTGTTTGAAATCATGAAAATTTGACCTTTCCTGACCCATGACCGCGTAAGTAAAAGCCTGGGTCGATTCCTGGGTAGACATTATCTAATCAATTCGACTTTGTAATAGTTTGAAGTAATACGTAAAGTATAATGCATTAATGAGATGACATCTACCCAGGCTTTTACTTACGCGGTCATGGGTCAGGAAAGGTCAAATTTTCACGATTTCAAACAAGCATATTACCGTAAACCAAACATTTATTCACAGAAGTACTCAAAACTTTTCGGAGGTTCATAGGTAAAAGATTTGCAGGAAGGGTTAGGTGCACTTTACCGAGAACTACATTATCAGATTTGTTTCAATTCAATTGCAGGTATGCAATCAATCCCAACAGATTCAAATAACAAAGACGTGGTCGCTATGTTGGATCAACTAACAAGAGAAGCTAACGAGGAGTCCTTTGTTAAAGGGATCCAAGATGGCGACGATGACGTCACATGCACCACAACAATAGGACATTTGCATTATGGCGTCATTCAGTTCAACTACCAGAATCCTTTTCAAAGTCGTTTTCTCATTCAAATAGCCCACTTCCGAGATATGCCTCACTTCCTACGTACAAAGGAATCAATACGAGGCTCCGTGCATAATGCTCAGTCGTTCGTCAGGTGACAAATAGTATTGTCGCGAACGACTGGGCATTATGCACGGAGCCTCGTATTGATTCCTTTGTATGTAGGAAGTGAGACATATCTCGGGAGTGGGATATTTGTCAACTTCTTTGAGACAAAGTTCCAAATTAGTGGAACAACATGAGCAAGAGTTCTGATAGTTGGAGTATGTGACGTCATCATGCAAATGGTCCACAGTGCTTAGCGATATTTTCAGTGTTCAGTGCTCACGAAATTGATGATCGTAGTTTACAGAGCCAAAAGTAAAACTATCCCTTAGTGGTAGCGTGGTAGTTTACACACCATAATGGAGCCTGGGCTCATTATAAAATGGTTCAAACAGACACGTTGTCTGCTATATCAGCTGCATTTCTCTCGGGTTCCCTCTGTTTTCTATTGTCTCTTAAAATAAGCATACTCTCAATTTGCACTTAATTAAGATACGTTATGGGAAATCAGAAAGTGGATAATTTTAGTTCTACTAACTTAAAGATAAATTTCACATTATACCAGATACTCACCTCTCCTTGTCTGGCAGACAAATTGACGCCTTTCTTAACGTCATCTGGATATTTTCAAATATTCCCCACCACTCGCCCTCCGGCGCATGCGTACTGGACTTCAGCACGTACATTGGTGGAACCATGTTGGAATTCATCTCAAACCTGACAACCAATCAAAATGTTATGAGTCGGCCTTTCCCGCGCAATAAAATCGTAATAAAATCTCTTCTTTACACCTTATTATACGTGATCTGAACAACTTTGTTTTCCACAAAACCCAAAAGCATCCCAAATCTCGAGGTCCATCAATTTCAAAATTAATTATCACAATGCTTGTCTTTGTTATTTTTTGTTGGTAATACCAATAAACGTGCCTAGCATTGTAGTGGACATGACAGAGGACTAGAGGTCGGAAGCATTCATGGGGTGGAGGGTTTGTGACTACGTACGCGGCTGATTTTTATTTCCATCTTGTCCTTCACCTCTATTCATGTGAAGCCATACCTATGTTGTAATCCTTGTCACTAAAAATTCAAGTGTCTATCTCAGTGTTTGAACTCACGGGAGCGATTTTGATCTGGTGTTTCATTGGGTACGTATATACATGCAAGATTCATCCGCTGACCAAAATGAGATGACCCCATTGACACACCAGTTTTGAACGAGGTGGACATTTGTACTGTCAAAGTACACACTTATCTTGAACAAGGTTCAAATGTGGACTGTTATCAGTTTTACTGTAAGATACAGTCACACTTAACATGCAATCTTGAACAAGGTTCACAGGTGGACTGTTATCAGTTTTACTGTATGATATAGTCACACTTACCAATCTTGAACAAGGTTCACATGTGGACTGTTGTCCATTCTGGCTTGATCAAGGAGAGATTCAAATTCACTTGAATCTATTTGTGCAGGAAAAGGTCTGAAACCTGAAGAAAAGGAAACCAAGCACAAAAGAATATTAACCTATAAGTTTTATAATACCATGATCATCACCTCGGGTTTACCCCAAGAGAGGCATTTCAGCTATACCTCATCAGTATGCATACTTGAAAGGTGTCCCTAATTGGCACACCAGATTATGGGAGATCATTTGCCCCTAGCAGGACGCAATGCCGCAATGCCGCAGGACGCAAACCCTGTACCCTGCCCGTTTCCTCATCTAGATCTCTAGGAGAAATTTAATCACTAATTTCCCCTCATACTATGCCATTACTTATAATAAGAAGCTCTTTGATGCAGCAAACGTTAGTATTTCACCGCGTTTAAACATGTACGACATTTATTGCACGAAAAGTTCACAAATACGGCTGAAGTATTTACAGCTGCACTCGTGTGCAGGGGAGATTTGATTTCAAGACTGGCCTGCAAGTCTACCGTGCTCATACTATTCGGTGGCACCGACTTCTCATTAGCAAACTACTTAGGTAAAGTTTAATAGGTCTTAATGAAATGTGTTACAACTTCCTACCATATTTATCTCCAAGCAACGCGATGTAACTGATTCCTTGAGACTCTTCTTGGCATCTAGAAAATGAAACAGGAAACGTACATATTTTTTACAACAACCGCCAATTTTCTCACAATATTGTTGGTTGATTGGCTAATTGTCGTCATCAACAAGTCGAGGGCAGACAGATACGCTCTCTAAAGACCGGAATCGCTTAAGACTTCACTTCAAACAACCCCGAACCATAAAATTTAACCTATCCAACATGGCTTCCCTCATTTGATTGTGAAAACCTTCTATTAGTCACTAAACTCGTTTGCTCGTACCGTTGCGGGCTGTGACGTACGGCACGGACCTCGTTCTCGTATCAGTAATTAGTAATTACTATTTATTTATTTATTTTTATACGCGATTACCAGTTTAACCCAATTACTTTTGTTGTGTCCCTATGTTGAGATATGTTTCGAAGTGGCCGCGTGATTGCTAGCGCAGGAAACTTCACAGAAACATTACTCAATAATTCACTCTTTTCACCTGGTGGCCATCTTGGATTCAAAGCGAGGCAATCTTTTGTGTTTGCCGGGTTAGCCTCGCAGTGAGCGGTAGTCAAAACGAGGCTCACCTGGCAAAAACAAAGGATTGCCTCGCTTTGAATCCAAGATGGCCACTAGGTGAAAAGAGTGAATTATGTCCACTGAGTGCTGCGATCTTATCACTGAATTTTCAGAGGATATCGCTACAAAATATCAATGACATATACCGGTCAACGATAATTATCCTAAACAAAGGTGGGCGATAAATAGCACAGAAGCAAGACGGGCCCACGGGGATGGCGGTTAGGAATTATTTCACAGTGTCTCATTTGCGAGCTTGGTTCAAATTAAAATAGGCTGAGAGAGTGACTACACACCCTGACATAGGATGTCAGCCGCTATGTCCCACGCCATGATCAACCTCGCTGCGTGCTTGCCATATAGATACATTGACCCAACATAAATGACATTATGACTTTCACATAATCTTGGTTTTCTTTGAATGCTTGCTCTAATGGCGTAATAACCTGCGCAATTCCAATTAAGCATAAATTTCGTAATTATTAACTGCAATTTTCTTGGATTAGAAACGAACAGTCGAAAAAAATAATGATGAAAGACGCCGGCCTTGCTTACCAAATGTTCTCTCTCCGCCATAGACCCATTCGAAAAATGGCGTCCAATTTAACTAACTATTGTTTAGGACTGCCTAGCCTCGCTTACACGTTCAAAAGCTTTAACGTGGACTGACTAGCCTCGTGTTCACGTTAACAGGACAATAGCTTTTTAAACTGGACGCCATTTTTCGAATGGGTCTATATTCATCCCTAGCCTGACTATTGATTGAAGTCCAGGACCCCAAAAAAAACGATTTCCACAGCACGATCGAGCAAGACTGGGGACAACTTACCGTTTAATTTCAGCCATACAGATCATCGAGGTCATGTGATCCGACGATGATCTAAACAGCGAAAAGGAATTTAAGTAATGATTCGCCTAAGAACGATAGCAAAAGAAAATAGGTTGCTGCAATGAGCATATCCCCGCATAGATTTTTGCTTGAACGGCTCTTTGTTAAGATGCCGGTCAAACAAATGATCTCATAGGAATACCTTTTGTGCAAACCTTGTGAATTGTGAACTAAGTTCGTTATTTTTATAATTACCTCGAACCTCGGCATTAATTCCAATACAACCCTCGGACCTCGGATTGTATTGGAATTAAAGCCTCGGTTCTCGGTATTTAACTCTAACTAAAAGAAAATAATCATCTTATTCATTATATCTTAATTTGTATTACTAAGTACATATAGTAGTTATTTGGCTACACATACTGTTCCCTTATTCCCCATCTCATCTCAGACGGTGTGAACTCGAATCCATACTTCCTACCGAACAGCTTGAGGTAAGGGTACACTGCAACAAATTAAATACAGCATTGAAATAACAGTATGGATTAATTAGAACGGTTTTCAGTTGAGTGTAGTAAAACCAAAACCAAAGTAATTACATAGCCAATCACAGGAGCAAGTGAACACACAATGAGCCAATCACTACGTGAAGTAATTCACGATTGGTTTTACTTGAACCAATTAATCACGAGGCAAAGTAAAGGCAATCGTCGATACTGTCGCTAAAACAAATTAAACCTTATTGCGTAATTGCGTAATTGCGTTACGTTTGGTTTTAGTTTAGAGCTTCATTAGCTGATAATTAGGAAACATTTCTCACAGCCATTGGAAATGCTAAGGAAACGCAAAACCAGAGCAATCACTTAATTATTATTTTCGACACGTAATAGACCCTATCAAGAGACAATCACCTAAGAGAACCGATCCCCCATACGGCTAGCCTCTCTCCCATGATAGTCTGCGCGGGCGGCGAGAACAGAAGAATGCATTCCGTGTTTTACTCAGTAACCAAAGCATTCACAATTTTCTACTTTCACGACAGTTACTCTACAGATTCATATTGATTACGGTGTTGCAAAAGCATGTCCGATTATTTACGATATTATAGGTTCTATTTCTAATTTCTTTAGCGAATTGTAAGCGACTGTTTACGATAATTCCAAACTCAGTCAGTCAGTGTTTCATGCAGATTAACTGGATTTATATTTTCGCTAGCCTGAATTTCAGCCGTCTCCTCCGATTCGTAACCAGAGGAGACGGCTGAAATTCTGGCTATAATTTCGCAAAATTGTGGTCAAAAGTCGATGCGTGCTTGCTTGCTATAAACTGAACGTTTCTAAAATTATTAGCATGAAATAGAGCAAATTATTGCAAAGTGGAATGAATTAGATGACGTAAGATCAAGAATCGACCCAGTCTTTTTCTTACGCGGTCATGGGTCAGGAAAGGTCAAATTTTCACCATTTCAAACAAGCATAGAACATAGAGTATTCTATGTAAGCCAAAACATTCTTCACAGAAGTACTCAAAACCTTTCAAAGATTCATATGTATAAAAATTGCAAAAGAGGTTAGGTGCACTTTAAAGGTAAGCGAAGTTTCAATAACAACGATATGGGATTGTTAATTTATTCTAATTTTTGGAAGACTTTCCATGCTCGCTCCGGCTACAAACTGAACGGAATACGGCTTCATTTCCTTTGATGGTTTCCCGAAAGTCAGGTCACTCCAGTTTCTTTTCACGGCTTCCAGGTCACATCCGAATTTCTTACGGGTCTGGCTTAATACAACCTACAGTTTCCCAGTCAAATCCAAACGGCAATATTTTTAACGGGTTTTCAAATTACACTCCGTAGCTTATATTAAATTCAAAGTTCATTTTCTCGAGTCTTCAAGTCAGATCAGGTCCACACCGCGGCAAAACGGTATGCTCCGCTGGCCAAAAGAACGAAGGCTCTGCTCTCAAATACAAATTACCGAGGGTTTCAACTTTTTTAGTAAATAATTTTATAACTTAGTAAACTCACAATGAATTACAAATTAAGAAAACTTCAACCTGTTAAAGTCTTAGGCTTAGCTTTTAAGTAGTTTTCTTATTTTTTGACAAAACAGTTCACAAATGAATGCTTTTAAGCAGAAACGTTAAAATCACGGCATGTGCCTGTTGTTTCATTTCAGTTTTCGCGGGAAACTGGGGGCGGCCGCGCGCGGACAAGAATAGCAAATACGCATGCGCGTGACGTTTTGCCGCGGTGTGGATCAGGTCAGATCCGTCCCATACCTGTCCGGGTCGGTAAATTTAGGGAGCAACACATAATTCAGAGCCAGTTTTGAAGCTTCGCATCCATCGCCCCTCTTTCTGTGTTGAAATCAAGGTTGAATTCACGAGATGGAGCGATGAAAATGCGTGAGGAGCTGGAACCGAATCTTAAAATAGCATCGTGACGTCCACTGAGCCAAAAATAGATTGGCGCAGACTATCATAGGGTACGGAGATCAGTTCTCTTAGGTGATGGTCTCTTGACCCTATGCATAAGTCCTGGTAAATAGCATGTCAACGATGCCGGTAGGTCCTCTGGAATGTTGAAATTGAAGCGCCCGGGGAGATTGTGAAATGCACTGAACTGATGTTCAGTGAAACAATGCCGTTAATTTGCTATGCGCCTGGCTGGTTGCACTATAAAGAAAAAAAATTCAACTAAACAATCATGTTCAACACGTTTCACACCTCCTGCTAGTATTTCAACTTCAACATTCCAGAGGACCTACCGGCCTCTTTTTCGTGTTGTGACCGCGCGAGTTATGCATAGTGTGTATGAGTATTGTTGCAGCTCCAATTGGCTTCGTCACAAGGAATTTTTGTATTACGACTAAGATGAATGAAATAAGAATAGCTAAAAGACAATATAAAAGGAAATGTTATTTAGAAAATACTAAGCAGCGATACCAACCTATAGTACAGCACTAAAAGGAAAACTGGATTAGAGGGACTAATGTACCTTTAAAATGTTGAGACAAAATTTATTCACTCTATTTCAAGACCGTTGTCATAGAAAAAATCAAAAGTTGAAATCAAAAATCTTTACGTATATCAACTATGGTGCAATGGTGGCCGCCACGAATTTCAAGCCTTCTAGCATTCTGTCGTTGTTTCTAACCCATTATGGCAACAATACAAGATATTCAGAAACTAATAAAGCAAGAACTTGCCCCAATCAACTTTACACTGTAGTGCAAATAAGTATTAATTTAGTCTTGCTTTAATTGTAGCTAGAATATCGACTCAATTTCATTTGGCTAGAGGCTAGCTCGATAACCTAACGGTTTACCTAGTAGGCCTGTCCCGATTGCGCTGGGCACTTTTTGAGCACTTTTTCGATCTTGGAGCACTATTTTACATTTTGAGCTGCCTTGCGCTCTTTTTCGCAATTTGGGCAATATTTGAGCACTTTTTTCGGATTTGGGGCAAGTTTCTAGAAAACATTTAGTCTTTTTGAACACTTTTCAGCAAATCTGTTATTTCGTGATCGTGAAATTGAATAATTAGTAATGCTGTTGAGAAAAGAAAGACTGTTGTCATGGAAATGCACGTGCGCGTGTCCTTTTAAGCATGAGAACAGTATATTCTGATTGGCGCATACATGATTTGCAGACTTTGGCGCTTTTTTGTGTATGTCCGGGGCTGTACACAGAATTCTGTTTCGAATCTGTTAAAAAATTGTCAGCATTCTAAACCAGTTTCAAGTGCAAATATGGAAGAACTAAACCAGTCAGAAGACATAAACGCTGAAGAGTCAGAAGAAGTAGAAGTAATTGATCCACCTGCACTGGCAGGAGATGCTGGAGCGGCATTAAGCGCTCCAGAAAGAGCTTCGATAGCACGAGACCGAAAAGTTCCGATCAACAAAGGGAAGTACAAGCGGAGGGGAAGCGTAAAAACTACCAATGTGAGTGCATGGGATCGTTTGAAAGAGTACCCGGGCCAGCACTTTGCCGTGGTAGGAGGAAAACTTAGATGCCATGCTTCAAACCCTTAATAAAGCTTTGATAAGTTCGAAAAATATTGTTGTTCTATTTCGTTCAACATTTCTTAACATGAAAGGTTAATTTGGTCAGTAAAACTAGGCATATTTATGAAAAGCTTAAATTTAATTGTTCAGAATTGAAAGCACTATTTTAAAAAATTTGAACACTATTTCGAAATTTTGAGCACATTTTTGCAATTTTGAGCACTTTTTGAGCACTTTTTGGGCCTTTTTTCGAGCACTTTTCTTGAATTTTTCCAGCGCAATCGGGACAGGTCTATTACCTAGCCTCTAGGCTCTAAACGTCAATTAACTTTTTCCCTAATGTAAAGTAACCTTGTCCTATTGTATTCTTAGTGTTATAGAGTGAATAAAAGTATTGTATTGTATTGTCTAATTATGTATTTAAAGTCTTGAATTATTATTGGCTGATAAGAAATGGCGCGAAATTTCCTGCATTTCTATTGGCCTAATCTAGTCATGAAATACCGCTCTTTATTAATTATATAATTATCGATGAAATATCAGTGTTTATTACACATTTGGGGTTGATATCCGTGTGATAAAGCCGTGAATAAAAACCATATCAGTGAAGTGATACGATATCACTTCACTGTACTATTGCTTTTAGAAATAAATTTTGTTATTCTTAATTTTGTGTTATTGTATTCACTTTAAATGCTCGTTCGCGATATGATACGAAAACCTCGTGAATAAAAACGATATCAAGCTCTTAACATGTAATAATCTCTATATATTTCTTTCTAAAAAGTGATATCTTCACACGTGAAGATATCACTTTGAAAATATGACTGGCTTTCAAAGATTTCTAACCTTTTTAGTAAGATATTGAAACTGGTATTTCATCGATAGTTATATATTAAACAGAACATTACATGGCCGCTAGGAGATATGAATATTTGATCTTCTCGTGTTGATGAAATATGTTCGCTGTGCTCACTCGTAAGATATTTTATCAACACTCGAAGATAAAATCCGTAACTGCGCGCGACCATGTAATATACCTCTATATATTTCATAGAAAAACCATGAAATACCGCCTGGCCTTGTATTTGATAGTAAAGCTGAGCTCTGATTGGCTGAAATATAATATTTATAGGATCATGTCTATCTAGGTTGTTTACAAGTTTCTCCTAATTAGTTGTAAAGATTGATATAGGTAACAGTAGTACTCACCATCAGCAATGAGGACGTTTCGTTCTTGAGCAGTATCCGTGAAGGTAGAGCTAATAAATACCCTCAGGATTTTTCTTTCCAAAGCCTAACAAAATGGCAAAACATTTCACTTTCTGAATTTACTCGAAGTATAAATAGAATTCCAGTGCAAACGTTTGCTACACTGTAGGTGACAACTATCTCGTAAGTTTAACAGGTAGTGAAATACTGGAGAACACAAGTATCTTACCCTCCATGAAGTATTAAGAATAACTTAATATATTAGCATGAATAGGGGCGGATTCTGAAGGCTTCGCTTCTCGGCCAACTATTCGTTTTTCGGACCATCTCTCAGCCACGGCCATTATCACTATCCAGCCGTGGCGGATATAGACTTTCATGAAAGGGGGGCTTATATCCTTCAGTGAAAGTCATTATGTGTGTCTTCAACAGAATGCAAACCTACTCCATATGGGTTTTGTTGCTCTATGACAACAAATTAAAAGGGGGTCCGGGCCGTAGGTCACACCGCGGCAAAACGTCACGCGCATGCGTATTTGCTATTTCTTGTCGGTGCGCGGCCGCCCCTAGTTTCCCGCGAAAACTGAAATGAAACAACAGGCACATGCCGAGAGTTTAACGTTTCTGCTTAAAAGTATTCATTTGTGAACTGTTTTGTCAAAAAATAAGAAAACTACTTAAAAGCTAAGCCTAAGACTTTAACAGGTTGAAGTTATCTTAATTTGTAATTCATTGTGAGTTTACTAAGTTATAAAATTATTTACTAAAAAAGTTGAAACCCTCGGTAATTTGTATTTGATAGAAGAGCCTTCGTTCTTTTGGCCAGCGGAGCATACCGTTTTGCCGCGGTGTGGCCGTAGGTACACCTAGCTGCTATAACATATCACATCACACCCGACACAACAGCCAGGTTTTCTGAGGTACTAATAATCACTCATGATTATAAACTGCACGGCAGCACATTGCGCCACAATAGCAGTCCGTATCACAAAAATAACATTGTGAAGCGCATTTGCATTGAATACTGTTACGTTACCTTTTTTACCAGATCAGACCACGATACTATGTCAAACCATAACGCACCATATTAGAACATATTAACATAACATACCACACAATATTTTACAACATCCAATTTTCTCGCTTTCTGATTGGCTCTCCGCTATATGCAAAATAAGTACATACAATGAAAATGACGTCACTCGCAAGCCGTGGTTGCTTTGCAAAGTGCTTTCACGGCGAGGTTTGTGAATTCAAATGGATGTTAACTTCGCTTCCGAAAACAAGAAAGTGAGGATTTCTCAAGTATTTTATTAATAGGAGAAGTTAATCGGTGAGTCAAACTTCTTTGTAGTGTGCCATTTGGCAAAATGAGAGTTTTCTCTTGAGTGGAGAAAGTTTCGGCGAATTTGTAGTCAGACTTTGTGACTAGACTAGTTCTCTCAGAGCTCAGAAGTTTTGGATTATATAACAATAACTTTTCTGATCTAGAAAAAAAACAAGAAAGGATTTCACATGCATTCCATCAATTACAATCAATTACTTAACATACCACTCCAGGTATGTATTGCACACTCTCCTTGGATCTTTGAACTATTTTAACTGGTTTTCCAAATCATGTTCTGTACCTTGGTATATAAAGTGCTTCCTGTTAGTAAGCTGTTCACCAACTGCTCATCCAGTGGACTGGGTTCTGAATCACACAAGTTTTCTTCTAGGATATCTTTCCATTTCTCCCTTTGGTGTCTAGGCCTGTCCCACAGGTTTTCCACCGTTTGCAATTCAACACCTTGACAAATTAAAACTAAATTATTAGTTGGAGCTTAAATGTTGTCTTATCTTTTTCTTAAACATTAAATGCATTAATTGTGCTATAGTAAAAGGTTTAAGAACTGTTTTAATTATTTATTTATTTAATGTTTTGGAAAAGTATTTATTGTAAGTTCTCTTTATTCGTCAAGATACATATACTATGGTCTCAAACGTCAGGTGTGTGGTATCAGTTGCCATTGACGACCTCGATGATTGAGAAGTCGTCTGCTGTACTTCGATCTTGAGGTTTTTAAAAGATATATTGGATAATATTAATTCGTGGTTATCAAATAACTGAAAGATGTATTGTTCTAAAAATACAGATTACTCGTACCGCACTAATACGAACTAATACGACTTATCCAGTGTCCACACGTAATACTGCAGGGTACTTGTACCTTCGACAGCTTTTTGCCATTGTCCAGCCACAGGTTTGTTCAGTGCAAAAACAGCCTTCAGTTTTATGCTCGTGTTTTCCTTCTTTTTCTCGTGTTCCTCCGCCTTTTCACTCTTAGTGTTGATTTCCATGCTGATGTCACCGACTTCCAGCCAATTGTCTGAAGTATAAAGAGGATAAGTAGGAAGTTTATAACACCCTCTTAAACAAGTACGACTAATACACAGTTTGAATAGTACTTCATTACATTGAAGTGATGCGTTTGGGTCAATACCGCTGATATTACGCAACTGTAATATCTCCTATAGCGATACTTTGTGTTGATAAACATTACAATTGTTATGCTAATATGCCAACCACGATTCCAAATGGCCGCTTTGTGTCAGGAACCATTGGATCTCTGGTTGCCACATTAATGACAATGGATGACGTGGCAGTAAGTGTCGCTATTGGAATCCTTGTAAATCATTTATCCGCTAATCGTTAATGCATTACTACGTCTGCGTATGTTACAGGAACTTGCGCTTTCGTACGCTTATGTCGCTAGGCCTTTACTGACGTTGACAACGTTGAAAGTATTGTATAAGATTCTGTGGAAGATCCTGCAAGATCTTACAGGATTCCATACCAATGATACATATCTTGGTAAGATTGCATACTAAAAGGATCTTGCACTAAGGAAGCATGTTCGCTGTCACGTCATCGATTGTCATTAATGTACCAACCAGAGATCCATTGGTTCCTGACACAAAGCGGCCTTTTGAAACCATGGTTGTACATTAGCATAACAATTGTAATGTTTATCAACACGAAACATCGCTATAGAAGTGATTAAAAGCATTCCCTAAAGCATAGTAAATCTTAGTGCCAAATAAAACTGTTGGCGAAAACATTTCTAAGCATCGAGGAGGCGGCGGGGTGTCCGAGTGGTTAACACGGCGGACTCGTAATCCAAGGATCCTGAGTTCGATTCCCCATGCGCTCGACTACATTTGTAAATAACCAGTCGATTTGCCTTCTCGTCGACTGGGATTATTATTGTTTAGTTTAAACACGGCCACATCAGCTTATGCCGCAATTAAATGCACCGTGTATAAATAAGTGATATTGTTATTATTAATATTATTATATTATTAAATTCAAACTTTTTAAGAATGAAGCATGTACATCAATTTCTATCTCTGAAGAAATGTACAACTGGAGAAATGCATGATTATTCAAAGAGAAGCAGCTCATAGCAGAGCGGTTGGTTTGTATTTTGTTTACATCTGGAGCGGCTGCGGTTGGTTTGTGACTGTCTGACGGAAGTTGCACTGGAAACTGATAAATATAACTTGTATTTCCGGAATCTTTACTTCTATGAAGCTTAGATAATTTACTTGACCAATTAAATAAAGACGAACTAATTGTTTATTGATAATTACGAACAGAATCGCACCATTGCGTGCGTTTACGAAATCAGACGCTGATTGGCTGAGAAGACATCGCGTGCAATTGCCCCTCAAATCAGGTCATGACCGTGTGGAAGACTGAGAACAAGCACACAACAACTCTTTTCTCCGTTTTAGTAAACTGGTTTTGTCAACAAACTCAAATAAAATTTGTATATTTATACTATTGAAACAGGGAAGGTACATTTTTCACGAGCGAGAGAAACCTATTTTATTTCCCGCAAAAAATATTGGGCTCAGGTCCCACGCGTCCAAGTCGCCAGTCCTCGGAAGCGCTCTTTGGCCGAGTTTTACCGTGTTTTAACTTGAAACTAGGTACGAAGCAGCTCGGTTTCTGTAGTAACGGAGGCCTGGCTACTATATTTTCCAATATGGCTGACGAAGAAAGCCTTCTGGCAAGAGCTGAAACGCTCGCGAACTTGGGCAATTTGGGGTACTTATACAGTTCTGTCTCAAACAAACGACCCCTACAGCGACCACAAAAAAACCTTGAGAAATCGCATGATACATTTAATTTATTGGCAAACAAATACAAATCTCTTGAATGGCTTTAGAAGTACACCAGATTTCCGATGTTAAGTGTTTTATTGTGGACCTTCGTAAAACTCGTTTTCATACAAGACGCGGCCATTGCGGGGCCGTATTCATGGTAAGAAAATCGCTAGATAGACCTACAGTACAGAGGTAAGGATTAAATTAAGTTGTGTTATTGTCGTAACGATTTTATTTTCCGATGTTAAGTTTTCTTCGACACGTGCTGTTATCTTGCCATACGTTTATGAAAGTACGGCTGCACGCGTGTTTACTGTAAAATTTCGGAGTTAATGAGCTTGAAACTTGAAATTTGACGCCAAGATATTATGCAAATTAGAAAATACACCGGAAATGACCTCTAATTTTACGCGATGAGCTGATTCAGAGTCGAATTTATTACGCGCGCTCTGATTTATAACTTAGAAAAATATCAACGAAAGTTGACTGTGTGATTCAAGGAAAATCACATGCCTGATGAGGTCATTTCACGGAAAATTGCACTCAAAACACCAACACGGTTTTCTCGTGTAATTTCCCGTGTAATTACCTCGTCAGGCATGTGATTTTACTACAAAATTTGAAACAGCAAAGACCAGCGTGGAACAAAGGGAATTCGAGATGTTTTCAATTGAGTGTCGTAAAACCAAAACCAAAGGAATACTGCAGTTTCGTATTTGAAAATTACCGCTGAATTCGATTACTACAGACGCATTTATACAGGGTTAGCCTTGTTCTTAAGTTAAACATTCACAAATACCAGCAGGAAGGGGGGGGGGGGGGGGGGGGGGGCGGTACTTACATGAAAAATGGGTATGTATGCGAGGCCAAGAGGCTCAAAC
Organism: Actinernus sp. WN-2022; assembly: GCA_030867875.1. Lineage (NCBI taxonomy): Eukaryota > Metazoa > Cnidaria > Anthozoa > Actiniaria > Actinernidae > Actinernus > Actinernus sp. WN-2022. Next base: position 35,975 of record JAOWCC010000889.1, on the reverse strand, counting down.
CCTGACCCTGATTGTCCCGTTTTTGGGGGGGAAAAAACTGATTTCCCCTTCTTTAAATTGTTTTCAAAACACAGTCGGATATAAACCCCGGCCGGTATACCGCGTACCGGGATTGCATGCAAAATACGGAACATTTGATCAGCAGATGAACTACATAGATAAGTACTGAAGTACGAATTTTAGCGGCGTCACGATGTATGGGAACCTCAGTGCTTGCATGTGGGCAGGCGGCAATCAAAATGCAGCAACAGAATGTCTTTTTTTGACTTAGTAGCTAAAACAACTGAACCCTAACTGCCTAAAAAATACTGAACCCCGACCCTGACTGCACCCAAATTATACTCAAATCCTGACCCTGATCTGCCCAAATCAGGTCCAAACCCTGACCCTACCTGCCCAAACCGAGCTCAAATCCCTGATCCACCCCCGCGGCACATACATAATACGTCACAAACAGGAGTACCCCCGGGAAGGTGGGCTATTCACAACTCTGTGTATTGTTGTAGTTTCGCGTTTTGCACCTTCTCGCTGGTATTTAAGAAAGTTCAACTTAAGAACGAGGCTAACCCTGTATAACTGATGCATCTGTAGTCATCGCATTCAGCCGTAATTTACGAATACGAAACTGGACTATAACAGTGCCAATCACGGGAGGAAGTGAAAACACAATGAGCCAATCACGAGCAAGTAAAAACACAATGAGCCAATCACGTACTGAAGTAATTCACGATTGTTTTTACTTGAATCAATCACGAGGAAAAGTAAACGTAAACTATGGGGCCGGTTTAGTCGCGTGATCGTGATCCTTGAAATTGTCAATACTGCTCCGTAAAATACAAACAATTCCCCCTGTTATATTAATTATATTACTGTAAATCACTTAAACTACTCAGAATCACGCGGTTGTGAAAGTTATTTTATGAATTAAAGTTTTTATAGCGACATGTCTGCCACTTAATATTTTCTCACTCGAAACTACTAAATTAACAATAGGTTATACATTATTTAGTTTATACATTATTCTGAGCTTGATTTAATTATAACTCCCAGAAGGGTTGAGCCCAAATTCTAAATTTTAGAATAATGGACTCACCTCATTAGGTTAACCATGTACACCCAGCATCGATATATCAGCATGGATTATAACGAGCATACTGCTGGTTTGCAATCAATCCCCAGAGATTCAGTTCATGTTCAACAGTTCATGTTGGTTGAATCAAACAAAGAAATATTTTGGTTTCATGGTTGATCGAACGAGGAATCTTTTGCAAACATCAACCAAGATGGCGGCGATGACGTGACGTGAAAACGAGCAATACAAGTAACACTTACAGACTCCACTTCAGTCCCTAGTCCTGAAGTCTGATTGAGGAACCTCCATGAGTTCCAAAGTTACATAAGAAAGTGTATTGATTTTAGTGTCACAGTGGTGCCGCCGGAAACTCTCGAATATAAGACCTACACAACAGCAGCTTTTTCGAGAAAAACATTTTCACGTTCTACTCAACCGATTTCGTTACTTTATAGAACTGAAGACAATTCACAGCAATTGAAAGTAGGGAGAAGAACTAATTTACTAGCGATCTAAGTTTATTTTTAGATAAACGTTGCCCACAACCCCCGGCTGGTTTGCAATCAATCCGCAGAGATTCAGATCGCAGCCAACGTTGGTTGATCTAACAAGAGAAACTAACGAGCAAACTTTTGTTGACGTCAACCACTGAATATGGCGGCGATGACGTCACGTGAAAACGAGCAATATGTCAAATCTTCTACAGTTTCTTGTTTATTTTATTATTTACTTGCCTTTCTGATTGCTTTTTAGTACAGTTTCGTTTGGTTTTTCAGGCAGGACGAAAAACAGAGTGATCAGTTTACTTTGTTATGTTCGCGTTCTTTTCTAAACTAAAATTGATTTGTCACATTGTGTTTTGCAATGTTGCTGTGATGCATTTTCACGTGCAGATATTTTTACCAGTGCAGATATAATGACCAAACTTCAAAAAATGAAAACTAATTAATCCGAGTTTCTCTTATTCCTCAAACTTTGCGCTTAAAACTTAGAGCATATACATGAGCAAGTTTTGAAAGGTTAACAAAGTACTTGTGCAATTGCATATTGAAAAGTACGAACGAAATCAGCGGTTAAAACTAGCTGCAAAGACAAATGAGTAACACAAACTGAGTTAAGTACCGAACACTATATAACTTGATTATTAATCTGCAGGGCGAGTTACAAGAATACAGTAATACCAAAATATCAAAAACTAAGAATAGAAAAGAACATTTAGAAGTTACTAGGTCACTAACCTCAAGGAGTCAGTTATACTGTAACCTTCATGACAGCCATCGGCGGCTGTTGGTGGTCGATTTCCTCTCACATGAAAATTATAATCCGCGTGGCAGATTCAGGGTAGACGCGACTGTAACGTGTTAGCTCATTAGCTGTTGTTTTAGCGCCCCATAGCGTGTACCATATTTGGGCATCCATTGTGTCACTTGTCACCTAGTGGAATGTGTGTGATGCCAACCGGGAACTTTTAGGTGGCATATAAAACTTGGTCCAGATAGTTAAACTCGCGTTTCATGTTATGATCTTCGTCGAGTTCTAGAGAGTAGGTTATGGATAACTGGCAACGCGACAGCGACAGTGAAAGGATGGAGAACGTTTCAATGGCTCGTTAACTTTGAATAGACCAATCATTATATAAGCAGCTATCTTTGGGGACTTTTCGCGCGACTCAAGCGAATTCCGAGATTAAAAGCATAAAAACAATTGGTATTGCTTTTTAGTATTCCCAGAAGGTATGTAACAGAATCGCATAGCCAAAGCTGAATCGCACGGTGCATTTGCGAAATCAGACGCTGATTGGCTGAGACGGAGTGGTGATTCAGAGTGGAATCACCACTGCAGCCTACGCACGCTATTTATAACTGAGCAAAATATCAACAAAAGTACTAAATCTTTAAGTTATTCATCGGACTATGCGATTCAAGGAAAATCAAAGCGACTCGGATGATATCGGTTTTCTCGTGCAATTTAACGTGGAATTACCTCGTCAGGCATGTGATTTTCCTATAATAGCTACCCTCGCAAAGCGCAACGGTCGATAAGGACCCGCATTATGAAAGGCATCAGATCAGCTTTTGTCAAGCGAACCTCCGTTTGAGTGATCTCTGACATTACCTCGGTTTAAAAACCATTCCCTGGAGACCATGCCCTCGCGCGCTCGGTGAGTTGTCGTATTACAATTATAGTGTATTGAATACTATAATTTATGCACCTACACATCATTAGTGGATATAAATACGTGAAAAATAAACGCTTGCCTCCAAGCGATTCCCTCGTGGTCTAGCGGTAGGGTTTGGTTAGGATTCGATTCCTACTCTCAGTGAGCGCAGTCTAATTTTTTTTTCAATTAGAGGCTCCCCATTCCTTGAAAAATTTGTAAGTGCCGCTTCGCCGGGTGCTCGGGAAATATTCTAAGTAGCAAATTGTTCATTCAAGTGCCACTCTAGCCTGATTTTCAGACGGTACGAGGTCGTCCGCTCACTTCCTCCCCCTCCCCGTCTGATGGACTTCATAGACTTTCGTGTTCCTGACGTCATAATGTCAACCAATCAGAGCGAACTTTACACTTTTGGCAAAGTCTGGAATTTAAGGAATCTGCTCGCATATTTTTCTGAATGGCGTTGGGGAAGAACTTGAGCAGTGTGTCGACCGAAATTGTAAAGTTTTCAGGATTTCGAAGCTATATCCAGAGCAGAAGAAAGCATTGGAATCATTCATTCATCGGAACGATGTGTTTGTGAATCTATGTACGGGCTTTGGTAAATCACTAATATTCCTCCGCTTATAAATGTCATGCATTTAATAGATCTTAAACATTCTCCTAGGTTTTTGGCTTTTAGAAGACCAAATCTTTCATGAAATGTTATGATTTTTCTGCAGGAATGAACACACATACTGAGTATGTTATAGAAAACGTTTCATGGCACTTGGATGAATATTTTTGTTTTCAGAATTATGAACACACTTCCGTAAGTTCACGTATGGCAATGGCATCTAAACTGCACAAAAAGTCCGGTTAAAACAATCTCTGATACCAAAAAACCTACACTAGGACAACTTTAGGGTCTTGTGTAACTAATCGGTATACATATCAAGCTTCAAAACGTTTTAAAAATAAAAGTTCTAAGTTATGAGTAACAAACTTTACGGCATGGAATCGATGCAGATATTTCTTGTATGCATTCTCATACACTTGTCCTGCAAATACTGCACGCAAACGTCCGTTTAAAAAGTTCCTGCTCTCCAAAGAACCACAGAAGCTCAAACAGGATACCATTCTGAGAAATCGACAGAAGTTTGAAGCAGTAGAATGTTATTTTCAGTGCATGAAAGCTGATAGATCCAACTAGTAAAAGCCGCTACTGCACGACTGTTCTACACTTCACGCTTCAATTCTTACGCGTGTTTGTATTGGCTTATTGTAAAAACAAAGGTTGATGACGTCAGGAACACGAAAGTCTATGAAGTCCATCAGACGGGGAGGGGGAGGAAGTGAGCGGACGACCTCGTACCGTCTGAAAATCAGGCTAGTGCCACTCAGGAGCTCCTGGTAATGGGCTCCTGTGCCACTACGATCAAATTTTGAGATTGTAATATTTTCGCGTATAGCGATACTTACTGTTTGTAAACACTGACGTCATTTATATATTTGCATATATAATGTGGTTGGCAAAAAAAACCGCGTGTTTGTATGACTTGTATGGGAACTAGCGATTTAGGCCTCACAAAATGCATCTCAATTCTGCTTCCAAATCTTAATTCCTTTATAAGACTTATAAGTTAAGAGCATATACATGTAAGCTTCGATGAAAGGGCTTGCTTGCATTTTGGAAGAACAAGAAAGTAATTTGGCGATGAATAAGCATCGACCTGTGATATTTTATAAGCAACTGACTGGGTTCACTCTTCGTTTCTGCCAACCACAGAATGCAACAAATGTGGCGTGGCACTTTAACAAAATGAGTTTTATGACGCAGTCTGTGAGGTTCTTACACTGAGGTAACGCCGACATTTGGTATCGCGCGAAATTTGAATGTCTAAATGTCTATTTTTATTGTTTATGGTTTAAAAGTTTGGATCATTGGACAGGTAAAACATTCTGCGTTTTCGACTATCAGCATTGATTTTTAATTGAGGAAAATAATTTCTCTGGTATTTCAATCAATCATTCAATAGACCGGTCACCGACAGCGCCATTGACAATCGTTGTACTGTTGTCAAGGCTGAACTAGAGGGCCACTTGACTGTTTTAACAGAGCGTAGACCACAGAAATGAAGGAGGCGGAATACAGGCATTTCAAACCTCCAAGGGATTATTATTTAGGTGCTTTGATAGCTTACAAGCTAAAGAAGCTAGGGAGAGAGGAACAAACAGGTCACGCACGCTATACGCTAGACTGGGAAGTAATTGACATGGTTATAAAAATGTAAAATTTGACACTTCGAGCGATGCCGGTTTGTATTACATGCAGGAGATAGTTCCAAGAAACCTTCCCTGCCAACAGAGGTTCGTTTTCCTCCCTTAAGCTTTCTTTTGTCTGGCGGGGGAAAAGATACCTCTGTCTCCAGGTGTAACATGGTGGTCCCTTCATGCCGGTAGGCAATAAAAAATACATTTTATGCATTCTCATTCAAATCTGCAGGAGTGCCTTTGCTATCAGTGCTGAGCTCCGTTTGCGAGGCAATAAGGATACAAACAATGTAGTTTGGGATTAAATGGCTATGTGTTACCACATAGCCGCTTTATTAATAAATAAATCAAGAACTATTATTAAGTTCTAGTGCATCAAAACCAGGCCTCGCAAAGGTGCGGGCCAAACAAACGCCACAGCCCTGACAGGGGCCGCCCCACCCCAGCAAGTGATAGCAAAGAGCTCTCCTTACTAAAGGGATCATGAATTAATGAACCCTATATATAAACTTGTAACAAATTATATATACCCAAACCCCTTCTGTCTAAACAACCGCACCTGATAGCTGCCCATACAGTTACGGGTTAGGATCTAAAGTACCATAATCTATATCCCTAATCTGTATTAACACACTGCACCTGCTAGCTGCCCATACAGTTACGGGTTAGGATCTAAAGTACCATAATCTATATCCCTAATCTGTATTAACACACTGCACCTGCTAGCTGCCCATACAGTTACCGGTTAGGATCTAAAGTACCATAATCTATATCCCTAATCTGTATTAACACACTGCACCTGCTAGCTGCCCATACAGTTACCGGTTAGGATCTAAAGTACCATAATCTATATCCCTAATCTGTATTAACACACTGCACCTGCTAGCTGCCCATACAGTTACGGGTTAGGATCTAAAGTACCATAATCTATATCCCTAATCTGTATTAACACACTGCACCTGCTAGCCGCCCATACAGTTACGGGTTAGGATCTAAAGTACCATAATCTATATCCCTAATCTGTATTAACACACTGCACCTGCTAGCTGCCCATACAGTTACCGGTTAGGATCTAAAGTACCATAATCTATATCCCTAATCTGTATTAACACACTGCACCTGCTAGCTGCCCATACAGTTACGGGTTAGGATCTAAAGTACCATAATCTATATCCCTAATCTGTATTAACACACTGCACCTGCTAGCTGCCCATACAGTTACGGGTTAGGATCTAAAGTACCATAATCTATATCCCTAATCTGTATTAACACACTGCACCTGCTAGCTGCCCATACAGTTACGGGTTAGGATCTAAAGTACCATAATCTATATCCCTAATCTGTATTAACACACTGCACCTGCTAGCTGCCCATACAGTTACCGGTTAGGATCTAAAGTACCATAATCTATATCCCTAATCTGTATTAACACACTGCACCTGCTAGCTGCCCATACAGTTACCGGTTAGGATCTAAAGTACCATAATCTATATCCCTAATCTGTATTAACACACTGCACCTGCTAGCTGCCCATACAGTTACGGGTTAGGATCTAAAGTACCATAATCTATATCCCTAATCTGTATTAACACACTGCACCTGCTAGCTGCCCATACAGTTACCGGTTAGGATCTAAAGTACCATAATCTATATCCCTAATCTGTATTAACACACTGCACCTGCTAGCTGCCCATACAGTTACCGGTTAGGATCTAAACTGAGTACCATAATCTATATCCCTAATCTGTATTAACACACTGCACCTGCTAGCTGCCCATACAGTTACCGGTTAGGATCTAAAGTACCATAATCTATATCCCTAATCTGTATTAACACACTGCACCTGCTAGCTGCCCATACAGTTACCGGTTAGGATCTAAAGTACCATAATCTATATCCCTAATCTGTATTAACACACTGCACCTGCTAGCTGCCCATACAGTTACCGGTTAGGATCTAAAGTACCATAATCTATATCCCTAATCTGTATTAACACACTGCACCTGCTAGCTGCCCATACAGTTACCGGTTAGGATCTAAAGTACCATAATCTATATCCCTAATCTGTATTAACACACTGCACCTGCTAGCTGCCCATACAGTTACGGGTTAGGATCTAAAGTACCATAATCTATATCCCTAATCTGTATTAACACACTGCACCTGCTAGCTGCCCATACAGTTACCGGTTAGGATCTAAAGTACCATAATCTATATCCCTAATCTGTATTAACACACTGCACCTGCTAGCTGCCCATACAGTTACCGGTTAGGATCTAAAGTACCATAATCTATATCCCTAATCTGTATTAACACACTGCACCTGCTAGCTGCCCATACAGTTACGGGTTAGGATCTAAAGTACCATAATCTATATCCCTAATCTGTATTAACACACTGCACCTGCTAGCTGCCCATACAGTTACCGGTTAGGATCTAAAGTACCATAATCTATATCCCTAATCTGTATCAACACACTGCACCTGATAGCTGCCCATACAGTTACGGGTTAGGATCTAAATTACCATAATCTATATCCCTAATCTGTATTAACACACTGCACCTGCTAGCTGCCCATACAGTTACGGGTTAGGATCTAAAGTACCATAATCTATATCCCTAATCTGTATTAACACACTGCACCTGCTAGCTGCCCATACAGTTACCGGTTAGGATCTAAAGTACCATAATCTATATCCCTAATCTGTATCAACACACTGCACCTGATAGCTGCCCATACAGTTACGGGTTAGGATCTAAAGTACCATAATCTATATCCCTAATCTGTATCAACACACTGCACCTGCTAGCTGCCCATACAGTTACCGGTTAGGATCTAAAGTACCATAATCTATATCCCTAATCTGTATTAACACACTGCACCTGCTAGCTGCCCATACAGTTACCGGTTAGGATCTAAAGTACAAATGTACCATAATCTATATCCCTAATCTGTATTAACACACTGCACCTGCTAGCTGCCCATACAGTTACCGGTTAGGATCTAAAGTACCATAATCTATATCCCTAATCTGTATCAACACACTGCACCTGCTAGTTGCCAATACTGAAGAGGTTTAATAACCAATTGCAATTTACTATATTAATATATAATATACTATATTAATATATATAATATGTAACAGTAATCCAACTCCTAATCTGTACTAACAAACTGCACCTGCTAGTTGCCAATACGGAAGAGGGTGAATAACTACTTTATTATTAATAGAAATACAAGTACAAATGTAACACAACTCCTAATCTGTATTAACAAACTGCACCTGCTAGTTGCCAATACTGAATAGGGTTAATAACCACATGTAATGTACTTATATGAATAGAAATACCAGTAAATGTGAGCCAACTCCCAATCTGTATTAACATACCGCACCTGCTAGTTGCCAATACTAAAGAGGGTTAATAACTAATGTACTATATGAATAGAAATACCATTAAATGTAATACAACTCCTAATCTGTATTAACACACCGTACCTGCTAGTTGCCAATACAGAAGAGGGTTAATAACTAATGTACTACATTTAATATAATATAACTCCCAGAAAATTCAATCCAACTCCTAAACAGCTGTATTAACACACCGCACCTGCTAGTTGCCAATACGCGAAGAAGTGTGAAACAAATGACTGGCCTACATGCAAGAAATGACCGCCTACTGTTTTTACTTGGTGGACAAAGTTGGAATACGAATATATTTTTAAAATGCATCTGATTTCCACCGTCCCAGCAGGCGAATTTGTGCATCTGAAAAACCCTGGTCTGCTGCAAATGAAGCAGCTCCAATTCTAAAACTATGACCTTTATATCTAGTGGGATCCAAACCACAACGTTTAATAGCCAATGTAAGTTCTTCCGAAAAGGCATTCCTTGATACGGGTAACCCATCCACATACTTAAAAAGAGGCCCATCGACAGTACCTCTCAACACGAGATAGTCTAGTACAGCTTGCACTGGGCATGCCCTGCACGTTGGGCTAGGATGGGTGTAAAATGTGTCATTTGAGCATATCTTCACCGTCTTTAAGTCATTCGTCGTGAAAATTGGCATCTGGGCTGGGACAATTAAGACAAATATTTTGATATTCATTTTGTGAGAACATTTAAATTGATGACGTCACAATTGATGATGTTATAATATCGAAGAAGAGCTGCGGGGAGGCTACTACCTGGACGGACTATGTAGGTTATAAGTTTTGCCTCGCGAAGTTTGCAAACCTATTTCGTTTGCGTTCGACGTTTGACTTATGTCAAAATTAATATGGAGTGTCTGCATTTAGAGCTTATTCGAAAAGCCTAAGTGCAATTCAACAAGCTTTATTTTAGTGCCATAGTTGTGAAACTAGTTAAATAAAAGTGAACCCCAGCATTGTTCGCACGAGCTATCCGAGCGAAAGATTTCAAACTCCATACAAGCTAGTAAAAGTTTTTTAAACTCTTGAAACTAGCTGCATCAGCGCCGCGAGCAAAATATTTTGAACTCTAGAGAGAAGCTACACGCCACCGCGCACTGTTTGCTTGCTTTGCCTCCTTTGCAGTCGCTATCGAGTTGAAATGATTCGTAAGATCGATGTTTACACGGCACGAGTATGGACCAGTATGTTGTGAACAGAGTCGAAAGTGGATTTATTTTAGACACCTTTCAGTTGCATTTAAATTTTGCTAACAGTACCCGCGCCACATGGAAAATTCAATAGGTAATTAGCGGCATTGTACCCAGTAGAGAGGAGGCGGAGTTACAGCAGTTCAAACAATCGGCCGCGAATCGTTTGGAACCCAAATATGGCGAGCGCAGTTCAGTCAATAACATGGCTTCTAGAAAAGTTCACTGCGATATGAAACATTACCAACAGAAGCGATTTCGACGAGAAAATCAAGCTGAAGTCACAGGAATAGCTTTTTCTCATACAAATAAATCTTGAAAACACGGACTTTCGTTGTCGAATCGATATGATTTGCTTTTCCCGCAAAGTTAAATTATTACGCGCAAATTGTTTATTATAATGTCGTCTTCAAAATGCGGTGTGTAGCATACGTATAAAGCCAGTGAATTTGACGAAATTTGAGGATTCACTGACACTACTTCAGCTTTTGGGGCCGTTTTCTTTGTTACGATTGACTAACTCGCTTTCGAATTTACCGCTGGTAGCTTAATTAATAAGTCCCGGATGTGTCGCGTCATTCGGCCCGATGCAATAATTGTCACATGTGTGGTACTAAATTGTACTGATACCTTGTCAGAAATATCACCAAGCTATCGGGGAATTAGGAGAATCAATTTTTTCACTCAAACATTTTTCAATCCTAAGTTAATGCACAAAACTTGTCTGTGACGTCATCCAATGTGTGACGTCATAATTTAACAATCGCAAATATTTTCGTTATGAGAATCGAAAACGACAGCATTTTGCCCTACCGGCTAGCCTTATATACCAAACAAGAATTGACTTAATCCAATCAAACAAAAAATACATTTTACCAACGGGTATTTCCATGACTGTTTGTACTGTAAGTCTGGTTCAGTGGGGGCATGTATACTTCACTCAACATGTGATATCTCGATGAATTTTGCACGTATCGAGAAACGGTTTGCGACTTTCATCATCTCTTGAGAAGCTCCTTCAATCCTTCAAACCAGCTATAGAAATTATATATATGTTAAACTTTTTAATACGGTTATGTATTAACGTCATCGATTGTGACGTCATCATTTTAAATTTTCTCACAAAATGAATATCAAAATATTTGCCTTAATTTTCCCAGCCCCGATGCCAATTTTCACGACGAATGACTTAAAGACGGTGAAGTTATGCTCAAATGATACATTTTACACCCATCCTAGCCCATTGCTTGTAGGTATAAAAGGTTATTTTAAGTGAGACAGTGTGGCCCAAATTGTTTGTTGGCCTGGAAAGTTGGCTTAACTGCAAAACCCTGCTGAAATCCTGATTAGTACGAACTGTAATTTCACCTATTCGAAGGAATGCAAAAAAGGCCAGAGAGCACATTGCTTGAAACATTACATTTTTGTAGAGAGATGAACTGGTAGCGGAAGACGCTATACATAATTGTTGTAAAATGGGGATGGTGATAGGAAGACGGATATCTACTGTGGACCCGAGCTTTCCATATCCTTTCAACATTTCCAGAATTAATCCCACCTTAGTAGGATCATCCACACTGGCTAGCCGGTGTAGGTAACCTAGCGCCGAAACATAAGTGTTAACCGTAGCAGAGTCATACCCCTTTTGGTAAAGAAAAGCAATAAAAAGAGCCAAGTTAGCAGAGGAGATTGGAAGTGGATGGACTGAAACACCAAGATTATTTAACGAGAACTGCTGAAAAAGGTGCCAAGCTCTCTTGTAAGTTGGGCGCGAAGAGGGCTGTAAGCTCGACTGTAGAAGCTGAGTCACTACAGCTGCCAATTTTGGGGCTGCAGGTGTAAGGGGATGGGTGTTGGAGATGGAAGCATGTAAGGAGCCAGGATTCTGAACTTCTGTACCTGCAATCGAGATAAAGAGTCTGCCAATTGATTAAAAATGCCTGGAACATGCTTGGCTCGGAAATGGATGTTTTGCCGTAAACATACTAAAACCAACTCCCGAACAAAAACCATAAGGGTCTTATCCTTACACGTGTTTTTGTTAATAACATGAACCAAGGCTTGATTATCAGTATAAAACATCACACATTGGTTTTGCATAAGGTGACCCAAGAGATAAAGGCTGAGAACAATGGGAAAAAAATCAAGAATGGCAATATTTTTGTGTTTCCATTCAGATGGCCATTCTCCATAACACCATCGGTGTCCGAAAACAGCCCCAACCCCTTTGAGCCTGAAGCATCTGTATACATTTCTAATGATGTTGACGTGCACCAATAATTGCTCAGGAAGAAAGAACATGCAGCCATTGAAATCTTGTAAAAATTGTTGCCATATTCTAAGGTCAGCCTTTACCTCTCTGGTCAGGCGTATAAGGTAGTGAGGCTTGGAAATACCAATGGTTAAATCAAACATGCGATGCAAGAAAGCTCTCCCTGGGACAACAACGGCACATGTAAAATTAAGTAGCCCTGTTAGGGATTGTAATTCCCTAAGAGAGACTTTCTTTTGCCTCACAAATTGCGCAATTAAATCAAGGCACAACCAATTTGTCCTGTGGTAGACGCGCTTCCTAACGACAAGTATCGAGCTCAATCCCTGCAAATGACAGGGTTGTGGAGTGACCGAGGGTTTTGTCAGGGGCCATTGGTATTCCCAAGTTACCGCACATCTGGTGGAAGGACTCAAGCTTCTCGTTGCAGAGACTTGGACTTTGCTCAATGATAAAAAAATCATCTAAAATATGTAAAATATGCGGTATCGACAGCTTGTTACGTGCAATCCATTCTACTGCAGTGCTAAAGGCCTCAAACGTTTTGCGAGAGCTTAGCACAACCCATTGGCATGCACTTATCAAAATAATATTTCCCTTTCCAGTGCATTCCCAACAAAGGATAATCAGATGGATGGATTGGAACAATACGAAAAGCACTCTTGATATCAGTTTTTGCTAGAGCACAGCCCCTCCCTACTAATTTTATGTGCTCAATGGCATCATCAATGTTGGCAAATGAACACGAGTGTCCTCCTCAGAAATACCATCATTAACTGATGCACCCTTTGGAAATAAGAGGTGATGAATTAGGCGAAACTCTCCTGGCGACTTTTTGGGTATAAGGCCAAGTGGGGAAACCCAGAAGATGCAAAAGGGTGGTTTATCAAAGGGTCCTGCTATACGATTTAATGCCAACTCTTGAACCAATTTGGTATCTACGGCACTGGGGTTATCAGAGGCTGAATGTAAATTAGAGGCAAAAAAGGAAATTCTGGTGCCCTGGAACTGCAGGTGAAACCCCTTATTAAAGCCCTGTATGAGGAAATGCGCAGCTGGGATGGATTAGCCTTGAAGAAGGCTAGCTAGCTTATTTGCTTTTACTGGGGTCGGGAGCTCGAAAGGTGGCACCTGAGGGAAGGGTGTTTGGTTTGGTTGTTGGCGCACGAAAAGTACACTTACTGGCAGTGTGCTTGGCCCCACACTTGGGTGCATTTTGTGTGGCACGGCCATTGCTGCCTTTGTTTGGCAGGGAGGTCTTGGCCTGCAAATGTTGTGCCCGCAACCACAATTCCCAATGAATTTCCTCCCAAGGTACAATCGCTGGTTGATTTTGCATAAGGTATCGGAATTTTCGTCATAGAAACGCCAACCCGCTCCCCTAGCTGCCAAGTCTCGAACCACTTCTGCATATTTCATAAGGGCTGGAGCCGTCCCAGGAAACTTAGTGGTGTAGACCCCCACAAACACTTGGAAAGCAGAAGTCCACTGGTCTATGGTGCTAATGTGACGTGGTTTGTGAAGTGGTTCTAAACTAAGAATGGGAGAGCTGGAATTCTCTGAACTGTTTACTGTAAGGTGGTAACCCTAAGATATCGGTGCAGAATTGAGTAAAATACCAAATTCGATATATTCATGCATCCAGATCTTTGTTTTGATTTTCTCTGGCAACCGAGCATCAATAGGGACAGACACCGAGGTGAAAAGATGCCCTGGCCTGCTTGAGGGAGGAGAGACCCCAATAGTGCTACCCACCTCACCTGTAAGCCCTTGGAGGGCAGCAACCACAGATCCTTGGACTGTAGCCACTGCCCCCGTTGAGGTTTCCTCCTCACTCACTGGATGTTCCACCAGGCCTGATAAGCTAATCTGTTCAGCCGGAACATCTAGTCCAGGCACTGGTGGACGGGAGGATGGAATATATCCTTGCAGGCCCGCCAGAACAGCAGAGGATACGGCTTGTGCCAACTGCTGGATAGTAGAGGCGAGGCAGTGGGAACTCTGGAATAATTTGCTGAGGCGCAGCGACATCTGTAGCAGCAGCATTGGACTGACTCTCACTAGACTGGGGTGTATCAGCCAGACGCCGGGAACGCCTTTCTGGCTCACCCGGGAAGGACAGAGAGGTGGAGGGTCTCTTAGCACGGCTACTTCGTCGCACAGACTCTAAAATTGCAATGACTCTAAAATTGGCACTGAGTACAACAAGTACAATGAAAAGAAAAGAGGTGCCACCACCGGCTTCATGTTAGCAGAAAATAACACAAAGATATATATATATTTGAAAAGTAATTGGGTTAAATCACTTTAAAAGTACCATTTGCAACAAATTATGTCAAGACCCTTAATTAAAATCATACTAGGACAAGACATCCACTACAGATACAGCAACTGTAGGCAATAAATGCAAACGGCAGAGAAAGCCTGGCAGACAAAGTGTCGCCGCAATTTGGACAAGCCCCATAACAGCCGCCAAAGCCCAAACGGGCACATGAGACATCACACATAAGTTGTGAAACTCTCACAAAAAGGTCAACCATGGCAAACATAGGAGGACCCAAAAATAGAACCGGAATACACAGGATCTAAATATGAACTCAAATACATACAGTACACACATATAATGGCAAACATAGGAAGACCCAAAAATAAAATCTGAATACACAGGAAATTAATACATGCAACTGCAGGTATGCAAACATAACCTGCACTAACCCACTAATCTAAAATCGAACATGATAAGCTTGCTATTTAGCACACATGTGTAAGGCCTGCAAGATAGCCCCCCTGTAGCTGCGGTAAAGCGCATATTGCCCAATCGCATTTAAATGAACACCATCCTCTAAAAGTATGGAATGAGAAGGGTTATTTAGACCTTTGTGTTTCACAAAAAAAGCAAAAGGTAAAGGCTCGAACACCCCCCGTAAGTAATGATTCAGGACTAGAGCACGGCGATTAAACTCAGGCGAGTGACCTCGTGGTATGACGTGGCAAACGCCGACGGCGCCGATCTGGTAAGCATCATGTAGAAGACAAACAAGATCTTCGATGGCTGAACCAACGACCTCGAGAGCCAACGCTTGAAGGTCGTTAGTATATACCGACCTCTAATATCACTATTTTAGGTTGAAAAGCCCCTACCTTGTTTAAATCAAACTGGCGAATTTTAGCTATAGTTCGCCCGCCTGTTCCATATAAACAGATATGAGCGACCGAGCCCAGATTGAAATCTACCGACGCTCGTGCATCGAAATTTTCCGATAAATCGTATTGTAAACGACGAACAAATGAATGCCCCAATATAAGGACCTTAGTCAGGAGCTGGGTCATGTTCAGAAGGAATATAAACAAGTTTGGTATTATAAATCGCTACTGAACACACAGACTGAAACGGTTTGATTCCCCAGGAACGCCCTCAAATCTGAAACAAACTTCTGGACTGAATTTAGATGACAAAACGTACAAACACGGCCTTAGTAACTGCCCTAAATGGAAGAACACCGACAATGAAACACCTCTAAATAGTTAAGGCTCGAAAACTTTCCTCCGAAATGTACGATAAATAACTTCCAAAATGCAGAGCGTGTTAGTGTTTGCAATAAGAGCACGAGGAATCAATCCGTTAGAGGGGGAATTGATAATTACTCCTCCCATAGACGTGTCCCGGATGTACATTATATCATACCAACTGTGATATCCGAGAAGCCATAAAATTCCTTATTCGCAAGCAAATAATTATTCGGCCAACCATTAATAATTCATGAAGCAAAACAAAGGACATTAATAAAACATCCTACTAGAGATTTCGTCCTGATTTACATAAACTTTTGCTTCGATTTTCTCATCCAAAATAAGTAGAAAACCCGATGAAACTCCCCAGAACAGCTTAGAAACATCACGAAGAAGTTTGTACTGACAGTTAGTAAAATGAATCAATAAGAGTTCTTAGAGCAGTTTAATTGTCCATATAATAAAACGAAAATTACACGGTAGCTTTGAAGTTATGAAGTTTATCCTCTCGAGTCCAAAACATTTCACTCGTTCGCTGCGAGCTCACTCGTGAAATGTTTTCGACTCTCGAGGATAAGCTTCATATCTTTTCACCACCGTGTAATATCCTCTAGTTATGTACTGCTGGGCACCGGTTTATACCAGCGGATTTTTGATCAGCTGATCAGTATCTTACCAAGGTCAATAAAGTTATTACTAGTCAGAAATCGCAATTTTTTCCCCTTTATTTTCATTTTGTTATTTTTTGTGTCGAGATTTTGCGCCGTCAACCAATCAGATTGCGCCTTCTTTGGAAGTTATTTTTGCCACCGTACCAATCAGATTGCACTGTGCTGGTCACGTGGACAGTGGACAACATTTCCATGTTTTTCAAGATGACGGCGAGAGGGAGTTTTACGAGCTCCTAAATACAGGAATCGCTCATTAATTAATTCATGAAATGACAATATAAACTAACTAAAATCCTACCCTGAACCATAAAAAAACCCTAACTGGTCAGTAAACAAGATCTTACCCACCTAGAACTAGGGTTGTCAAGAAAAACTTCTCAAGAAAATGTTGAGGTAAAAAGAAATTGAGAAATTTACTGGAACTCGAACCCCGCTCCTCCTACTCGTAAGGCAAACGTCGCAACCATTACACTAAACCACCATCGTCGCTCAATTGTTGTCAAATTCGTACATTTTAAAACCACGTCACTGCTAATTTTAGTTAGTTTATATGGTCATTCCATGAATTAATTAAGTGAGCCATTCCTGTATTTAGCCGCTTTTGGGAGTTTTGACTTAGCAAAACCTTTAATATCAGCTGTTTTTGTGTAAACCAATGGTTCCTTCAAGTGCAATACCAATATGTTTGTCTTTTCTAAAGCTGAGAGGTGTTTCAGGGGCTTTGGACGGGAATTTATCACATATTATGCGACATGCTTTAAGATACACTCGTGAGACGTGACACTGACAGTCTGCTCTGCGATCAACACTGACTATATATAAAGACAACAGCTTGTAAATGTAAGTAGCCGCGCGCTAATCTGAACATGATAACCTTTATACCAATAGCGCTGCGCACAGTTTCTAAAAATAGATTGTTTGAAACGAGACCCCCCGCAAAACTCAGACAAACACACGCGGCTGTTTACAGTATTTCAGTGACTTTGAGAGTCGTGTTCGGACATGATTCATAGGTTTTTCGATCAAAAAAAGAAGAAATACCTGAAATAAGATTTCCAGTGATATCAGTAATGGTAACTACCAAGCACTGTTGCTGGGGGAACTGTAAGAGTGACTCTAGATGTATTAAAACCTTCATAAATCGCTCAAAGAGATATCCTCTCAGAGATGGAAGCATCGATTGGTACACCGCTAGCAGAGTTTCTCATCGTTTCTCAGTGCTTTTCCGTTCCAAAACTCAGTGAGAAATGTCAGCGTTGGATAAATGTTTGTACAGACAAGTGCATTGAAATGCAAGGGGGAGTTTGTCTGAACTATATATACACTACCCGCCAGTAAACATAGCGAGAAGGGATTACAGTTCAACCATAGTTTACTTGAATTTATGGATTTGAAATAATTTTTTGAAGCGAACTGACTCAGTCATGTTCATCTACAATGCTTTGATTTATTTTACGAACACAAATGAAGTTTTAAAATTTCTTTCCGAGATGTCGCGCGGAATGGGTATCTTGCAGGTAATTTGAAAACTCGACACTAGCAAAACATAATATAATAGCTTGAAAGAGCACACCAAAATATTAAGCAAGACTGCTTAATTTTAGGGTAATATTTTTTTCTTACAAAGCTATAAATTTGCAAACGAAAATATCATTTGTACAGAGAAATATTACAGAGAAAATTCCCGGCACATTTGTCTCTAAAGATTTGTCTAACCATAAATTATTAGCTCGTACCTTTGTTAGTTTGTATGTACAGTCTATATTTAAAATATCTGTTCAAAATCTTGCACAGTTGGTATCTATTTTCCAGCCATTACATTAGCTTTGGTCTCCGATGAATTTAATTTTAAAGAATTTCAAATATTAAGTACCTGCTGGCTACAATATATAGTCAATATCCCCATTCGCCAATGAATCTCTTACGGAAAACCTGACTTTTCAAAGTTTAGGTGAAGTCTTACAACAATATTCAATGGGAAAAGATAAGTTTGGGATTCAGTTAGAGCTTGACTATATTAAACGTGGTTTACGGCAACGAATAGGCCAGTCCAAGATAATTTCCACCACTCTATCTTGTAGGAGCCGGGGAAACATGGCGCGAAATACAGTGTTTGTATGGGAATCCGATGCCAAATATTTTCCGTAAAATCGAATTTCTGAAATATTCACTGTTTGCAAACTTAAGATACCAGGTAAAAGATTAACTGATCCAAATTTGAGGGATGTAGCTATGGTGGAAAGCGTCCAATCGTGCTTTCAGTTTTCCAATTCCATACCTTTGTCTGTAAATTTTTCCGCGGACATTGACTCGTTGTTACAGCCGAAATATATGGGAAACTGAAACAAGATTGCACGCTTCCCAGCACAACTACATCCCTCACATTTTGATCAGTTAATCTCTTACCTGGTATCTTAAGTTTGCAGACAGTGGATATTTCAGAAATTCGATTTTACGGAAATTATTTGGCATCGGATTCCCATACAAACACTGTATTTCGCACCACCTTTGCACCCCCAGACGCGAAATTCGCTTGATAAGATCGCCGTTTGTCGCTTTGTTTCAATCCTCTGTATTTTAGCCAACGTTTAAGCTGTTCGACAGTACAATCATCAGGTTCTCTTTCGAAATATAATGCAGGAAAGCCGTCATTTCTGGTAGAATAATCAGACGACGACCTGAAGTGCTAGTCAATTCTTGTAAGTTCTAACGCGAAAAGTGGTAAATTTGTCTGAGTCTTGGCGGGGGGTCTACATTTTGTGAAGTCATCTGTGCGCAACGCTATTGACTGTCGTTATTTATTGTTATTAACCTCTCGAAGGTGTAGTAGAAATGACCCGATTTCTCAGTTCTCTGACTGACAGGGGCCTTTTAAAAGAATTACAGTCGTTTCGCCCCCCATGCACATGTATTTAAATGTTTATAAATTCGGGAACGAAAATCCAGCATGCAGTGAGTGAGTATAAACTGAGTAAGTAATCCGAAATGAAGTTTTTTTCAAAGGAACGATAAATGACTCTGCTTAAGATAAACCTAAGGTTACCTTAAGGACCTACCTTCTCATCATTGTATTTCTTATTATGCCTTATTACTCGTAAACATTTCCATCATCTTATGAGAAAATAAATGTAATTGTTGTTGTTGTTCCTCAGTTCTTGGCGTCAGCATTCACTCGGTCATGATCAGGAGTACGAGCACTTTTACGAATTATTTGGGAATGAAAATTAATCTTGCTGCGACCACAATGATATAAAAAGAGTGGACATTGCATGTTTATTTCTGGCCTGCCATTATAAGTTTCAGCCTCCTTCAAGATGTAGAAAATGAGCACTAGCACAGTGGCAGCTCACTAATACTAGAAAATGGTGGTCTGTAGTCTACGACCTCAATCGAAAATATTGTATTGAGAATTTAGCCTGAATGTCAGCCATCTCCACTGGTTTGTTAATAATTGAGAATTACAAATAGAGGACTTTATTTCACATGTAGAATGACATTACCTAACTATTCACAATGAATAGCAAATTATGTGGAATTTGTTGTTCTAAATTGCTTGATTTCTCATAGTCGTACTGCACCTGATATAATTACAATGCATCAAATTTGAGTGACTCAATATCGTGCAGACTACTCAAATAACCATTGCACTTCAATCAACAACACCCATACCAAGTTTTTTTTGTAATTCTAACGACCCTCAAGGAACAATAATATTGAAAAGAAAGTAATATTAAACTACAGAATTGAGGGAAATTGTGGCTGAAACTACATGCACAGCATGTATGTGTGTGTGTGTTGTGTGTGTATTATGGCTCTATCATCCCCCCCCCCCCTGGCTACTCTAGCACAAACCATGTTGACACAAAATTATGCTAGAACTCCATGCAGTACGTGCTATAGATGGCCCGAGTTAAGGCCACTCAATTATTATTATTATTATTATTATTATTATTAAAAACACAACTTTGAAGAGGTACATAATCTTTATTTTAATTACTGTATTGATTTCGTACATTTTATTAACTTCTCTAAAATCTCACAATGAGCTGCTTGTAAATAGCACAAAAATAGAGCTTGGGTTACCTGTGATGATATCAGGCAGGAAATAAAAATCCTTTTCGAAGAACGTGGGCTCAATTTAAAAAAATGATTTAGCGGTTACAAACGTCATGGTTACGTCATCATCGCGGGTGCATTTAGAGGAAACTCTTTAAAGATCCTTGGTGCTTTGCGCGCGCAAATGATTTTCGTGGGCTACGAAAATCAGAAAGATCAGTGTTATCTCGAATCTTTCGGGATCTTTCTGGGAACAAATACCCCACCACAGAAAATCTGAAAATAGATGAATCTTCAAAAAGAAAATTGTTTCCGACCTCATAAGCGACTACAAGTTTTTTGTAGTGAATTTATTTATCAGTTACATTGTATATGCGTGACTAGATTATGTTACCTATGTTATGCGTTGCCATGGGATTAGCACGCGCAAGGGGTCATGGGAGATCGGGAGCCCACGAGGGAGAGAACGTGTGTTGTTGTTATCGCTCGGCGGATAAGATTAATCCGTGTAGAAAGCTTCTCGTTGTGTCTTGTATACTCCTTCCCCTGGGTCCACAACTGGTGGCCGTGACCAGGATGAGTATAAAGAAGGAGAAAGAGGACAGCTGGATGAAGTTTGAGGATCAAAGGGAGCTTTTTGGGCCGGCATTGGAGAGCATTCCGCTCGCCGAAGACAATGCAAAGCTCCGTGAGGAAATAAACAGTCTACGGCGGAGATGTGAGGCTCTCCAGTTCAACAGAGAGAGCAGCCGGGTGCAAACATCGCACCAAATCAAGCAAGTGCAAATATTCTCGGGGAGAGACAGTAAGGTGAGCGTGAACGACTGGGTGAGAGAAGTTGACTACCTGGTTAGAGTGTGTCGGTTGGAAACCAACAACAGAGGAGCCCTCGAACTCATCGAGCGGTATGTGGCCGGGCGAGCTGCGAAAGTCTTTAGGAGTGAAGCCGGCAAAGATAAGACCTATAAGGAAGTTTTAAGACGACTACAAGTCATGTTTGGGGGCATCGAGTATCAGGGTAGGGATCCCCTTCAAGTTTTTTATTGTCGCTCCCAGCGAGACGGAGAAACCCCGGCCGAATATGATATAGAGCTGGCAGAGCTACTGGGAATCGCGGAAAGGGAGGGCAACTTGGGATTTAAGTACCCTAACCGAGAGAAAATGCTGACGGATGTGCTAATAGCGGGTCTAAGGGATGAGAAAGTTGTTATGCAACTCCGGCCATTAACGGCCATGGAACTCTCATACGAGCAGATACAGGATGAGCTATTAAAGCTGGAATATGACACTAAGAGAAAGGGGGTGGCCAAGCAGGGGATAGATATAGAGTTATGAGTCAGCCCCAGACCCCAGGAGTTGAAAAGGGGGGTCGCACAAGCTTTGAAGACCCCATAATAAAAGCGCTGAGGGAGTTTAAAACAGAGCTGAAAGCAGACCTCAGCAGAATCGAGGCCAAGTGCGAGGCCCAAGCAAAGGAAATAGAGGTTATAAAAGGGAAATTGGATCACTCTGATATTCCCATCCCCCAGCAACCCACGCCTCCCAGGGGTACTTGGACACCCAAGAGAGAGAAAAGGGTATGTTACAGATGCGGAAAGGGGGGGCATATGTCCTACAATTGCTATGAGGACGTGCCAGATGGGGGGAGAGGTACCCCCCAGGGGGCAAGTGGAAACCAGGAAAATCAAAATACACAACGCAATGTCCCGAGGAGCGAGGAAGAGAGAGAGAAGCCCCGGTCAAATTTAAACTCCCATCGCCTGTAGGGGAGGGGCAACCTACAGGCCACACCACAGGAACCCCAACCGAAATACATCAGTGTGAGATAGGCCCATTGAACGAGGCATGCATCCTAGTAAATGGGGTATTATGTCAAAGTCTTATTGACTCGGGATCTGCCGTGACAACAATAACAGAAAAAATTGTAATGCAGCACCCTGTACTGAGTGAACAGTCCCGTAGTCATAGCGACGTCATTTTCGAAGACTCGTCAGGAAATGAAATGACTTATAATGGGAAAGTGTTTCTAGATGTTGTAATACTCGGCCGACGGTATAAGGGTATCCAAGCTTTTGTAGTACCGGCAACAGAGTACCGGAAGGGTGTTCCGTTATTAGTGGGAACAGCCGTAATCAGAGCTGTGCAGATAAGTTTCGAGAGTGAGAATGGAGGTAAATATATGGAAAGTGTGAAGGGGAAATCGCGAGCATGGCATACCGCAATGAGGCAATATAACCAGAACGTGTATGGTGACTTTTCGGGTTTTGTGGGGAGCGCCAGGTATACTGGGCACCAGTCTATAGTTATTCCCCCGAACGGTGGAGAAGTAAACGTCCCGGTCAGTGTCCCTAAAGCACCCGGAAATCGGCCATACATGGGACTGTTGGAGAGGACGCCCGCGTACAACGGTCCCGATAATCTTCTGGTTGCAAATACAGTTGTCATAATAGCAAACCAACTGATTCGAGTGCGAGTCGCGAACCCTACAGATAAAGCCCTTCATATCAAGCGAAACACGCGGTTAGCAGATTTATATGTTACTGATGGCATTATCGAGAATAGCGAGAATAAAGGAACTGTGTGCCAAGAGGTACATGAAGCAGATTCTCAGGGTACTAACCATTTGTCTGAGTTGAATTTTAATAGCGGCTTACTTAATAATGAGGAGCAAGTAAACCAAGTAGAGAAATTATTGCAAGAACGTGCTGATGTATTTTCACGCAGTTCAGACGATTATGGTTACACCAAGACGATAGAGCACCAGATCCCGCTGGTTGACGAGACCCCATTCAAGATCCCCCATAGACGGGTGCGACCCTCGGAGCATAAGGAGTTAGTGGAAACGCTGAAAGGTATGGAAGCCAAAGGTATCATTGCACCGAGTACGAGCCCATATGCATCACCCATTGTAATAGCACGAAAAAAAGATGGCACAATGCGTATATGTATTGACTATAGAGTGCTAAACTCTAAGACAGTCAAAGACTCATTCCCTATGCCACTTGTTGATGAAGCGCTCGACGCACTCGGGGGCGCGAATTTTTTTTCAACCCTCGACTTAACCAGTGGCTACTACCAGATAGGCGTCGACCCCAAGGACCAGCACAAAACTGCATTTGTCACACCAGTAGGTCTATATAACAGCCGTCGTATGGCCATGGGCCTAGTAAATGCACCGGCGACGTTCCAAAGGCTAATGCTAACGGTTCTAGGAGATCTTAACATAGAGAAGGTGCTCATATATCTTGATGATATAATCGTATTTTCTAGAACATTCGAGGAACATTTAGAGAGACTGAAGCTGGTGTTCGACCGTCTTCATAATCACGGTCTTAAACTTAAGCCCAAGAAGTGTTATTTGTTTCAAGAAGAAGTACGTTACCTTGGCCATGTCGTGTCCAAAGACGGAATCGCTACAGATCCCGAGAAAGCGCGCAAAGTTAAGGAATGGAAAACACCGGAGAGTAAAGCGGAGTTACGGCAATTCCTAGGATTCACGGGATACTACAGGAGATTTGTTCGAGAGTACTCGAAGGTAGCAGCTCCCTTGCATAAGCTCGCTTCTGAAGAGGGGTCAAAGAAGAAGCGCGGTAATCGGCGACAGCCATCTAGTGAACCCTTCAAGTGGTCGGAGGAATGTGACGCAGCATTCAAGTTGTTGAAAGAGAGACTAGTTAGTGCGCCACTGCTTGGTTATCCAGATTTCTCGCTGCCGTTCGTTGTACAGACCGATGCGAGTACCAGAGGTTTGGGCGCAGTGCTGGCGCAGGTACAAGATGGTAAAGAAAGAGTGATTGCGTACGCGAGTCGCGGATTGGTAGCGGCAGAGGCACGGTATCCAGCCCACAAATTAGAGTTCCTTGCACTGAAATGGTCCGTGACTGAAAAGTTTAGAGATTATCTCTACGGTAATGAATTTCAGGTACTAACTGATAACAACCCACTATGTTATGTTATGTCAACAGCAAAGTTAGATGCATGTCGGCAGCGATGGGTGGCCGAATTATCCTCTTACAACTTCAGTATCGTTTACCGCTCAGGTAAAAGCAATGCAAACGCAGATGCATTATCGAGGATGCCCCAGGAAGACGTGAGAGAGGCGCTTGACGCGGTGCTACATTCAAGCAACAAAACGAGGGCCACCATACAAAGCCACATCCTACAGGGACACGAAACTTTACCAACAATGACCACAGTAGAACTAAGAGTGCATCAGAAAGAAGATAAGATTACGGGTGCTGTCCTAGAGTATGTTGTGTCAGGTAATAAGCCAAGCCGTCGAGAACGGAGGAACATGTCATCAGACATTAAACTGTTGTTAAAACAGTGGAATCAGTTAAAGATAATCGAAGGCGTCCTCGTGAGAGAGTACTCAAACCACAAGGTCACCGTTCAACAAGTTGTCTTACCGGAAGCCCTACGACAGAAGGTCTTAAGAAGTATTCATGACGTGAATCATCCGGGCGTTGAAAGGACCTTAGAACTTGTGCGTGAACGATTCTATTGGCCGCGGATGTATGACACAGCCCAGGAGTTTTGTGAAGCATGCCAGAGATGCGGATTGCGAAAGCCTATTTCGACAGAGCGCGCACCATTGCAAAGTATTCACACGTCAGAGCCCTTGGAATTGGTATGTATGGATTTCCTTACACTAGAAACGTCTAAGGGAGGAATAGAGAACGTACTTGTTGTTACCGAACATTTCACGCGACTAGCTCAAGCCTACCCTACGAAGGATCAGAAGGCAAAGACAATTGCTAAGGTCTTTTGGAAGAGATTTATGTCCGTATATGGGATACCAAAGAGAATACATAGTGATCAAGGGAGAAATTTCGAAAGCGACCTTATGAAGGAACTTTGTGCGATTACGGGTATGGAAAAGAGTCGAACAACGCCCTATCATCCCCAGGGAAATGGCCTCACGGAACGATTTAATTCCACTTTGATGAACATGTTAGGAACCATGGACCCAAGTAAGAAGTTAGACTGGAAAGATCACCTTGAAACCATGACGCACGCGTATAACGCCACAACCCATGCCTCTACCGGATATTCTCCGTATTATTTGATGTTCGGACGACATCTTCGGCTACCCGTTGATCTAGCCTTTGGTGTGCAGAGAGAAGAACCGGAGAAGGAGAGAGAATACTGTGAGCACATCTGTGAGCTGAGAGAACGACTACGATCAAGCTACGAATTGGCAAAGCAAGCGTCACTACAGGCAAAAGAACAGCAAGGAAAGCAGTATAATCGTAAAGCGAAGGGGTCAGAGTTCAATCCCGGAGACAGAGTACTCACAGTGAAGACTGGCATCAAAGGAAGGCACAAACTAGCAGATAGATGGAAGGGACCATATATAGTAGAGAAGAAAATGCATGACAGCCCAGTGTACGTAATTCGAAAGGAGGATAACCGTGACGAACTTCACACAGTGCACAGAAATATGTTACGCCAATGCATGTTTCTTTCAAGCGACCAAGATACCACTGCTGACGTTTCATCTGTAGAGACAGATCCCGGTATGCCACAGGTAATGAAAGAAACCGAAGCAAAGATCACCAGCGACTTAACTGATGAGACGAGTAAGAGGGTCGACGATAGCAACGCGACAGTGCGGAGCGACGAGGGTTACGAAAGCCTCGTATCAGACTCAAGACTGCAGGGTGACTGTGCGCAAGTCGACAACGCCCTGCAGACATATTTACAAGAAGAAACACTAGAAGTATCAGATGACAGTAGTACAGAAGTAGGACACAAATTAGAGAGTAGGAATGAGGGTTCAGAAAATCCACAACAAGCAGAAACCAAGCAAACACCGGAACAGAGCGTCAGACGCCCCACTAGGAAGAAAGCGCGTCCGCAACATCTTAGGGACTATTTGTGCAGTCAATATGCTCGTGGAACATCAGCCTATGAGAAGAAACTGGCTCACGGAAGAATCCTGTTCGCAAACCTCTGTAAACTGCATGGATTGACTGTGCATCCCGAAAAGACAGTGATCTGAAAATGATCATAACATTGCATGTTTTAGCGAGACACATTGATAATATATATAGAAATACTTGTTAAAGTTAGATGTCGTGGCACACATCTCCTCATCGGGGGGAGAGTGTGACCGATGTATTGCGTGACTAGATTATGTTACCTATGTTATGCGTTGCCATGGGATTAGCACGCGCAAGGGGTCATGGGAGATCGGGAGCCCACGAGGGAGAGAACGTGTGTTGTTGTTATCGCTCGGCTGATAAGATTAAACCGTGTAGAAAGCTTCTCGTTGTGTCTTGTATACTCCTTCCCCTGGTTCCACATATGCTTTATATATGCCTTTCATCTAGAGTGAAATAAAATTGTTGTTGTACAAGTGGCCATTCACGGTGGGCACAAACGACCATAAAAACGGCATCAGTTCTATATTTTAAAACGTTTTCAATGCAAACGATTGAATTTTGGTAGAAGGATGTAGAATCGCAAAAGGAATATAACCTGATTTCTTAAGCTATGTTACTACCATCGTGACGTCACAATGACGTCATTTATCCATTTGTAATACGTTTCTTGCAACTGTTCATTATCTCTAAAAACGAAATGTCGTATATTGTTAAAATCTACTCGTGATGAGAATGAAGGAATCGAAAACCCGATGTCGATTGGTTAAGGAAATCAAAAGTTATGAAAGTTTGAATTTTGTCCTTTTTCCCGCCACAATTTGGCGGGAAATAAACACCACAAAAGCATTTATAAAAACATCGCTTCATTCAATTTTTAGAGTTGTAAATATTGTTGCATGACATTTTGTCCAATCATAAAACACGTTGGTGGCTAAAATCGTATGTTTTTTGAATTTTGATTTTTTGTCCATAACCGGCTTAAAATTGAAGTCATATTTTCAGCAACGTCATTATGACGTCATACTTTTTTATACATGCCCTTAGAAAAAAATCCTTTGAGTGAGTTTCGAGTTTTAGTGATGAAATGCGCTAGTCTGGCACTCAAAACCCACATTATTTTCTTTTCTTGATTTTTTAACAATAGGCAGCCTTATTTAGGTATGACACCTGACGTCACTAAATATGACGTCATAGCAACAGTCATTCTTCTATAACTTTTGCTATAATAGTCGTAGAACGTTCAAATGTGCGCCAAAGGAATGTGTGTCATGAAGGCCCTTTGATGGTGTAGTCTGTTTGTAACATCTATTAAAGGGGGAATTTTACCAAAAAAGGAGGCATCACTTATGACGTCACAACAACGTTATCATACCTACATAAAACACCTAAAATATGTAGTTTCATTTTTTTAACAACTCACCAACATTTCTTCAAATTGAAACTATAAGTAAAGAAATGGTTTTAATTTTAATTATTTGTCCACGCTCACTGATGCCGATTTTGACGTACTTTATGCCCGACGTGATTGCAATCATTTGAACAATAAGAAACCGAACAGTGAGCCTGGTGCAGACATATGTAAAATAAATGCGAGCGAAAGAAAATGAAACAAAACAGTTGCTAATGTTCTGCAACCATCGGGCGCTGGCCTAACCAAAGCGTGCCGTAATCATATCGCCAAGTCAAATTTTAGATCAGAAAATTATTGTTCAATGTTTCTAGTTCTTTGTTCATTGTTCAATGGATCAACGTTGAAATAGGTGTTAATTTGTCAATGACTGCAAACAACATCCTGTTGATCGGCATAATACCATGCTCCATTATTAGTGGTCTATTAGAGATGTTTCGTGTAAGCCTACTCCATATGCTAATGATCCGTTAATAGTGGAAACACCTACTAAATATGCTAATTTCGCAAATTAACACTCAATCCATTGTGTATTTTCTTTATTTAACAAAACAAAAACATTTATGACATATTTATGGCAAACACCGGTTCAGAATTGTTTACTCACTATCATATTTCTCTAACAAGCGATCAATTTGTGTATCATTTCCATGGCCATATTACATATTTCTTTGTGCTCTATATTTGAGCTGCTGCGTTTCCTACTCTTCGCAATGAAATTACAGTTGACGTCAAATACTGAATCAAGCAGCGAGTAATGGATAAACTGTTTTTGTTAAAACCTGCACGATAATGCTTATTCCATTATATCTCGAAATAAAACTAGGTGTCTTTGTGCCAGGAACGTGCAAAGCTCCACAATTACAGGCTGAAACCACCGGGGATGGCGCCAGATAGTGCCTACCGCTCGATACGTTTTTACATGTTTAAACGTATGTTCAATGATAATTCGGCATTTGGACAGCTTTCTGTTAAATCTTCTCGCTAGGCGTTTGTCATGCCAAGCCATACGCCGAATTTGGGCCGTTCGAAATGGCGTGAGGAGAGGAGGTAAATCAGCATATCCTTTGTCTCCTAACAAAACTACGTCAACAGGCATATCAAAGAGAGTTCCAGGGCCAATTCTTTCCATCAAATTATAATTCCCAGCATCATTCATAGCACCAAGGAATCCTGCCTGCAAAAATACAATATTACCAAGGTTGTCAACTATCAATTGAGTGTTCATAAGATGATAGTGGCGGTAACCGCTATAAAATTGTCTTTGATGCTCAACTTCAGGGCCGGGTTGTTCGAAGCAAGGTTAACTTTAACCCTAGGTTAGTGCTAAATCTGTAATTGCAATCTGTACAGTTTAACCCAGGGTTAGCGATTTAACCCTGGGTTAGCGCTTAACCTTGCTTCGAACAACCGGGCCCTGGTCTGTCTATCTCATGTGGTGTCCCATCGATACAGTCGACGGCGTCGGGAAATGAGTTCCAGTTACCTCGCAAAGCATTCCACTCTGCTATGGTTGGCCAGGTCACTTGATTACGAAAATACCTCCACATGACCGGAATAACGGAATGAATGGTTGCGGACACAGTGGATGGACTAACATCAAACATCAAAGCCAGTGTATCAATGCAGGGGTACTTCCTAAGCCACATGAATGACAATAACACTTGATTAATTTTGCTCAGTTTACACCTCCTATTTCTTTGTCTCGGTTGTCCATTTCTGTTGAGTCTTGATAAGCCAGCAGATATCTTTTCGGTCATTTCAATCAGAGTTTCGGGTAACTCCCCCGTATTCAACCAAAAAAAGTATCTCTGATATTGTATTATGGAAAATAAATCCCTTCCCCTGAAATCGTAACCACAAAACGCAGGATCAAGACGTTCCATAATTGGAGAAATTTCATCAATAGAAGGAGGAGCTTGCATCGATATGAGCAACAATATGGCATGGAGCAACAATTCGAGTTCACGTGGTGGTTCACCATCATTAGGTGGTAATGCAAGTGATGTAATCATAGTTAAAAACAAACATATGGCTTCAAGCTTTTGACGTAGTGATGGTCTTGGCATGATACTGATACTCGACAAGTGCTGAAATATCATAAACCAGAGAGGAAAACAGTTGATTAATGACTGAGCTGATGGGTGCCTTTTTCCCCAGGGTTTCTCCGTTAAATCAGTATTTGTTCAACATTTGATTGAACTGAATAGCTGAACAGATAAAGGCCCTCGTTAATAACACTATGCATGCATGGTTGACCGAATTTAAGCAAAAATTCCTATCCCCAAGAGTCTCGTTTACAACACTTTATTGTTATTTAACAAATAAAGAAGGCTTAGCCATGTTTTATACTATCATAAAACACGATGGGCATTTGAGAACATGAGAGAAATGTTAAAGCACAAGCCGAAGACGCGTGCTTTCAACATTTCTAGAGTGTTCTCAAATGCCCAGAGTGTTTTATGATAGTATAAAACATGGATTTAAGGCTTCTTTATCTGTTTTATAATATAGATTTACGCGCGCGATGAAAGGAAACGCCAGTTGAAAACTATATAACACGGCTAACCATGTTATATACTCTGATAAAACATGGCTTCTTAGCCAATCAGAGCGCGCGTACTATCGTATCTATATTATAACACTAAATATAAAAGTCTCCTGTGAGGTAACTAAGTGCTGGTTCTTTCTAGTACATGCCGTTCTAGCAGCCATCCATTATGGCAAATATATGGCGACCAGTTGATTTTGATAAAATGGACAACAGTCATGGACCACAAGGTATATAGAGTGTCTAAACAATCAATTTATATTATTTTACTATCTAATGAATCTTTAGTGCGACGTAGCGGAATATATTTTTAATTTATCTTTATCATTTCAGCGGTTACATTGAAGAAAAGGCAACGTTGCCATGTAACTCGAAGGGAAGAAGGCCTCGTTCTCTTGGCGTACAAGGAATGTGCAGGGGCAGAGTGGGACGACATCATAGACTACATTAAAGAACGAGTGTAATCCATGCCGGGTAATTACATGGAAAATCTCAAAACAAAGAAGTATACTACGAGACTGCAACAAGAAAGGCAGCTATTAAAAGGGTACAGAGAATTGTATCCCAAAACGTCCAAAAAGCGCCACCGGTTGTAAGTGACAGTTCCTCCGACTCTGCGAGGATGTCAAAAGTAATCAAAGACTCAAAATTGAAGTATGCTAAAAAATCCTCTCCAGAAGAGAGAAAGCTTCAAAGGTTTAGTCATGTGGACAACGATGAAAGCAGTACGTCATCAGGTGAAGACGAATCAACAGCAGAAAAACAAGAATATCGAGAGCCCCAGCCAGGAACTAGCACGACAGTCGAAGGTGAAGCAGATGAGAGAACTAAGCCGAAGAAACACAACAAAGACAACAAGAGCACGAGAGGAAATTAAGGCAGCAAAGGAGGCGAACAAGGCTCACACAGAAATGTGTCATAAAGCGATGAAGATGATGGACAGGATTGGAAGCTTGCTAGACAAATATGATAGCGAGTGAGCATGTCAAAATCTATCAGGCGCCATCCCCGGTTGTTTCAGCCTGTAATTGTGGAGCTTGCACGTTCCTGGCACAAAGACACGTAGTACTATTGCGAGATATAATGGAATATGCATTATCGTTTAGGTTTTACCAAAGTTAGTTTATTCGTTGCTTGGTTATTTGACATAAACTGTAATATGGCCATGGAAATGATACACAAATTGATCGCTTGCTAGAGAAATATGATAGTGAGTAAACAATTCTGAACCGGTGTTTGCCATAAATTTGTCAAAAATGTTTTTGTTTTGTTAAATAAAGAAAATACCGCAATGGATTGAGTGTTAATTTGCGAAATTAGCATATTTAGTAGGTATTTCCACTATTAACGGATCATTAGCATATGAGTAGGCTTACACGAAACATCTCTATTTTGTTTCCCCTCGATGTTCTCACTGTTTGCCCCTCGGGGTCAGTCAGTATGTAAATCTACCTCAAATTCCATGCAAATTTCTGTTTGAAGATTTATTTTCTCTTCAGCTGACAGAACGACAATAGTTTACTCACTTTAGCATTCCTCAGATGCTGTCTCATTCCTTTGTTACAGGATATACTTGTCACTCGGGCATGCTACTAATGTTTTGAATAATAGTTTCACCGGTTCCGAGCTGTTGTGTATATATCGAGTGTGACGACGTGTATTAATTCCGATAGCAGTCGCACTTTTCTCGGCACCTTTGAACACCAAAACAAAACTATGGAAGACAAACATCGAAAGCCGACTGACTCTAACTTTGTACAAAGAATACACAGTCTTATCTTCAGTGATGACTTCTTGCATCTTATTCCGTTCAAGTTACTTTTCTTTTCTGTGTATGCTGCTTTTGGAATCACAATTCCATTTTTGCCTCTATATTTTAAACAGCTTGGTCTCAATGCTGCCCAAGTAGGCGTTCTTGTAGCAATACGGCCGTTTATGCAAGCCATTGGATCGCCTACTGGTGGGTTTCTCGCCGATAAATACAAGAAGAGAAAGATTATCATGATGATAGCGACGCTGGCGTTTGCCGTAAAGTATTTACTTATCATATTAGTGCAACCGAAAAACCAAGTGTGTATGAACGTTTTAAAAGCGCCTGTAAATGATACAGAAACAATGGCTGCAACGCTGGATTTTGACCCTGAAGACAGAAATGCTCCAATTTCAGGTTCAACAAATGTTTGGGAGATTCATGGCGTTCAATCTCCGAAATCGAAATCAAGTTCATCCTTGCGTGGTAATTACAAAAACAAATTAAGTAAGCATCAAACCTATGGAACATCCTTCGATGGTGGCAATATTGCCGTTCGGTTAGCAAACGAGGTGATCCAACCTAAAAAAAAAATAAGGCTTGGACTGAACTTTCATCGATCTGTGAAAGGGTCGGATACATTCTCTCATACTTCATCCATGGATAATGAGAACGTTATCAGTACCACAAATACATCAAGTGATGCACAACTAACCTCAAAATGGATGGTTGACCGATCAGAGCTCGAGCTTCTTTTCATTGTTTTTCTCGTCATTTTGACTGTTGGTGATTTGTTTGCCTCTCCCCTTCACCCTATGAGCGAGGCAGCGACCGTCGCTTATCTCGGCGAGGACAGAGATTACTACGGCAGGATTCGCCTTTGGTCATCCGTAGGAGTAGCAACTTCTACTTTCGTTGTTGGTGCCATTATAAGTCAGCACACCTACTATCTCTGCGGCTTGTTGAGAAAAGACTACCTCATCGCCTTCTACTTTTTATTAGGATTTCAATTCATTGTTTGCATTGCACTTTTACCGATGAAGCAGGTCTACCCCAAAACAAATGAAAACTCTGGTGAACAAACGGGGACGTTGAGCGACGTTTTCCTCGGATGGAAGAACTTCTCCTTCTGGCTAGCTGTGCTATGTCTTGGCGTTCTAGATGGTTTTCAAATGGATTTCACTTCGTGGTTTCTGAATGATTTAGGGGCCAGTTCAACGATGATCGGTTTAGCTACATCAGTGCACTTCACCGTTAACGCCTGCACTTTTCTTGTGTCGAATTATTTGCTGAAGTTACTTGGATACATGAACATGCTAACTGTTGGTTTTGTCCTCTATGTTTTGCTCTTTTTTCTGTTCTCTATTGTAGTGCGAGTCTGGGCTGCAGCAGTTTTGTATGCTCTCTTAGGATGTGCCTTCGCTTTGTGTTGGACAAGCTGTGTGTCGTACGTTGCTATGATCTCAGCTCCTATTGGCCTTCTATCTACTGCACAAGGTAGGTATCTTGTTTTAGGTGTCTTAATGCTTTACCTCTGGAAATCAGAATTTCTTAGTTCGTTTGGTTCAAGGCGAAATTAAAGGGAACGTTGGCTTAAAGAAATGTTTTTTTCTCAAATTTTGAAGTTTACACTTGACATCATTTATGGACCGATTGTCCTGTCGATAAAAGTCATTGCTATACAACAAAAGAGCTATTGTTTCAGTAGCTACAATAGACCACACTGTGACGTCATAAGATCGAAGATGACGGCGGCGGGAAATTATTTACAGAAGATAAATACAACAATAGATTAAGGCTTCCAAAGGAACGTTTCAGAGCAAAAACATTTCCAGTCGAGGTCGAGCAAGTAAAATAGAGAAACTATAAACATTTATTAAAAAAACAATTAAGCTATAAACCAGGAGCTTTAATGTTCTTCCTGTGATTCGGTCCAGATTGAAACAAAACCACATTTACCAAGAGAATCAAATCCTCTGTCAATAAACATTTTATTTGCCCCCGATTATTGTGCACTAATTAACCATTATGTTCTGTAGCATTCACTATCAGATGTTTTTACCCAATATTTTATAATCTACTCAGAAGGCTAATGGGGAAAGATAAATATTATGCAGTAAATTGCCTTTGGTTTGAGTGAGAATTTTTCATTTCAGTAATGGTCCAGATAAGAACTGTAGTGCTCCACGGCAAGAAATGTCAAAAGGTGTTAATTTTATATTATTCTTTCTCGTAATTTCATTGGTTGATACTTATAAATCAGTAAATTAAGGTAGATTTATTGAACGGTTATTTCAAGGTCTTTTGTGCAGTTCAGCAAGCCGGAGTTTGAAGCCCGTTCGTATCAATCGTCGGCAAACAAAAAACTGCGTGACGACATAAATATAAACGACTGCGAACGATACTGTGGGCAGAGCCATAATTTATACTCTCCAGTTCTAGTTTTATGACAGTTCGGTTTCTAGTTACGGAGTTTCCACGACAAATCCTGCTATTCTTTTGACAGATCCAATTCAGTTTTAATACGGTATTCTCGGTTTGTAAGACACGTCACCAGCAATATGAGACATTTGAGCCGCAGTCAGCGCCGTTGCATTTCGTGAAGCGTAACACAAGTCATGTACTGTCGGGATCGGTTAGGCACCGGTTTCCATACGATATTTTAAACAGTAATATCTACAGCTGATTGTTTTGAGTCTCGAAAGAAAAAGCGAAGATCCAGCTGTCGAGTTTTTGAAGCAGGAAGACTGATGATAGCATGACGAAAAAATTTCAAAGATTTATTTACAGTCATAACCAAGCAGGCACTGCTCAATTGCTGCTATCAGAGAGGACCTGGAAACTAATTTACATCCCACAATACAGTGCTGGTGGAGAAATCGAACGTGAACTCCGAGAAAGTCTGTACGCGATTCATTATTTTCTCGCCTTATTGTTAACTTCGAGGTCCTTTAAAAATGGCAAAAGGAGGCTTGTGAACTGTACTTGAAGTATGCTGTCTTTAACTGCAAAAGGAACCACTTTGGAGCGACTATTTAAAGGATGTTTTCGGTTAAACTTGTTCAAAACAAAGTATATTACAGCAATCGAGGAGGCCCAAGTTGTGATTATGAACTGTGTGTACGGTAGGCTGGCCTATATTATTGCATT
Source organism: Actinernus sp. WN-2022 (assembly GCA_030867875.1). Classification (NCBI taxonomy): domain Eukaryota; kingdom Metazoa; phylum Cnidaria; class Anthozoa; order Actiniaria; family Actinernidae; genus Actinernus; species Actinernus sp. WN-2022. Next base: position 613 of record JAOWCC010000889.1, on the reverse strand, counting down.
TTCGACAATTTTAGTGTATTCGTATGTAATGAAATGGACTCCTCACTGGAGTTTTCAACTTATTGGGGAACCACTTTATCGCAAGAAGATTCGTCGGAGTATATAACAGAAAGAACGGTCTTATTCATGTATTTTAGAATCGAGCGAGCCAAACTGCATCGAATCACTCTTTCAAAATAAAATCGCATTTTTTTATTTTACCGGTCATACATTTATTGTAATATTATAGCCGCCATTTGGAAAGATTTTAACGTTCATTAAGCATGCGCGACGCCATTTTCTCCCATATTGCTGGCAACGTATCCAGTTCTGTTTATGGGTATAATTCGTGGTCAATTCTATCTTCCGAGTTCTGTTATTCTTTTGACGATTTTAACTTTTTCTTCTTGGTCTCTATAAAGTCACATACAGTTCAATTTTCGGACGATTCAGTCATTTCCAGTTCGAATTACAATCACCATTACACTTCATAAAATTTTAAAAATAGGGACAAGTAAGATTTGTGTGCGTATATAATTATAAACACAATTTCAACCTCACCAGTTCTGATTTCCGTTCGCGTTCGAAGACAAGGGTCAATCACTGTTCACTTCCAGCTTTTGCAACTCTTGAG
>JAOWCC010000888.1:0-58654 GCA_030867875.1 Actinernus sp. WN-2022 | reverse complement strand
GATGAATCAGGAATCAGGAATGATGAATCAGGAATGATGAATGATGTATCAGGAATCAGGAATGATGAATCAGGAAAGAGGATTGGTGAATCATGAATCAGGAATGATCAATCAGGAATCAGGAATGATGAATCAGGAATCAGGAATGATAAATGATGAATCAGGATCAGGAATGATGAATCAGGAATCAGGAATCAGGAATGATGAATCAGGAATCAGGAATCAGGAATGATGAATCAGGAATCAGGAATGATAAATGATGAATCAGGGATCAGGAATGATGAATCAGGAATCAGGAATCAGGAATCAGGAATCAGGAATGATGAATCAGGAATGATAAATCAGGAATCAGGAATGATGAATCAGGAATGATGAATGATGAATCAGGAATGATGAATGATGTATCAGGAATCAGGAATGATGAATCAGGAAAGAGGAATGATGAATCAGGAATCTGGATTGGTGAATCATGAATCATTACTGATGAATCAGGAATCAGGAATGATGAATCAGGAATCAGGAATGATGAATCAGGAAAGAGGAATGATGAATCAGGAATCAGGAATGGTGAATCATGAATCAGGAATCATTAATCAGGAATGAGGAATGATGAATCAGGAATCAGGAATGATGAATCAGGAAAGAGGAATGATGAATCAGGAATCAGGATTGGTGAATCATGAATCAGGAATGATCAATCAGGAATCAGGAATGATGAATCAGGAATCAGGAATGATGAATCAGGAATGATGAATGATGTATCAGGAATCAGGAATGATGAATCAGGAATCAGGAATGATAAATGATGAATCAGGGATCAGGAATGATGAATCAGGAATCAGGAATCAGGAATCAGGAATCAGGAATGATGAATCAGGAATGATAAATCAGGAATCAGGAATGATGAATCAGGAATGATGAATGATGAATCAGGAATGATGAATGATGTATCAGGAATCAGGAATGATGAATCAGGAATGATGAATCAGGAATGATGAATCAGGAATGATGAATCAGGAATGATGAATCAGCGATCAGGAATCAGGAAAGAGGAATGATGAATCAGGAATCAGGAATGATGAATCAGGAAAGAGGAATGATGAATCAGGAATCAGGAATGGTGAATCATGAATCAGGAATGATGAATCAGGAATCAGGAATGTTGAATCAGGAATCATGAATGATGAATCAGGAATGAGGAATGATGAATCAGGAATCATGAATGATGAATCAGGAATGATGAATGATGAATCAGGAATGATGAATGATGTATCAGGAATCAGGAATGATGAATCAGGAAAGAGGAATGATGAATCAGGAATCAGGAATGGTGAATAATGAATCAGGAATGATGAATCAGGAATCAGGAATGATGAATCAGGAATCAGGAATCAGGAATTATGAATCAGGAATCAGGAATGATGAATCAGGAATCAGGAATGATGTATCAGGAATCAGCAATGATGAATCAGGGATCAGGAATGATGAATCAGGAATCAGGAATCAGGAATGATGAATCAGGAATCAGGAATCAGGAATGATGAATCAGGATTCAGGAATGATATATGATGAATCAGGGATCAGGAATGATGAATCAGGAATCAGGAATCAGGAATCAGGAATCAGGAATGATGAATCAGGAATGATAAATCAGGAATCAGGAATGATGAATCAGGAATGATGAATGATGAATCAGGAATGATGAATGATGTATCAGGAATCAGGAATGATGAATCAGGAATCAGGAATGATGAATCAGGAATGATGAATGATGTATCAGGAATCAGGAATGATGAATCAGGAAAGAGGATTGGTGAATCATGAATCAGGAATGATCAATCAGGAATCAGGAATGATGAATCAGGAATCAGGAATGGTGAATCATGAATCAGGAATCATTAATCATGAATCAGGAATGATGAATCAGGAATCAGGAATGATGAATCAGGAAAGAGGAATGATGAATCAGGAATGATGAATGATGTATCAGGAATCAGGAATGATGAATCAGGAATCAGGAATGATAAATGATGAATCAGGGATCAGGAATGATGAATCAGGAATCAGGAATCAGGAATCAGGAATCAGGAATGATGAATCAGGAATGATAAATCAGGAATCAGGAATGATGAATCAGGAATGATGAATGATGAATCAGGAATGATGAATGATGTATCAGGAATCAGGAATGATGAATCAGGAAAGAGGAATGATGAATCAGGAATCTGGATTGGTGAATCATGAATCATTACTGATGAATCAGGAATCAGGAATGATGAATCAGGAATCAGGAATGATGAATCAGGAAAGAGGAATGATGAATCAGGAATCAGGAATGGTGAATCATGAATCAGGAATCATTAATCAGGAATGAGGAATGATGAATCAGGAATCAGGAATGATGAATCAGGAAAGAGGAATGATGAATCAGGAATGATGAATGATGAATCGGGAATAAGGAATGATCAATGAGGAATGATGAATGATGAATCAGGAATCAGGAATGATGAATCAGGAATGATGAATGATGAATCAGGAATCAGGAATGATGAATCAGGAATCAGGAATGATGAATCAGGAATCAAGAATGATGAATCAGGAATGATGAATGATGAATCAGGAATGATGAATGATGTATCAGGAATCAGGAATGATGAATCAGGAAAGAGGAATGATGAATCAGGAATCAGGAATGGTGAATAATGAATCAGGAATGATGAATCAGGAATCAGGAATGATGAATCAGGAATCAGGAATCAGGAATGATGAATCAGGAATCAGGAATGATGAATCAGGAATCAGGAATGATGAATCAGGAATCAGGAATGATAAATGATGAATCAGGGATCAGGAATGATGAATCAGGAATCAGGAATCAGGAATGATGAATCAGGAATCAGGAATCAGGAATGATGAATCAGGAATCAGGAATGATAAATGATGAATCAGGGATCAGGAATGATGAATCAGGAATCAGGAATCAGGAATCAGGAATCAGGAATGATGAATCAGGAATGATAAATCAGGAATCAGGAATGATGAATCAGGAATGATGAATGATGAATCAGGAATGATGAATGATGTATCAGGAATCAGGAATGATGAATCAGGAAAGAGGAATGATGAATCAGGAATCTGGATTGGTGAATCATGAATCATTACTGATGAATCAGGAATCAGGAATGATGAATCAGAAATCAGGAATGATGAATCAGGAATGATGAATGATGAATCAGGAATGATGAATCAGGAATGATGAATCAGGAATGATGAATCAGCGATCAGGAATCAGGAAAGAGGAATTATGAATCAGGAATCAGGAATGATGAATCAGGAAAGAGGAATGATGAATCAGGAATCAGGAATGGTGAATCATGAATCAGGAATGATGAATCAGGAATCAGGAATGTTGAATCAGGAATCATGAATGATGAATCAGGAATGAGGAATGATGAATCAGGAATCATGAATGATGAATCAGGAATGATGAATGATGAATCAGGAATGATGAATGATGTATCAGGAATCAGGAATGATGAATCAGGAAAGAGGAATGATGAATCAGGAATCAGGAATGGTGAATAATGAATCAGGAATGATGAATCAGGAATCAGGAATGATGAATCAGGAATCAGGAATCAGGAATGATGAATCAGGAATCAGGAATGACGAATCAGGAATCAGGAATGATGAATCAGGAATCAGGAATGATAAATGATGAATCAGGGATCAGGAATGATGAATCAGGAATCAGGAATCAGGAATGATGAATCAGGAATCAGGAATGATAAATGATGAATCAGGGATCAGGAATGATGAATCAGGAATCAGGAATCAGGAATCAGGAATCAGGAATGATGAATCAGGAATGATGAATGATGAATCAGGAATCAGGAATGATGTATCAGGAATCAGGAATGATGAATCAGGAAAGAGGAATGATGAATCAGGAATGAGGAATGATTAATCAGGAATGAAGAATGATGAATCAGGAATGATGAATCAGGAATGATGAATCAGGAATCAGGAATCAGGAATCAGGAATGATGAATCAGGAATGAGGAATCAGGAATCAGGAATGATAAATGATGAATCAGGGATCAGGAATGATGAATCAGGAATCAGGAATCAGGAATCAGGAATCAGGAATGATGAATCAGGAATGATCAATCAGGAATAATGAATCAGGAATCAGGAATGATGAATCAGGAATGAGGATTGACGAATCAGGAATGAGGAATGATCAATCAGGAATCAGGAATGATGAATCAGGAATGAGGATTGATGAATCAGGAATGAGGAATGATGAATCAGGAATCAGGAATGATGAATCAGGAATCAGGAATGATGAATCAGGAATGATGAATCAGGAATCAGGAATGATGAATCAGGAATGATGAATGATGTATCAGGAATCAGGAATGGTGAATCATGAATCAGGAATGAGGAATCAGGAATCAGGTATGATGAATCAGGAATGAGGAATGATGAATCAGGAATGAGGAATGATAAATCAGGAATCAGGAATGATGAATCAGGAATCAGGAATGATGAATCAAGAAGGATAAATCAGGAATCAGGAATGATGAATCAGGAATGATGAATGATGAATCAGGAATGATGAATGATGTATCAGGAATCAGGAATGATGAATCAGGAAAGAGGAATGATGAATCAGGAATCTGGATTGGTGAATCATGAATCAGGACTGATGAATCAGGAATCAGGAATGATGAATCAGGAATCAGGAATGATGAATCAGGAAAGAGGAATGATGAATCAGGAATCAGGAATGGTGAATCATGAATCAGGAATGATTAATCAGGAATGATGAATGATGAATCAGGAATCAGGAATGATGAATCAGGAATCAGGAATGATGAATCAGGAATGATGAATCAGGAATCAGGAATGATGAATCAGGAATGATGAATGATGTATCAGGAATCAGGAATGGTGAATCATGAATCAGGAATGATGAATCAGGAATCAGGAATGATGAATCAGGAAAGAGGAATGATGAATCAGGAATCAGGAAAGAGGAATGATTAATCAGGAATGAAGAATGATGAATCAGGAATGAGGAATAATGAATCAGGAATGATGAATCAGGAATCAGGAATCAGGAATGATGAATCAGGAATCAGGAATGATGAATCAGGAATGAGGAATGATCAATCAGGAATGATGAATCAGGAATCAGGTATGATGAATCAGGAATGAGGAATGATGAATCAGGAATGAGGAATGATGAATCAGGAATCAGGAATGATGAATCAGGAATCAGGAATGATGAATCAGGAATGATAAATCAGGAATCAGGAATGATGAATCAGGAATGATGAATGATGAATCAGGAATGATGAATGATGTATCAGGAATCAGGAATGATGAATCAGGAAAGAGGAATGATGAATCAGGAATCTGGATTGGTGAATCATGAATCAGGACTGATGAATCAGGAATCAGGAATGATGAATAAGGAATCAGGAATGATGAATCAGCAATGATGAATGATGTATCAGGAATCAGGAATGATGAATCAGGAAAGAGGAATGATGAATCAGGAATCAGGAATGGTGGATCATGAATCAGGAATGATGAATCAGGAATGATGAATGATGAATCAGGAATCAGGAATGATGAATCAGGAATCAGGAATGATGAATCAGGAATAATGAATCAGGAATCAGGAATGATGAATCAGGAATGACGAATGATGAATCAGGAATGATGAATGATGAATCAGGAATCAGGAAAGAGGAATGATTAATCAGGAATGAAGAATGATGAATCAGGAATCAGGAAAGAGGAATGATTAATCAGGAATGAAGAATGATGAATCAGGAATGAGGAATAATGAATCAGGAATGATGAATCAGGAATCAGGAATCAGGAATGATGAATCAGGAATCAGGAATGATGAATCAGGAATGAGGAATGATCAATCAGGAATGATGAATCAGGAATCAGGTATGATGAATCAGGAATGAGGAATGATGAATCAGGAATGAGGAATGATGAATCAGGAATCAGGAATGATGAATCAGGAATGATGAATCAGGAATCAGGAATCAGGAATGATGAATCAGGAATCAGGAATGATGAATCAGGAATGAGGAATGATCAATCAGGAATGATGAATCAGGAATCAGGTATGATGAATCAGGAATGAGGAATGATGAATCAGGAATGAGGAATGATGAATCAGGAATCAGGAATGATGAATCAGGAATCAGGAATGATGAATCAGGAATGATAAATCAGGAATCAGGAATGATGAATCAGGAATGATGAATGATGAATCAGGAATGATGAATGATGTATCAGGAATCAGGAATGATGAATCAGGAAAGAGGAATGATGAATCAGGAATCTGGATTGGTGAATCATGAATCAGGACTGATGAATCAGGAATCAGGAATGATGAATAAGGAATCAGGAATGATGAATCAGCAATGATGAATGATGTATCAGGAATCAGGAATGATGAATCAGGAAAGAGGAATGATGAATCAGGAATCAGGAATGGTGGATCATGAATCAGGAATGATGAATCAGGAATGATGAATGATGAATCAGGAATCAGGAATGATGAATCAGGAATCAGGAATGATGAATCAGGAATAATGAATCAGGAATCAGGAATGATGAATCAGGAATGACGAATGATGAATCAGGAATGATGAATGATGAATCAGGAATCAGGAAAGAGGAATGATTAATCAGGAATGAAGAATGATGAATCAGGAATGAGGAATAATGAATCAGGAATGATGAATCAGGAATCAGGAATCAGGAATGATGAATCAGGAATCAGGAATGATGAATCAGGAATGAGGAATGATCAATCAGGAATGATGAATCAGGAATCAGGTATGATGAATCAGGAATGAGGAATGATGAATCAGGAATGAGGAATGATGAATCAGGAATCAGGAATGATGAATCAGGAATCAGGAATGATGAATCAGGAATGATAAATCAGGAATCAGGAATGATGAATCAGGAATGATGAATGATGAATCAGGAATGATGAATGATGTATCAGGAATCAGGAATGATGAATCAGGAAAGAGGAATGATGAATCAGGAATCTGGATTGGTGAATCATGAATCAGGACTGATGAATCAGGAATCAGGAATGATGAATAAGGAATCAGGAATGATGAATCAGCAATGATGAATGATGTATCAGGAATCAGGAATGATGAATCAGGAAAGAGGAATGATGAATCAGGAATCAGGAATGGTGGATCATGAATCAGGAATGATGAATCAGGAATGATGAATGATGAATCAGGAATCAGGAATGATGAATCAGGAATCAGGAATGATGAATCAGGAATAATGAATCAGGAATCAGGAATGATGAATCAGGAATGACGAATGATGAATCAGGAATGATGAATGATGAATCAGGAATGATGAATGATGAATCAGGAATGATGAATGATGAATCAGGAATGATGAATCAGGAATGATGAATCAGGAATGATGAATCAGCGATCAGGAATCAGGAAAGAGGAATGATGAATCAGGAATCAGGAATGATGAATCAGGAAAGAGGAATGATGAATCAGGAATCAGGAATGGTGAATCATGAATCAGGAATGATGAATCAGGAATCAGGAATGTTGAATCAGGAATCATGAATGATGAATCAGGAATGAGGAATGATGAATCAGGAATCATGAATGATGAATCAGGAATGATGAATGATGAATCAGGAATGATGAATCATGTATCAGGAATCAGGAATGATGAATCAGGAAAGAGGAATGATGAATCAGGAATCAGGAATGGTGAATAATGAATCAGGAATGATGAATCAGGAATCAGGAATGATGAATCAGGAATCAGGAATCAGGAATGATGAATCAGGAATCAGGAATGATGAATCAGGAATCAGGAATGATGAATCAGGAATCAGCAATGATGAATCAGGGATCAGGAATGATGAATCAGGAATCAGGAATCAGGAATGATGAATCAGGAATCAGGAATCAGGAATGATGAATCAGGAATCAGGAATGATATATGATGAATCAGGGATCAGGAATGATGAATCAGGAATCAGGAATCAGGAATCAGGAATCAGGAATGATGAATCAGGAATGATAAATCAGGAATCAGGAATGATGAATCAGGAATGATGAATGATGAATCAGGAATGATGAATGATGTATCAGGAATCAGGAATGATGAATCAGGAAAGAGGAATGATGAATCAGGAATCTGGATTGGTGAATCATGAATCATTACTGATGAATCAGGAATCAGGAATGATGAATCAGGAATCAGGAATGATGAATCAGGAAAGAGGAATGATGAATCAGGAATCAGGAATGGTGAATCATGAATCAGGAATCATTAATCAGGAATGAGGAATGATGAATCAGGAATCAGGAATGATGAATCAGGAAAGAGGAATGATGAATCAGGAATCAGGATTGGTGAATCATGAATCAGGAATGATCAATCAGGAATCAGGAATGATGAATCAGGAATCAGGAATGATGAATCAGGAATGATGAATGATGTATCAGGAATCAGGAATGATGAATCAGGAATCAGGAATGATAAATGATGAATCAGGGATCAGGAATGATGAATCAGGAATCAGGAATCAGGAATCAGGAATCAGGAATGATGAATCAGGAATGATAAATCAGGAATCAGGAATGATGAATCAGGAATGATGAATGATGAATCAGGAATGATGAATGATGTATCAGGAATCAGGAATGATGAATCAGGAAAGAGGAATGATGAATCAGGAATCTGGATTGGTGAATCATGAATCATTACTGATGAATCAGGAATCAGGAATGATGAATCAGGAATCAGGAATGATGAATCAGGAAAGAGGAATGATGAATCAGGAATCAGGAATGGTGAATCATGAATCAGGAATCATTAATCAGGAATGAGGAATGATGAATCAGGAATCAGGAATGATGAATCAGGAAAGAGGAATGATGAATCAGGAATCAGGATTGGTGAATCATGAATCAGGAATGATCAATCAGGAATCAGGAATGATGAATCAGGAATCAGGAATGATGAATCAGGAATGATGAATGATGTATCAGGAATCAGGGATGATGAATCAGGAAAGAGGAATGATGAATCAGGAATCAGGAATGGTGAATCAGGAATCAGGAATGATGAATCAGGAATCAGGAATGATGAATCAGGAATCAGGAATGATGAATCAGGACTAAGGAATGATCAATGAGGAATGATGAATGATGAATCAGGAATGATGAATGATGAATCAGGAATGATGAATGATGTATCAGGAATCAGGAATGATGAATCAGGAAAGAGGAATGATGAATCAGGAATCTGGATTGGTGAATCATGAATCAGGACTGATGAATCAGGAAAGAGGAATGATGAATCAGGAATCAGGAATGGTGAATCATGAATCAGGAATGATGAATCAGGAATGATGAATGATGAATCAGGAATCAGGAATGATGAATCAGGAATCAGGAATGATGAATCAGGAATAATGAATCAGGAATCAGGAATGATGAATCAGGAATGACGAATGATGAATCAGGAATCAGGAATGGTGAATCATGAATCAGGAATGATGAATCAGGAATGAGGAATGATTAATCAGGAATGAAGAATGATGAATCAGGAATGAGGAATGATGAATCAGGAATGATGAATCAGGAATCAGGAATCAGGAATGATGAATCAGGAATGATGAATGATGTATCAGGAATCAGGAATGGTGAATCATGAATCAGGAATGATGAATCAGGAATGAGGAATGATTAATCAGGAATGAAGAATGATGAATCAGGAATGAGGAATGATGAATCAGGAATGATGAATGATGAATCAGGAATCAGGAATGATGAATCAGGGATCAGGAATGATGAATCAGGAATCAGGAATCAGGAATGATGAATCAGGAATCAGGAATCAGGAATGATGAATCAGGAATGATGAATGATGAATCAGGAATGATGAATCAGGAATGATGAATCAGGAATCAGGAATGATCAATCAGGAATCAGGAATGATGAATCAGGAATCAGGAATGATGAATCAGGAATTAGGAATGATGAATCAGGAATGATGAATCAGGAATGATGAATCAGGAATCAGGAATCAGGAATGATGAATCAGGAATTATGAATGATGAATCAGGAATGATGAATCAGGAATCAGGAATGATGAATGATGAATCAGGGATCAGGAATGATGAATCAGGAATCAGGAATCAGGAATGATGAATCAGGAATCAGGAATCAGGAATGATGAATCAGGAATGATGAATGATGAATCAGGAATGATGAATCAGGAATGATGAATCAGGAATCAGGAATGATCAATCAGGAATCAGGAATGATGAATCAGGAATCAGGAATGATGAATCAGGAATGATGAATGATGTATCAGGAATCAGGAATGATGAATCAGGAAAGAGGATTGGTGAATCATGAATCAGGAATGATCAATCAGGAATCAGGAATGATGAATCAGGAATCAGGAATGATAAATGATGAATCAGGGATCAGGAATGATGAATCAGGAATCAGGAATCAGGAATGATGAATCAGGAATCAGGAATCAGGAATGATGAATCAGGAATCAGGAATGATAAATGATGAATCAGGGATCAGGAATGATGAATCAGGAATCAGGAATCAGGAATCAGGAATGATGAATCAGGAATGATAAATCAGGAATCAGGAATGATGAATCAGGAATGATGAATGATGAATCAGGAATGATGAATGATGTATCAGGAATCAGGAATGATGAATCAGGAAAGAGGAATGATGAATCAGGAATCTGGATTGGTGAATCATGAATCATTACTGATGAATCAGGAATCAGGAATGATGAATCAGGAATCAGGAATGATGAATCAGGAAAGAGGAATGATGAATCAGGAATCAGGAATGGTGAATCATGAATCAGGAATCATTAATCAGGAATGAGGAATGATGAATCAGGAATCAGGAATGATGAATCAGGAAAGAGGAATGATGAATCAGGAATCAGGATTGGTGAATCATGAATCAGGAATGATCAATCAGGAATCAGGAATGATGAATCAGGAATCAGGAATGATGAATCAGGAATGATGAATGATGTATCAGGAATCAGGAATGATGAATCAGGAATCAGGAATGATAAATGATGAATCAGGGATCAGGAATGATGAATCAGGAATCAGGAATCAGGAATCAGGAATCAGGAATGATGAATCAGGAATGATAAATCAGGAATCAGGAATGATGAATCAGGAATGATGAATGATGAATCAGGAATGATGAATGATGTATCAGGAATCAGGAATGATGAATCAGGAATGATGAATCAGGAATGATGAATCAGGAATGATGAATCAGCGATCAGGAATCAGGAAAGAGGAATGATGAATCAGGAATCAGGAATGATGAATCAGGAAAGAGGAATGATGAATCAGGAATCAGGAATGGTGAATCATGAATCAGGAATGATGAATCAGGAATCAGGAATGTTGAATCAGGAATCATGAATGATGAATCAGGAATGAGGAATGATGAATCAGGAATCATGAATGATGAATCAGGAATGATGAATGATGAATCAGGAATGATGAATGATGTATCAGGAATCAGGAATGATGAATCAGGAAAGAGGAATGATGAATCAGGAATCAGGAATGGTGAATAATGAATCAGGAATGATGAATCAGGAATCAGGAATGATGAATCAGGAATCAGGAATCAGGAATGATGAATCAGGAATCAGGAATGATGAATCAGGAATCAGGAATGATGAATCAGGAATCAGCAATGATGAATCAGGGATCAGGAATGATGAATCAGGAATCAGGAATCAAGAATGATGAATCAGGAATCAGGAATCAGGAATGATGAATCAGGATTCAGGAATGATATATGATGAATCAGGGATCAGGAATGATGAATCAGGAATCAGGAATCAGGAATCAGGAATCAGGAATGATGAATCAGGAATGATAAATCAGGAATCAGGAATGATGAATCAGGAATGATGAATGATGAATCAGGAATGATGAATGATGTATCAGGAATCAGGAATGATGAATCAGGAAAGAGGAATGATGAATCAGGAATCTGGATTGGTGAATCATGAATCATTACTGATGAATCAGGAATCAGGAATGATGAATCAGGAATCAGGAATGATGAATCAGGAAAGAGGAATGATGAATCAGGAATCAGGAATGGTGAATCATGAATCAGGAATCATTAATCAGGAATGAGGAATGATGAATCAGGAATCAGGAATGATGAATCAGGAAAGAGGAATGATGAATCAGGAATCAGGATTGGTGAATCATGAATCAGGAATGATCAATCAGGAATCAGGAATGATGAATCAGGAATCAGGAATGATGAATCAGGAATGATGAATGATGTATCAGGAATCAGGAATGATGAATCAGGAATCAGGAATGATAAATGATGAATCAGGGATCAGGAATGATGAATCAGGAATCAGGAATCAGGAATCAGGAATCAGGAATGATGAATCAGGAATGATAAATCAGGAATCAGGAATGATGAATCAGGAATGATGAATGATGAATCAGGAATGATGAATGATGTATCAGGAATCAGGAATGATGAATCAGGAAAGAGGAATGATGAATCAGGAATCTGGATTGGTGAATCATGAATCATTACTGATGAATCAGGAATCAGGAATGATGAATCAGGAATCAGGAATGATGAATCAGGAAAGAGGAATGATGAATCAGGAATCAGGAATGGTGAATCATGAATCAGGAATCATTAATCAGGAATGAGGAATGATGAATCAGGAATCAGGAATGATGAATCAGGAAAGAGGAATGATGAATCAGGAATGATGAATGATGAATCGGGAATAAGGAATGATCAATGAGGAATGATGAATGATGAATCAGGAATCAGGAATGATGAATCAGGAATGATGAATGATGAATCAGGAATCAGGAATGATGAATCAGGAATCAGGAATGATGAATCAGGAATCAAGAATGATGAATCAGGAATGATGAATGATGAATCAGGAATGATGAATGATGTATCAGGAATGATGAATCAGGAATCAGGAATGATAAATGATGAATCAGGGATCAGGAATGATGAATCAGGAATCAGGAATCAGGAATGATGAATCAGGAATCAGGAATCAGGAATGATGAATCAGGAATCAGGAATGATAAATGATGAATCAGGGATCAGGAATGATGAATCAGGAATCAGCAATCAGGAATCAGGAATGATGAATCAGGAATGATAAATCAGGAATCAGGAATGATGAATCAGGAATGATGAATGATGAATCAGGAATGATGAATGATGTATCAGGAATCAGGAATGATGAATCAGGAAAGAGGAATGATGAATCAGGAATCTGGATTGGTGAATCATGAATCATTACTGATGAATCAGGAATCAGTAATCAGGAATCAGGAATCAGGAATGATGAATCAGGAATGATGAATGATGAATCAGGAATCAGGAATGATGAATCAGGAATCAGGAATGATGAATCAGGAATAATGAATCAGGAATCAGGAATGATGAATCAGGAATGACGAATGATGAATCAGGAATGATGAATGATGAATCAGGAATGATGAATGATGAATCAGGAATAATGAATCAGGAATGATGAATAATGAATCAGGAATCAGGAATGATGAATCAGGAATCAGGAATGATGAATCAGAAATCAGGAATGATGAATCAGGAATGATGAATGATGAATCAGGAATGATGAATCAGGAATGATGAATCAGGAATGATGAATCAGCGTTCAGGAATCAGGAAAGAGGAATGATGAATCAGGAATCAGGAATGATGAATCAGGAAAGAGGAATGATGAATCAGGAATCAGGAATGGTGAATCATGAATCAGGAATGATGAATCAGGAATCAGGAATGTTGAATCAGGAATCATGATTGATGAATCAGGAATGAGGAATGATGAATCAGGAATCATGAATGATGAATCAGGAATGATGAATGATGAATCAGGAATGATGAATGATGTATCAGGAATCAGGAATGATGAATCAGGAAAGAGGAATGATGAATCAGGAATCAGGAATGGTGAATAATGAATCAGGAATGATGAATCAGGAATCAGGAATGATGAATCAGGAATCAGGAATCAGGAATGATGAATCAGGAATCAGGAATGATGAATCAGGAATCAGGAATGATGAATCAGGAATCAGGAATGATAAATGATGAATCAGGGATCAGGAATGATGAATCAGGAATCAGGAATCAGGAATGATGAATCAGGAATCAGGAATGATAAATGATGAATCAGGGATCAGGAATGATGAATCAGGAATCAGGAATCAGGAATCAGGAATCAGGAATCAGGAATGATGAATCAGGAATGATCAATCAGGAATAATGAATCAGGAATCAGGAATGATGAATCAGGAATGAGGATTGACGAATCAGGAATGAGGAATGATCAATCAGGAATCAGGAATGATGAATCAGGAATGAGGATTGATGAATCAGGAATGAGGAATGATGAATCAGGAATCAGGAATGATGAATCAGGAATCAGGAATGATGAATCAGGAATGATGAATCAGGAATCAGGAATGATGAATCAGGAATGATGAATGATGTATCAGGAATCAGGAATGGTGAATCATGAATCAGGAATGAGGAATCAGGAATCAGGTATGATGAATCAGGAATGAGGAATGATGAATCAGGAATGAGGAATGATAAATCAGGAATCAGGAATGATGAATCAGGAATCAGGAATGATGAATCAAGAAGGATAAATCAGGAATCAGGAATGATGAATCAGGAATGATGAATGATGAATCAGGAATGATGAATGATGTATCAGGAATCAGGAATGATGAATCAGGAAAGAGGAATGATGAATCAGGAATCTGGATTGGTGAATCATGAATCAGGACTGATGAATCAGGAATCAGGAATGATGAATCAGGAATCAGGAATGATGAATCAGGAAAGAGGAATGATGAATCAGGAATCAGGAATGGTGAATCATGAATCAGGAATGATTAATCAGGAATGATGAATGATGAATCAGGAATCAGGAATGATGAATCAGGAATCAGGAATGATGAATCAGGAATGATGAATCAGGAATCAGGAATGATGAATCAGGAATGATGAATGATGTATCAGGAATCAGGAATGGTGAATCATGAATCAGGAATGATGAATCAGGAATCAGGAATGATGAATCAGGAAAGAGGAATGATGAATCAGGAATCAGGAAAGAGGAATGATTAATCAGGAATGAAGAATGATGAATCAGGAATGAGGAATAATGAATCAGGAATGATGAATCAGGAATCAGGAATCAGGAATGATGAATCAGGAATCAGGAATGATGAATCAGGAATGAGGAATGATCAATCAGGAATGATGAATCAGGAATCAGGTATGATGAATCAGGAATGAGGAATGATGAATCAGGAATGAGGAATGATGAATCAGGAATCAGGAATGATGAATCAGGAATCAGGAATGATGAATCAGGAATGATAAATCAGGAATCAGGAATGATGAATCAGGAATGATGAATGATGAATCAGGAATGATGAATGATGTATCAGGAATCAGGAATGATGAATCAGGAAAGAGGAATGATGAATCAGGAATCTGGATTGGTGAATCATGAATCAGGACTGATGAATCAGGAATCAGGAATGATGAATCAGGAATCAGGAATGATGAATCAGGAAAGAGGAATGATGAATCAGGAATCAGGAATGGTGAATCATGAATCAGGAATGATTAATCAGGAATGATGAATGATGAATCAGGAATCAGGAATGATGAATCAGGAATCAGGAATGATGAATCAGGAATGATGAATCAGGAATCAGGAATGATGAATCAGGAATGATGAATGATGTATCAGGAATCAGGAATGGTGAATCATGAATCAGGAATGATGAATCAGGAATCAGGAATGATGAATCAGGAAAGAGGAATGATGAATCAGGAATCAGGAAAGAGGAATGATTAATCAGGAATGAAGAATGATGAATCAGGAATGAGGAATAATGAATCAGGAATGATGAATCAGGAATCAGGAATCAGGAATGATGAATCAGGAATCAGGAATGATGAATCAGGAATGAGGAATGATCAATCAGGAATGATGAATCAGGAATCAGGTATGATGAATCAGGAATGAGGAATGATGAATCAGGAATGAGGAATGATGAATCAGGAATCAGGAATGATGAATCAGGAATCAGGAATGATGAATCAGGAATGATAAATCAGGAATCAGGAATGATGAATCAGGAATGATGAATGATGAATCAGGAATGATGAATGATGTATCAGGAATCAGGAATGATGAATCAGGAAAGAGGAATGATGAATCAGGAATCTGGATTGGTGAATCATGAATCAGGACTGATGAATCAGGAATCAGGAATGATGAATAAGGAATCAGGAATGATGAATCAGCAATGATGAATGATGTATCAGGAATCAGGAATAATGAATCAGGAAAGAGGAATGATGAATCAGGAATCAGGAATGGTGGATCATGAATCAGGAATGATGAATCAGGAATGATGAATGATGAATCAGGAATCAGGAATGATGAATCAGGAATCAGGAATGATGAATCAGGAATAATGAATCAGGAATCAGGAATGATGAATCAGGAATGACGAATGATGAATCAGGAATGATGAATGATGAATCAGGAATCAGGAAAGAGGAATGATTAATCAGGAATGAAGAATGATGAATCAGGAATGAGGAATAATGAATCAGGAATGATGAATCAGGAATCAGGAATCAGGAATGATGAATCAGGAATCAGGAATGATGAATCAGGAATGAGGAATGATCAATCAGGAATGATGAATCAGGAATCAGGTATGATGAATCAGGAATGAGGAATGATGAATCAGGAATGAGGAATGATGAATCAGGAATCAGGAATGATGAATCAGGAATCAGGAATGATGAATCAGGAATGATAAATCAGGAATCAGGAATGATGAATCAGGAATGATGAATGATGAATCAGGAATGATGAATGATGTATCAGGAATCAGGAATGATGAATCAGGAAAGAGGAATGATGAATCAGGAATCTGGATTGGTGAATCATGAATCAGGACTGATGAATCAGGAATCAGGAATGATGAATAAGGAATCAGGAATGATGAATCAGCAATGATGAATGATGTATCAGGAATCAGGAATGATGAATCAGGAAAGAGGAATGATGAATCAGGAATCAGGAATGGTGGATCATGAATCAGGAATGATGAATCAGGAATGATGAATGATGAATCAGGAATCAGGAATGATGAATCAGGAATCAGGAATGATGAATCAGGAATAATGAATCAGGAATCAGGAATGATGAATCAGGAATGACGAATGATGAATCAGGAATGATGAATGATGAATCAGGAATGATGAATGATGAATCAGGAATGATGAATCAGGAATGATGAATCAGGAATGATGAATCAGCGATCAGGAATCAGTAAAGAGGAATGATGAATCAGGAATCAGGAATGATGAATCAGGAAAGAGGAATGATGAATCAGGAATCAGGAATGGTGAATCATGAATCAGGAATGATGAATCAGGAATCAGGAATGTTGAATCAGGAATCATGAATGATGAATCAGGAATGAGGAATGATGAATCAGGAATCATGAATGATGAATCAGGAATGATGAATGATGAATCAGGAATGATGAATGATGTATCAGGAATCAGGAATGATGAATCAGGAAAGAGGAATGATGAATCAGGAATCAGGAATGGTGAATAATGAATCAGGAATGATGAATCAGGAATCAGGAATGATGAATCAGGAATCAGGAATGATGAATCAGGAATCAGGAATGATGAATCAGGAATCAGGAATGATGAATCAGGAATCAGCAATGATGAATCAGGGATCAGGAATGATGAATCAGGAATCAGGAATCAGGAATGATGAATCAGGAATCAGGAATCAGGAATGATGAATCAGGAATCAGGAATGATATATGATGAATCAGGGATCAGGAATGATGAATCAGGAATCAGGAATCAGGAATCAGGAATCAGGAATGATGAATCAGGAATGATAAATCAGGAATCAGGAATGATGAATCAGGAATGATGAATGATGAATCAGGAATGATGAATGATGTATCAGGAATCAGGAATGATGAATCAGGAAAGAGGAATGATGAATCAGGAATCTGGATTGTTGAATCATGAATCATTACTGATGAATCAGGAATCAGGAATGATGAATCAGGAATCAGGAATGATGAATCAGGAAAGAGGAATGATGAATCAGGAATCAGGAATGGTGAATCATGAATCAGGAATCATTAATCAGGAATGAGGAATGATGAATCAGGAATCAGGAATGATGAATCAGGAAAGAGGAATGATGAATCAGGAATCAGGATTGGTGAATCATGAATCAGGAATGATCAATCAGGAATCAGGAATGATGAATCAGGAATCAGGAATGATGAATCAGGAATGATGAATGATGTATCAGGAATCAGGAATGATGAATCAGGAATCAGGAATGATAAATGATGAATCAGGGATCAGGAATGATGAATCAGGAATCAGGAATCAGGAATCAGGAATCAGGAATGATGAATCAGGAATGATAAATCAGGAATCAGGAATGATGAATCAGGAATGATGAATGATGAATCAGGAATGATGAATGATGTATCAGGAATCAGGAATGATGAATCAGGAAAGAGGAATGATGAATCAGGAATCTGGATTGGTGAATCATGAATCATTACTGATGAATCAGGAATCAGGAATGATGAATCAGGAATCAGGAATGATGAATCAGGAAAGAGGAATGATGAATCAGGAATCAGGAATGGTGAATCATGAATCAGGAATCATTAATCAGGAATGAGGAATGATGAATCAGGAATCAGGAATGATGAATCAGGAAAGAGGAATGATGAATCAGGAATCAGGATTGGTGAATCATGAATCAGGAATGATCAATCAGGAATCAGGAATGATGAATCAGGAATCAGGAATGATGAATCAGGAATGATGAATGATGTATCAGGAATCAGGAATGATGAATCAGGAAAGAGGAATGATGAATCAGGAATCAGGAATGGTGAATCAGGAATCAGGAATGATGAATCAGGAATCAGGAATGATGAATCAGGAATCAGGAATGATGAATCGGGAATAAGGAATGATCAATGAGGAATGATGAATGATGAATCAGGAATCAGGAATGATGAATCAGGAATGATGAATGATGAATCAGGAATCAGGAATGATGAATCAGGAATCAGGAATGATGAATCAGGAATCAAGAATGATGAATCAGGAATGATGAATGATGAATCAGGAATGATGAATGATGTATCAGGAATCAGGAATGATGAATCAGGAAAGAGGAATGATGAATCAGGAATCAGGAATGGTGAATAATGAATCAGGAATGATGAATCAGAAATCAGGAATGATGAATCAGGAATCAGGAATCAGGAATGATGAATCAGGAATCAGGAATGATGAATCAGGAATCAGGAATGATGAATCAGGAATCAGGAATGATAAATGATGAATCAGGGATCAGGAATGATGAATCAGGAATCAGGAATCAGGAATGATGAATCAGGAATCAGGAATCAGGAATGATGAATCAGGAATCAGGAATGATAAATGATGAATCAGGGATCAGGAATGATGAATCAGGAATCAGGAATCAGGAATCAGGAATCAGGAATGATGAATCAGGAATCAGGAATGATGAATCAGGAATGATGAATGATGTATCAGGAATCAGGAATGATGAATCAGGAAAGAGGAATGATGAATCAGGAATCAGGAATGGTGAATCAGGAATCAGGAATGATGAATCAGGAATCAGGAATGATGAATCAGGAATCAGGAATGATGAATCGGGAATAAGGAATGATCAATGAGGAATGATGAATGATGAATCAGGAATCAGGAATGATGAATCAGGAATGATGAATGATGAATCAGGAATCAGGAATGATGAATCAGGAATCAGGAATCAGGAATCAGGAATCAGGAATGATGAATCAGGAATCAGGAATGATGAATCAGGAATGATGAATGATGTATCAGGAATCAGGAATGATGAATCAGGAAAGAGGAATGATGAATCAGGAATCAGGAATGGTGAATAATGAATCAGGAATGATGAATCAGAAATCAGGAATGATGAATCAGGAATCAGGAATCAGGAATGATGAATCAGGAATCAGGAATGATGAATCAGGAATCAGGAATGATGAATCAGGAATCAGGAATGATAAATGATGAATCAGGGATCAGGAATGATGAATCAGGAATCAGGAATGATAAATGATGAATCAGGGATCAGAAATGATGAATCAGGAATCAGGAATCAGGAATCAGGAATCAGGAATGATGAATCAGGAATGATAAATCAGGAATCAGGAATGATGAATCAGGAATGATGAATGATGAATCAGGAATGATGAATGATGTATCAGGAATCAGGAATGATGAATCAGGAAAGAGGAATGATGAATCAGGAATCTGGATTGGTGAATCATGAATCATTACTGATGAATCAGGAATCAGGAATGATGAATCAGGAATCAGGAATGATGAATCAGGAAAGAGGAATGATGAATCAGGAATCAGGAATGGTGAATCATGAATCAGGAATCATTAATCAGGAATGAGGAATGATGAATCAGGAATCAGGAATGATGAATCAGGAAAGAGGAATGATGAATCAGGAATCAGGATTGGTGAATCATGAATCAGGAATGATCAATCAGGAATCAGGAATGATGAATCAGGAATCAGGAATGATGAATCAGGAATGATGAATGATGTATCAGGAATCAGGAATGATGAATCAGGAATCAGGAATGATAAATGATGAATCAGGGATCAGGAATGATGAATCAGGAATCAGGAATCAGGAATCAGGAATCAGGAATGATGAATCAGGAATCAGGAATCAGGAATGATGAATCAGGAATCAGGAATGATAAATGATGAATCAGGGATCAGGAATGATGAATCAGGAATCAGGAATCAGGAATCAGGAATCAGGAATGATGAATCAGGAATGATAAATCAGGAATCAGGAATGATGAATCAGGAATGATGAATGATGAATCAGGAATGATGAATGATGTATCAGGAATCAGGAATGATGAATCAGGAAAGAGGAATGATGAATCAGGAATCTGGATTGGTGAATCATGAATCATTACTGATGAATCAGGAATCAGGAATGATGAATCAGGAATCAGGAATGATGAATCAGGAAAGAGGAATGATGAATCAGGAATCAGGAATGGTGAATCATGAATCAGGAATCATTAATCAGGAATGAGGAATGATGAATCAGGAATCAGGAATGATGAATCAGGAAAGAGGAATGATGAATCAGGAATCAGGATTGGTGAATCATGAATCAGGAATGATCAATCAGGAATCAGGAATGATGAATCAGGAATCAGGAATGATGAATCAGGAATGATGAATGATGTATCAGGAATCAGGAATGATGAATCAGGAATCAGGAATGATAAATGATGAATCAGGGATCAGGAATGATGAATCAGGAATCAGGAATCAGGAATCAGGAATCAGGAATGATGAATCAGGAATGATAAATCAGGAATCAGGAATGATGAATCAGGAATGAGGAATGATGAATCAGGAATCAGGAATGATGAATCAGGAATCAGGAATGATGAATCAGGAATGATAAATCAGGAATCAGGAATGATGAATCAGGAATGATGAATGATGAATCAGGAATGATGAATGATGTATCAGGAATCAGGAATGATGAATCAGGAAAGAGGAATGATGAATCAGGAATCTGGATTGGTGAATCATGAATCAGGAATGATGAATCAGGAATGATGAATGATGTATCAGGAATCAGGAATGATGAATCAGGAATCAGGAATGATAAATGATGAATCAGGGATCAGGAATGATGAATCAGGAATCAGGAATCAGGAATCAGGAATCAGGAATGATGAATCAGGAATGATAAATCAGGAATCAGGAATGATGAATCAGGAATGATGAATGATGAATCAGGAATGATGAATGATGTATCAGGAATCAGGAATGATGAATCAGGAAAGAGGAATGATGAATCAGGAATCTGGATTGGTGAATCATGAATCATTACTGATGAATCAGGAATCAGGAATGATGAATCAGGAATCAGGAATGATGAATCAGGAAAGAGGAATGATGAATCAGGAATCAGGAATGGTGAATCATGAATCAGGAATCATTAATCAGGAATGAGGAATGATGAATCAGGAATCAGGAATGATGAATCAGGAAAGAGGAATGATGAATCAGGAATCAGGATTGGTGAATCATGAATCAGGAATGATCAATCAGGAATCAGGAATGATGAATCAGGAATCAGGAATGATGAATCAGGAATGATGAATGATGTATCAGGAATCAGGAATGATGAATCAGGAAAGAGGAATGATGAATCAGGAATCAGGAATGGTGAATCAGGAATCAGGAATGATGAATCAGGAATCAGGAATGATGAATCAGGAATCAGGAATGATGAATCGGGAATAAGGAATGATCAATGAGGAATGATGAATGATGAATCAGGAATCAGGAATGATGAATCAGGAATGATGAATGATGAATCAGGAATCAGGAATGATGAATCAGGAATCAGGAATGATGAATCAGGAATCAAGAATGATGAATCAGGAATGATGAATGATGAATCAGGAATGATGAATGATGTATCAGGAATCAGGAATGATGAATCAGGAAAGAGGAATGATGAATCAGGAATCAGGAATGGTGAATAATGAATCAGGAATGATGAATCAGAAATCAGGAATGATGAATCAGGAATCAGGAATCAGGAATGATGAATCAGGAATCAGGAATGATGAATCAGGAATCAGGAATGATGAATCAGGAATCAGGAATGATAAATGATGAATCAGGGATCAGGAATGATGAATCAGGAATCAGGAATCAGGAATGATGAATCAGGAATCAGGAATCAGGAATGATGAATCAGGAATCAGGAATGATAAATGATGAATCAGGGATCAGGAATGATGAATCAGGAATCAGGAATCAGGAATCAGGAATCAGGAATGATGAATCAGGAATCAGGAATGATGAATCAGGAATGATGAATGATGTATCAGGAATCAGGAATGATGAATCAGGAAAGAGGAATGATGAATCAGGAATCAGGAATGGTGAATCAGGAATCAGGAATGATGAATCAGGAATCAGGAATGATGAATCAGGAATCAGGAATGATGAATCGGGAATAAGGAATGATCAATGAGGAATGATGAATGATGAATCAGGAATCAGGAATGATGAATCAGGAATGATGAATGATGAATCAGGAATCAGGAATGATGAATCAGGAATCAGGAATGATGAATCAGGAATCAAGAATGATGAATCAGGAATGATGAATGATGAATCAGGAATGATGAATGATGTATCAGGAATCAGGAATGATGAATCAGGAAAGAGGAATGATGAATCAGGAATCAGGAATGGTGAATAATGAATCAGGAATGATGAATCAGAAATCAGGAATGATGAATCAGGAATCAGGAATCAGGAATGATGAATCAGGAATCAGGAATGATGAATCAGGAATCAGGAATGATGAATCAGGAATCAGGAATGATAAATGATGAATCAGGGATCAGGAATGATGAATCAGGAATCAGGAATCAGGAATGATGAATCAGGAATCAGGAATCAGGAATGATGAATCAGGAATCAGGAATGATAAATGATGAATCAGGGATCAGGAATGATGAATCAGGAATCAGGAATCAGGAATCAGGAATCAGGAATGATGAATCAGGAATGATAAATCAGGAATCAGGAATGATGAATCAGGAATGATGAATGATGAATCAGGAATGATGAATGATGTATCAGGAATCAGGAATGATGAATCAGGAAAGAGGAATGATGAATCAGGAATCTGGATTGGTGAATCATGAATCATTACTGATGAATCAGGAATCAGGAATGATGAATCAGGAATCAGGAATGATGAATCAGGAAAGAGGAATGATGAATCAGGAATCAGGAATGGTGAATCATGAATCAGGAATCATTAATCAGGAATGAGGAATGATGAATCAGGAATCAGGAATGATGAATCAGGAAAGAGGAATGATGAATCAGGAATCAGGATTGGTGAATCATGAATCAGGAATGATCAATCAGGAATCAGGAATGATGAATCAGGAATCAGGAATGATGAATCAGGAATGATGAATGATGTATCAGGAATCAGGAATGATGAATCAGGAATCAGGAATGATAAATGATGAATCAGGGATCAGGAATGATGAATCAGGAATCAGGAATCAGGAATCAGGAATCAGGAATGATGAATCAGGAATCAGGAATCAGGAATGATGAATCAGGAATCAGGAATGATAAATGATGAATCAGGGATCAGGAATGATGAATCAGGAATCAGGAATCAGGAATCAGGAATCAGGAATGATGAATCAGGAATGATAAATCAGGAATCAGGAATGATGAATCAGGAATGATGAATGATGAATCAGGAATGATGAATGATGTATCAGGAATCAGGAATGATGAATCAGGAAAGAGGAATGATGAATCAGGAATCTGGATTGGTGAATCATGAATCATTACTGATGAATCAGGAATCAGGAATGATGAATCAGGAATCAGGAATGATGAATCAGGAAAGAGGAATGATGAATCAGGAATCAGGAATGGTGAATCATGAATCAGGAATCATTAATCAGGAATGAGGAATGATGAATCAGGAATCAGGAATGATGAATCAGGAAAGAGGAATGATGAATCAGGAATCAGGATTGGTGAATCATGAATCAGGAATGATCAATCAGGAATCAGGAATGATGAATCAGGAATCAGGAATGATGAATCAGGAATGATGAATGATGTATCAGGAATCAGGAATGATGAATCAGGAATCAGGAATGATAAATGATGAATCAGGGATCAGGAATGATGAATCAGGAATCAGGAATCAGGAATCAGGAATCAGGAATGATGAATCAGGAATGATAAATCAGGAATCAGGAATGATGAATCAGGAATGAGGAATGATGAATCAGGAATCAGGAATGATGAATCAGGAATCAGGAATGATGAATCAGGAATGATAAATCAGGAATCAGGAATGATGAATCAGGAATGATGAATGATGAATCAGGAATGATGAATGATGTATCAGGAATCAGGAATGATGAATCAGGAAAGAGGAATGATGAATCAGGAATCTGGATTGGTGAATCATGAATCAGGACTGATGAATCAGGAAAGAGGAATGATGAATCAGGAATCAGGAATGGTGAATCATGAATCAGGAATGATGAATCAGGAATGATGAATGATGAATCAGGAATCAGGAATGATGAATCAGGAATCAGGAATGATGAATCAGGAATAATGAATCAGGAATCAGGAATGATGAATCAGGAATGACGAATGATGAATCAGGAATCAGGAATGGTGAATCATGAATCAGGAATGATGAATCAGGAATGAGGAATGATTAATCAGGAATGAAGAATGATGAATCAGGAATGAGGAATGATGAATCAGGAATGATGAATCAGGAATCAGGAATCAGGAATGATGAATCAGGAATGATGAATGATGTATCAGGAATCAGGAATGGTGAATCATGAATCAGGAATGATGAATCAGGAATGAGGAATGATTAATCAGGAATGAAGAATGATGAATCAGGAATGAGGAATGATGAATCAGGAATGATGAATGATGAATCAGGAATCAGGAATGATGAATCAGGAATCAGGAATGATGAATCAGGAATCAGGAATGATGAATCAGGAATTATGAATGATGAATCAGGAATGATGAATCAGGAATGATGAATCAGGAATCAGGAATCAGGAATGATGAATCAGGAATTATGAATGATGAATCAGGAATGATGAATCAGGAATCAGGAATGATGAATGATGAATCAGGGATCAGGAATGATGAATCAGGAATCAGGAATCAGGAATGATGAATCAGGAATCAGGAATCAGGAATGATGAATCAGGAATGATGAATGATGAATCAGGAATGATGAATCAGGAATGATGAATCAGGAATCAGGAATGATCAATCAGGAATCAGGAATGATGAATCAGGAATCAGGAATGATGAATCAGGAATTAGGAATGATGAATCAGGAATGATGAATCAGGAATGATGAATCAGGAATCAGGAATCAGGAATGATGAATCAGGAATTATGAATGATGAATCAGGAATGATGAATCAGGAATCAGGAATGATGAATGATGAATCAGGGATCAGGAATGATGAATCAGGAATCAGGAATCAGGAATGATGAATCAGGAATCAGGAATCAGGAATGATGAATCAGGAATGATGAATGATGAATCAGGAATGATGAATCAGGAATGATGAATCAGGAATCAGGAATGATCAATCAGGAATCAGGAATGATGAATCAGGAATCAGGAATGATGAATCAGGAATGATGAATGATGTATCAGGAATCAGGAATGATGAATCAGGAAAGAGGATTGGTGAATCATGAATCAGGAATGATCAATCAGGAATCAGGAATGATGAATCAGGAATCAGGAATGATAAATGATGAATCAGGGATCAGGAATGATGAATCAGGAATCAGGAATCAGGAATGATGAATCAGGAATCAGGAATCAGGAATGATGAATCAGGAATCAGGAATGATAAATGATGAATCAGGGATCAGGAATGATGAATCAGGAATCAGGAATCAGGAATCAGGAATCAGGAATGATGAATCAGGAATGATAAATCAGGAATCAGGAATGATGAATCAGGAATGATGAATGATGAATCAGGAATGATGAATGATGTATCAGGAATCAGGAATGATGAATCAGGAAAGAGGAATGATGAATCAGGAATCTGGATTGGTGAATCATGAATCATTACTGATGAATCAGGAATCAGGAATGATGAATCAGGAATCAGGAATGATGAATCAGGAAAGAGGAATGATGAATCAGGAATCAGGAATGGTGAATCATGAATCAGGAATCATTAATCAGGAATGAGGAATGATGAATCAGGAATCAGGAATGATGAATCAGGAAAGAGGAATGATGAATCAGGAATCAGGATTGGTGAATCATGAATCAGGAATGATCAATCAGGAATCAGGAATGATGAATCAGGAATCAGGAATGATGAATCAGGAATGATGAATGATGTATCAGGAATCAGGAATGATGAATCAGGAATCAGGAATGATAAATGATGAATCAGGGATCAGGAATGATGAATCAGGAATCAGGAATCAGGAATCAGGAATCAGGAATGATGAATCAGGAATGATAAATCAGGAATCAGGAATGATGAATCAGGAATGATGAATGATGAATCAGGAATGATGAATGATGTATCAGGAATCAGGAATGATGAATCAGGAAAGAGGAATGATGAATCAGGAATCTGGATTGGTGAATCATGAATCATTACTGATGAATCAGGAATCAGGAATGATGAATCAGGAATCAGGAATGATGAATCAGGAAAGAGGAATGATGAATCAGGAATCAGGAATGGTGAATCATGAATCAGGAATCATTAATCAGGAATGAGGAATGATGAATCAGGAATCAGGAATGATGAATCAGGAAAGAGGAATGATGAATCAGGAATCAGGATTGGTGAATCATGAATCAGGAATGATCAATCAGGAATCAGGAATGATGAATCAGGAATCAGGAATGATGAATCAGGAATGATGAATGATGTATCAGGAATCAGGAATGATGAATCAGGAAAGAGGAATGATGAATCAGGAATCAGGAATGGTGAATCAGGAATCAGGAATGATGAATCAGGAATCAGGAATGATGAATCAGGAATCAGGAATGATGAATCGGGAATAAGGAATGATCAATGAGGAATGATGAATGATGAATCAGGAATCAGGAATGATGAATCAGGAATGATGAATGATGAATCAGGAATCAGGAATGATGAATCAGGAATCAGGAATGATGAATCAGGAATCAAGAATGATGAATCAGGAATGATGAATGATGAATCAGGAATGATGAATGATGTATCAGGAATCAGGAATGATGAATCAGGAAAGAGGAATGATGAATCAGGAATCAGGAATGGTGAATAATGAATCAGGAATGATGAATCAGGAATCAGGAATGATGAATCAGGAATCAGGAATCAGGAATGATGAATCAGGAATCAGGAATGATGAATCAGGAATCAGGAATGATGAATCAGGAATCAGGAATGATAAATGATGAATCAGGAATCAGGAATCAGGAATGATGAATCAGGAATCAGGAATCAGGAATGATGAATCAGGAATCAGGAATCAGGAATGATGAATCAGGAATCAGGAATGATAAATGATGAATCAGGGATCAGGAATGATGAATCAGGAATCAGGAATCAGGAATCAGGAATCAGGAATGATGAATCAGGAATGATAAATCAGGAATCAGGAATGATGAATCAGGAATGATGAATGATGAATCAGGAATGATGAATGATGTATCAGGAATCAGGAATGATGAATCAGGAAAGAGGAATGATGAATCAGGAATCTGGATTGGTGAATCATGAATCATTACTGATGAATCAGGAATCAGGAATGATGAATCAGGAATCAGGAATGATGAATCAGGAAAGAGGAATGATGAATCAGGAATCAGGAATGGTGAATCATGAATCAGGAATCATTAATCAGGAATGAGGAATGATGAATCAGGAATCAGGAATGATGAATCAGGAAAGAGGAATGATGAATCAGGAATCAGGATTGGTGAATCATGAATCAGGAATGATCAATCAGGAATCAGGAATGATGAATCAGGAATCAGGAATGATGAATCAGGAATGATGAATGATGTATCAGGAATCAGGAATGATGAATCAGGAATCAGGAATGATAAATGATGAATCAGGGATCAGGAATGATGAATCAGGAATCAGGAATCAGGAATCAGGAATCAGGAATGATGAATCAGGAATGATAAATCAGGAATCAGGAATGATGAATCAGGAATGATGAATGATGAATCAGGAATGATGAATGATGTATCAGGAATCAGGAATGATGAATCAGGAAAGAGGAATGATGAATCAGGAATCTGGATTGGTGAATCATGAATCAGGAATGATCAATCAGGAATCAGGAATGATGAATCAGGAATCAGGAATGATGAATCAGGAAAGAGGAATGATGAATCAGGAATCAGGAATGGTGAATCATGAATCAGGAATCATTAATCAGGAATGAGGAATGATGAATCAGGAATCAGGAATGATGAATCAGGAAAGAGGAATGATGAATCAGGAATCAGGATTGGTGAATCATGAATCAGGAATGATCAATCAGGAATCAGGAATGATGAATCAGGAATCAGGAATGATGAATCAGGAATGATGAATGATGTATCAGGAATCAGGAATGATGAATCAGGAAAGAGGAATGATGAATCAGGAATCAGGAATGGTGAATCAGGAATCAGGAATGATGAATCAGGAATCAGGAATGATGAATCAGGAATCAGGAATGATGAATCGGGAATAAGGAATGATCAATGAGGAATGATGAATGATGAATCAGGGATCAGGAATGATGAATCAGGAATCAGGAATCAGGAATCAGGAATCAGGAATGATGAATCAGGAATGATAAATCAGGAATCAGGAATGATGAATCAGGAATGATGAATGATGAATCAGGAATGATGAATGATGTATCAGGAATCAGGAATGATGAATCAGGAAAGAGGAATGATGAATCAGGAATCTGGATTGGTGAATCATGAATCATTACTGATGAATCAGGAATCAGGAATGATGAATCAGGAATCAGGAATGATGAATCAGGAAAGAGGAATGATGAATCAGGAATCAGGAATGGTGAATCATGAATCAGGAATCATTAATCAGGAATGAGGAATGATGAATCAGGAATCAGGAATGATGAATCAGGAAAGAGGAATGATGAATCAGGAATCAGGATTGGTGAATCATGAATCAGGAATGATCAATCAGGAATCAGGAATGATGAATCAGGAATCAGGAATGATGAATCAGGAATGATGAATGATGTATCAGGAATCAGGAATGATGAATCAGGAAAGAGGAATGATGAATCAGGAATCAGGAATGGTGAATCAGGAATCAGGAATGATGAATCAGGAATCAGGAATGATGAATCAGGAATCAGGAATGATGAATCGG
The DNA here is from genome assembly GCA_030867875.1 of Actinernus sp. WN-2022. Taxonomy (NCBI): domain Eukaryota; kingdom Metazoa; phylum Cnidaria; class Anthozoa; order Actiniaria; family Actinernidae; genus Actinernus; species Actinernus sp. WN-2022. The sequence goes on along the minus strand of JAOWCC010000888.1, from coordinate 28,335 downwards.
GAATAAGGAATGATCAATGAGGAATGATGAATGATGAATCAGGAATCAGGAATGATGAATCAGGAATGATGAATGATGAATCAGGAATCAGGAATGATGAATCAGGAATCAGGAATGATGAATCAGGAATCAAGAATGATGAATCAGGAATGATGAATGATGAATCAGGAATGATGAATGATGTATCAGGAATCAGGAATGATGAATCAGGAAAGAGGAATGATGAATCAGGAATCAGGAATGGTGAATAATGAATCAGGAATGATGAATCAGGAATCAGGAATGATGAATCAGGAATCAGGAATCAGGAATGATGAATCAGGAATCAGGAATGATGAATCAGGAATCAGGAATGATGAATCAGGAATCAGGAATGATAAATGATGAATCAGGAATCAGGAATCAGGAATGATGAATCAGGAATCAGGAATCAGGAATGATGAATCAGGAATCAGGAATCAGGAATGATGAATCAGGAATCAGGAATGATAAATGATGAATCAGGGATCAGGAATGATGAATCAGGAATCAGGAATCAGGAATCAGGAATCAGGAATGATGAATCAGGAATGATAAATCAGGAATCAGGAATGATGAATCAGGAATGATGAATGATGAATCAGGAATGATGAATGATGTATCAGGAATCAGGAATGATGAATCAGGAAAGAGGAATGATGAATCAGGAATCTGGATTGGTGAATCATGAATCATTACTGATGAATCAGGAATCAGGAATGATGAATCAGGAATCAGGAATGATGAATCAGGAAAGAGGAATGATGAATCAGGAATCAGGAATGGTGAATCATGAATCAGGAATCATTAATCAGGAATGAGGAATGATGAATCAGGAATCAGGAATGATGAATCAGGAAAGAGGAATGATGAATCAGGAATCAGGATTGGTGAATCATGAATCAGGAATGATCAATCAGGAATCAGGAATGATGAATCAGGAATCAGGAATGATGAATCAGGAATGATGAATGATGTATCAGGAATCAGGAATGATGAATCAGGAATCAGGAATGATAAATGATGAATCAGGGATCAGGAATGATGAATCAGGAATCAGGAATCAGGAATCAGGAATCAGGAATGATGAATCAGGAATGATAAATCAGGAATCAGGAATGATGAATCAGGAATGATGAATGATGAATCAGGAATGATGAATGATGTATCAGGAATCAGGAATGATGAATCAGGAAAGAGGAATGATGAATCAGGAATCTGGATTGGTGAATCATGAATCAGGAATGATCAATCAGGAATCAGGAATGATGAATCAGGAATCAGGAATGATGAATCAGGAAAGAGGAATGATGAATCAGGAATCAGGAATGGTGAATCATGAATCAGGAATCATTAATCAGGAATGAGGAATGATGAATCAGGAATCAGGAATGATGAATCAGGAAAGAGGAATGATGAATCAGGAATCAGGATTGGTGAATCATGAATCAGGAATGATCAATCAGGAATCAGGAATGATGAATCAGGAATCAGGAATGATGAATCAGGAATGATGAATGATGTATCAGGAATCAGGAATGATGAATCAGGAAAGAGGAATGATGAATCAGGAATCAGGAATGGTGAATCAGGAATCAGGAATGATGAATCAGGAATCAGGAATGATGAATCAGGAATCAGGAATGATGAATCGGGAATAAGGAATGATCAATGAGGAATGATGAATGATGAATCAGGAATCAGGAATGATGAATCAGGAATGATGAATGATGAATCAGGAATCAGGAATGATGAATCAGGAATCAGGAATGATGAATCAGGAATCAAGAATGATGAATCAGGAATGATGAATGATGAATCAGGAATGATGAATGATGTATCAGGAATCAGGAATGATGAATCAGGAAAGAGGAATGATGAATCAGGAATCAGGAATGGTGAATAATGAATCAGGAATGATGAATCAGGAATCAGGAATGATGAATCAGGAATCAGGAATCAGGAATGATGAATCAGGAATCAGGAATGATGAATCAGGAATCAGGAATGATGAATCAGGAATCAGGAATGATAAATGATGAATCAGGAATCAGGAATCAGGAATGATGAATCAGGAATCAGGAATCAGGAATGATGAATCAGGAATCAGGAATCAGGAATGATGAATCAGGAATCAGGAATGATAAATGATGAATCAGGGATCAGGAATGATGAATCAGGAATCAGGAATCAGGAATCAGGAATCAGGAATGATGAATCAGGAATGATAAATCAGGAATCAGGAATGATGAATCAGGAATGATGAATGATGAATCAGGAATGATGAATGATGTATCAGGAATCAGGAATGATGAATCAGGAAAGAGGAATGATGAATCAGGAATCTGGATTGGTGAATCATGAATCATTACTGATGAATCAGGAATCAGGAATGATGAATCAGGAATCAGGAATGATGAATCAGGAAAGAGGAATGATGAATCAGGAATCAGGAATGGTGAATCATGAATCAGGAATCATTAATCAGGAATGAGGAATGATGAATCAGGAATCAGGAATGATGAATCAGGAAAGAGGAATGATGAATCAGGAATCAGGATTGGTGAATCATGAATCAGGAATGATCAATCAGGAATCAGGAATGATGAATCAGGAATCAGGAATGATGAATCAGGAATGATGAATGATGTATCAGGAATCAGGAATGATGAATCAGGAATCAGGAATGATAAATGATGAATCAGGGATCAGGAATGATGAATCAGGAATCAGGAATCAGGAATCAGGAATCAGGAATGATGAATCAGGAATGATAAATCAGGAATCAGGAATGATGAATCAGGAATGATGAATGATGAATCAGGAATGATGAATGATGTATCAGGAATCAGGAATGATGAATCAGGAAAGAGGAATGATGAATCAGGAATCTGGATTGGTGAATCATGAATCATTACTGATGAATCAGGAATCAGGAATGATGAATCAGGAATCAGGAATGATGAATCAGGAAAGAGGAATGATGAATCAGGAATCAGGAATGGTGAATCATGAATCAGGAATCATTAATCAGGAATGAGGAATGATGAATCAGGAATCAGGAATGATGAATCAGGAAAGAGGAATGATGAATCAGGAATCAGGATTGGTGAATCATGAATCAGGAATGATCAATCAGGAATCAGGAATGATGAATCAGGAATCAGGAATGATGAATCAGGAATGATGAATGATGTATCAGGAATCAGGAATGATGAATCAGGAAAGAGGAATGATGAATCAGGAATCAGGAATGGTGAATCAGGAATCAGGAATGATGAATCAGGAATCAGGAATGATGAATCAGGAATCAGGAATGATGAATCGGGAATAAGGAATGATCAATGAGGAATGATGAATGATGAATCAGGAATCAGGAATGATGAATCAGGAATGATGAATGATGAATCAGGAATCAGGAATGATGAATCAGGAATCAGGAATGATGAATCAGGAATCAGGAATGATGAATCAGGAATCAAGAATGATGAATCAGGAATGATGAATGATGAATCAGGAATGATGAATGATGTATCAGGAATCAGGAATGATGAATCAGGAAAGAGGAATGATGAATCAGGAATCAGGAATGGTGAATAATGAATCAGGAATGATGAATCAGGAATCAGGAATGATGAATCAGGAATCAGGAATCAGGAATGATGAATCAGGAATCAGGAATGATGAATCAGGAATCAGGAATGATGAATCAGGAATGAGGAATGATAAATGATGAATCAGGGATCAGGAATGATGAATCAGGAATCAGGAATCAGGAATGATGAATCAGGAATCAGGAATCAGGAATGATGAATCAGGAATCAGGAATGATAAATGATGAATCAGGGATCAGGAATGATGAATCAGGAATCAGGAATCAGGAATCAGGAATCAGGAATGATGAATCAGGAATGATAAATCAGGAATCAGGAATGATGAATCAGGAATGATGAATGATGAATCAGGAATGATGAATGATGTATCAGGAATCAGGAATGATGAATCAGGAAAGAGGAATGATGAATCAGGAATCTGGATTGGTGAATCATGAATCAGGACTGATGAATCAGGAATCAGGAATGATGAATAAGGAATCAGGAATGATGAATCAGCAATGATGAATGATGTATCAGGAATCAGGAATGATGAATCAGGAAAGAGGAATGATGAATCAGGAATCAGGAATGGTGGATCATGAATCAGGAATGATGAATCAGGAATGATGAATGATGAATCAGGAATCAGGAATGATGAATCAGGAATCAGGAATGATGAATCAGGAATAATGAATCAGGAATCAGGAATGATGAATCAGGAATGACGAATGATGAATCAGGAATGATGAATGATGAATCAGGAATGATGAATGATGAATCAGGAATGATGAATGATGAATCAGGAATGATGAATCAGGAATGATGAATCAGGAATGATGAATCAGCGATCAGGAATCAGGAAAGAGGAATGATGAATCAGGAATCAGGAATGATGAATCAGGAAAGAGGAATGATGAATCAGGAATCAGGAATGGTGAATCATGAATCAGGAATGATGAATCAGGAATCAGGAATGTTGAATCAGGAATCATGAATGATGAATCAGGAATGAGGAATGATGAATCAGGAATCATGAATGATGAATCAGGAATGATGAATGATGAATCAGGAATGATGAATGATGTATCAGGAATCAGGAATGATGAATCAGGAAAGAGGAATGATGAATCAGGAATCAGGAATGGTGAATAATGAATCAGGAATGATGAATCAGGAATCAGGAATGATGAATCAGGAATCAGGAATCAGGAATGATGAATCAGGAATCAGGAATGATGAATCAGGAATCAGGAATGATGAATCAGGAATCAGCAATGATGAATCAGGGATCAGGAATGATGAATCAGGAATCAGGAATCAGGAATGATGAATCAGGAATCAGGAATCAGGAATGATGAATCAGGAATCAGGAATGATATATGATGAATCAGGGATCAGGAATGATGAATCAGGAATCAGGAATCAGGAATCAGGAATCAGGAATGATGAATCAGGAATGATAAATCAGGAATCAGGAATGATGAATCAGGAATGATGAATGATGAATCAGGAATGATGAATGATGTATCAGGAATCAGGAATGATGAATCAGGAAAGAGGAATGATGAATCAGGAATCTGGATTGGTGAATCATGAATCATTACTGATGAATCAGGAATCAGGAATGATGAATCAGGAATCAGGAATGATGAATCAGGAAAGAGGAATGATGAATCAGGAATCAGGAATGGTGAATCATGAATCAGGAATCATTAATCAGGAATGAGGAATGATGAATCAGGAATCAGGAATGATGAATCAGGAAAGAGGAATGATGAATCAGGAATCAGGATTGGTGAATCATGAATCAGGAATGATCAATCAGGAATCAGGAATGATGAATCAGGAATCAGGAATGATGAATCAGGAATGATGAATGATGTATCAGGAATCAGGAATGATGAATCAGGAATCAGGAATGATAAATGATGAATCAGGGATCAGGAATGATGAATCAGGAATCAGGAATCAGGAATCAGGAATCAGGAATGATGAATCAGGAATGATAAATCAGGAATCAGGAATGATGAATCAGGAATGATGAATGATGAATCAGGAATGATGAATGATGTATCAGGAATCAGGAATGATGAATCAGGAAAGAGGAATGATGAATCAGGAATCTGGATTGGTGAATCATGAATCATTACTGATGAATCAGGAATCAGGAATGATGAATCAGGAATCAGGAATGATGAATCAGGAAAGAGGAATGATGAATCAGGAATCAGGAATGGTGAATCATGAATCAGGAATCATTAATCAGGAATGAGGAATGATGAATCAGGAATCAGGAATGATGAATCAGGAAAGAGGAATGATGAATCAGGAATCAGGATTGGTGAATCATGAATCAGGAATGATCAATCAGGAATCAGGAATGATGAATCAGGAATCAGGAATGATGAATCAGGAATGATGAATGATGTATCAGGAATCAGGAATGATGAATCAGGAAAGAGGAATGATGAATCAGGAATCAGGAATGGTGAATCAGGAATCAGGAATGATGAATCAGGAATCAGGAATGATGAATCAGGAATCAGGAATGATGAATCGGGAATAAGGAATGATCAATGAGGAATGATGAATGATGAATCAGGAATCAGGAATGATGAATCAGGAATGATGAATGATGAATCAGGAATCAGGAATGATGAATCAGGAATCAGGAATGATGAATCAGGAATCAAGAATGATGAATCAGGAATGATGAATGATGAATCAGGAATGATGAATGATGTATCAGGAATCAGGAATGATGAATCAGGAAAGAGGAATGATGAATCAGGAATCAGGAATGGTGAATAATGAATCAGGAACGATGAATCAGGAATCAGGAATGATGAATCAGGAATCAGGAATCAGGAATGATGAATCAGGAATCAGGAATGATGAATCAGGAATCAGGAATGATGAATCAGGAATCAGGAATGATAAATGATGAATCAGGAATCAGGAATGATGAATCAGGAATCAGGAATCAGGAATGATGAATCAGGAATCAGGAATGATAAATGATGAATCAGGGATCAGGAATGATGAATCAGGAATCAGGAATCAGGAATCAGGAATGATGAATCAGGAATGATAAATCAGGAATCAGGAATGATGAATCAGGAATGATGAATGATGAATCAGGAATGATGAATGATGTATCAGGAATCAGGAATGATGAATCAGGAAAGAGGAATGATGAATCAGGAATCTGGATTGGTGAATCATGAATCAGGACTGATGAATCAGGAATCAGGAATGATGAATAAGGAATCAGGAATGATGAATCAGCAATGATGAATGATGTATCAGGAATCAGGAATGATGAATCAGGAAAGAGGAATGATGAATCAGGAATCAGGAATGGTGGATCATGAATCAGGAATGATGAATCAGGAATGATGAATGATGAATCAGGAATCAGGAATGATGAATCAGGAATCAGGAATGATGAATCAGGAATAATGAATCAGGAATCAGGAATGATGAATCAGGAATGACGAATGATGAATCAGGAATGATGAATGATGAATCAGGAATGATGAATGATGAATCAGGAATGATGAATGATGAATCAGGAATGATGAATCAGGAATGATGAATCAGGAATGATGAATCAGCGATCAGGAATCAGGAAAGAGGAATGATGAATCAGGAATCAGGAATGATGAATCAGGAAAGAGGAATGATGAATCAGGAATCAGGAATGGTGAATCATGAATCAGGAATGATGAATCAGGAATCAGGAATGTTGAATCAGGAATCATGAATGATGAATCAGGAATGAGGAATGATGAATCAGGAATCATGAATGATGAATCAGGAATGATGAATGATGAATCAGGAATGATGAATGATGTATCAGGAATCAGGAATGATGAATCAGGAAAGAGGAATGATGAATCAGGAATCAGGAATGGTGAATAATGAATCAGGAATGATGAATCAGGAATCAGGAATGATGAATCAGGAATCAGGAATCAGGAATGATGAATCAGGAATCAGGAATGATGAATCAGGAATCAGGAATGATGAATCAGGAATCAGCAATGATGAATCAGGGATCAGGAATGATGAATCAGGAATCAGGAATCAGGAATGATGAATCAGGAATCAGGAATCAGGAATGATGAATCAGGAATCAGGAATGATATATGATGAATCAGGGATCAGGAATGATGAATCAGGAATCAGGAATCAGGAATCAGGAATCAGGAATGATGAATCAGGAATGATAAATCAGGAATCAGGAATGATGAATCAGGAATGATGAATGATGAATCAGGAATGATGAATGATGTATCAGGAATCAGGAATGATGAATCAGGAAAGAGGAATGATGAATCAGGAATCTGGATTGGTGAATCATGAATCATTACTGATGAATCAGGAATCAGGAATGATGAATCAGGAATCAGGAATGATGAATCAGGAAAGAGGAATGATGAATCAGGAATCAGGAATGGTGAATCATGAATCAGGAATCATTAATCAGGAATGAGGAATGATGAATCAGGAATCAGGAATGATGAATCAGGAAAGAGGAATGATGAATCAGGAATCAGGATTGGTGAATCATGAATCAGGAATGATCAATCAGGAATCAGGAATGATGAATCAGGAATCAGGAATGATGAATCAGGAATGATGAATGATGTATCAGGAATCAGGAATGATGAATCAGGAATCAGGAATGATAAATGATGAATCAGGGATCAGGAATGATGAATCAGGAATCAGGAATCAGGAATCAGGAATCAGGAATGATGAATCAGGAATGATAAATCAGGAATCAGGAATGATGAATCAGGAATGATGAATGATGAATCAGGAATGATGAATGATGTATCAGGAATCAGGAATGATGAATCAGGAAAGAGGAATGATGAATCAGGAATCTGGATTGGTGAATCATGAATCATTACTGATGAATCAGGAATCAGGAATGATGAATCAGGAATCAGGAATGATGAATCAGGAAAGAGGAATGATGAATCAGGAATCAGGAATGGTGAATCATGAATCAGGAATCATTAATCAGGAATGAGGAATGATGAATCAGGAATCAGGAATGATGAATCAGGAAAGAGGAATGATGAATCAGGAATCAGGATTGGTGAATCATGAATCAGGAATGATCAATCAGGAATCAGGAATGATGAATCAGGAATCAGGAATGATGAATCAGGAATGATGAATGATGTATCAGGAATCAGGAATGATGAATCAGGAAAGAGGAATGATGAATCAGGAATCAGGAATGGTGAATCAGGAATCAGGAATGATGAATCAGGAATCAGGAATGATGAATCAGGAATCAGGAATGATGAATCGGGAATAAGGAATGATCAATGAGGAATGATGAATGATGAATCAGGAATCAGGAATGATGAATCAGGAATGATGAATGATGAATCAGGAATCAGGAATGATGAATCAGGAATCAGGAATGATGAATCAGGAATCAAGAATGATGAATCAGGAATGATGAATGATGAATCAGGAATGATGAATGATGTATCAGGAATCAGGAATGATGAATCAGGAAAGAGGAATGATGAATCAGGAATCAGGAATGGTGAATAATGAATCAGGAACGATGAATCAGGAATCAGGAATGATGAATCAGGAATCAGGAATCAGGAATGATGAATCAGGAATCAGGAATGATGAATCAGGAATCAGGAATGATGAATCAGGAATCAGGAATGATAAATGATGAATCAGGAATCAGGAATGATGAATCAGGAATCAGGAATCAGGAATGATGAATCAGGAATCAGGAATGATAAATGATGAATCAGGGATCAGGAATGATGAATCAGGAATCAGGAATCAGGAATCAGGAATGATGAATCAGGAATGATAAATCAGGAATCAGGAATGATGAATCAGGAATGATGAATGATGAATCAGGAATGATGAATGATGTATCAGGAATCAGGAATGATGAATCAGGAAAGAGGAATGATGAATCAGGAATCTGGATTGGTGAATCATGAATCATTACTGATGAATCAGGAATCAGGAATGATGAATCAGGAATCAGGAATGATGAATCAGGAAAGAGGAATGATGAATCAGGAATCAGGAATGGTGAATCATGAATCAGGAATCATTAATCAGGAATGAGGAATGATGAATCAGGAATCAGGAATGATGAATCAGGAAAGAGGAATGATGAATCAGGAATCAGGATTGGTGAATCATGAATCAGGAATGATCAATCAGGAATCAGGAATGATGAATCAGGAATCAGGAATGATGAATCAGGAATGATGAATGATGTATCAGGAATCAGGAATGATGAATCAGGAATCAGGAATGATAAATGATGAATCACGGATCAGGAATGATGAATCAGGAATCAGGAATCAGGAATCAGGAATCAGGAATGATGAATCAGGAATGATAAATCAGGAATCAGGAATGATGAATCAGGAATGAGGAATGATGAATCAGGAATCAGGAATGATGAATCAGGAATCAGGAATGATGAATCAGGAATGATAAATCAGGAATCAGGAATGATGAATCAGGAATGATGAATGATGAATCAGGAATGATGAATGATGTATCAGGAATCAGGAATGATGAATCAGGAAAGAGGAATGATGAATCAGGAATCTGGATTGGTGAATCATGAATCAGGACTGATGAATCAGGAATGATGAATCAGGAATGATGAATCAGGAATCAGGAATGGTGAATCATGAATCAGGAATGATGAATCAGGAATGATGAATGATGAATCAGGAATCAGGAATGATGAATCAGGAATCAGGAATGATGAATCAGGAATAATGAATCAGGAATCAGGAATGATGAATCAGGAATGACGAATGATGAATCAGGAATCAGGAATGGTGAATCATGAATCAGGAATGATGAATCAGGAATGAGGAATGATTAATCAGGAATGAAGAATGATGAATCAGGAATGAGGAATGATGAATCAGGAATCAGGAATCAGGAATGATGAATCAGGAATCAGGAATCAGGAATGATGAATCAGGAATGATGAATGATCAATCAGGAATGATGAATCAGGAATGATGAATCAGGAATCAGGAATGATCAATCAGGAATCAGGAATGATGAATCAGGAATCAGGAATGATGAATCAGGAATTAGGAATGATGAATCAGGAATGATGAATCAGGAATGATGAATCAGGAATCAGGAATCAGGAATGATGAATCAGGAATTATGAATGATGAATCAGGAATGATGAATCAGGAATCAGGAATGATGAATGATGAATCAGGGATCAGGAATGATGAATCAGGAATCAGGAATCAGGAATGATGAATCAGGAATCAGGAATCAGGAATGATGAATCAGGAATGATGAATGATGAATCAGGAATGATGAATCAGGAATGATGAATCAGGAATCAGGAATGATCAATCAGGAATCAGGAATGATGAATCAGGAATCAGGAATGATGAATCAGGAATGATGAATGATGTATCAGGAATCAGGAATGATGAATCAGGAAAGAGGATTGGTGAATCATGAATCAGGAATGATCAATCAGGAATCAGGAATGATGAATCAGGAATCAGGAATGATAAATGATGAATCAGGGATCAGGAATGATGAATCAGGAATCAGGAATCAGGAATGATGAATCAGGAATCAGGAATCAGGAATGATGAATCAGGAATCAGGAATGATAAATGATGAATCAGGGATCAGGAATGATGAATCAGGAATCAGGAATCAGGAATCAGGAATCAGGAATGATGAATCAGGAATGATAAATCAGGAATCAGGAATGATGAATCAGGAATGATGAATGATGAATCAGGAATGATGAATGATGTATCAGGAATCAGGAATGATGAATCAGGAAAGAGGAATGATGAATCAGGAATCTGGATTGGTGAATCATGAATCATTACTGATGAATCAGGAATCAGGAATGATGAATCAGGAATCAGGAATGATGAATCAGGAAAGAGGAATGATGAATCAGGAATCAGGAATGGTGAATCATGAATCAGGAATCATTAATCAGGAATGAGGAATGATGAATCAGGAATCAGGAATGATGAATCAGGAAAGAGGAATGATGAATCAGGAATCAGGATTGGTGAATCATGAATCAGGAATGATCAATCAGGAATCAGGAATGATGAATCAGGAATCAGGAATGATGAATCAGGAATGATGAATGATGTATCAGGAATCAGGAATGATGAATCAGGAAAGAGGAATGATGAATCAGGAATCAGGAATGGTGAATCAGGAATCAGGAATGATGAATCAGGAATCAGGAATGATGAATCAGGAATCAGGAATGATGAATCGGGAATAAGGAATGATCAATGAGGAATGATGAATGATGAATCAGGAATCAGGAATGATGAATCAGGAATGATGAATGATGAATCAGGAATCAGGAATGATGAATCAGGAATCAGGAATGATGAATCAGGAATCAAGAATGATGAATCAGGAATGATGAATGATGAATCAGGAATGATGAATGATGTATCAGGAATCAGGAATGATGAATCAGGAAAGAGGAATGATGAATCAGGAATCAGGAATGGTGAATAATGAATCAGGAACGATGAATCAGGAATCAGGAATGATGAATCAGGAATCAGGAATCAGGAATGATGAATCAGGAATCAGGAATGATGAATCAGGAATCAGGAATGATGAATCAGGAATCAGGAATGATAAATGATGAATCAGGAATCAGGAATGATGAATCAGGAATCAGGAATCAGGAATGATGAATCAGGAATCAGGAATGATAAATGATGAATCAGGGATCAGGAATGATGAATCAGGAATCAGGAATCAGGAATCAGGAATGATGAATCAGGAATGATAAATCAGGAATCAGGAATGATGAATCAGGAATGATGAATGATGAATCAGGAATGATGAATGATGTATCAGGAATCAGGAATGATGAATCAGGAAAGAGGAATGATGAATCAGGAATCTGGATTGGTGAATCATGAATCATTACTGATGAATCAGGAATCAGGAATGATGAATCAGGAATCAGGAATGATGAATCAGGAAAGAGGAATGATGAATCAGGAATCAGGAATGGTGAATCATGAATCAGGAATCATTAATCAGGAATGAGGAATGATGAATCAGGAATCAGGAATGATGAATCAGGAAAGAGGAATGATGAATCAGGAATCAGGATTGGTGAATCATGAATCAGGAATGATCAATCAGGAATCAGGAATGATGAATCAGGAATCAGGAATGATGAATCAGGAATGATGAATGATGTATCAGGAATCAGGAATCAGGAATGGTGAATCATGAATCAGGAATGATGAATCAGGAATGATGAATGATGAATCAGGAATCAGGAATGATGAATCAGGAATCAGGAATGATGAATCAGGAATAATGAATCAGGAATCAGGAATGATGAATCAGGAATGACGAATGATGAATCAGGAATCAGGAATGGTGAATCATGAATCAGGAATGATGAATCAGGAATGAGGAATGATTAATCAGGAATGAAGAATGATGAATCAGGAATGAGGAATGATGAATCAGGAATCAGGAATCAGGAATGATGAATCAGGAATCAGGAATCAGGAATGATGAATCAGGAATGATGAATGATCAATCAGGAATGATGAATCAGGAATGATGAATCAGGAATCAGGAATGATCAATCAGGAATCAGGAATGATGAATCAGGAATCAGGAATGATGAATCAGGAATTAGGAATGATGAATCAGGAATGATGAATCAGGAATGATGAATCAGGAATCAGGAATCAGGAATGATGAATCAGGAATTATGAATGATGAATCAGGAATGATGAATCAGGAATCAGGAATGATGAATGATGAATCAGGGATCAGGAATGATGAATCAGGAATCAGGAATCAGGAATGATGAATCAGGAATCAGGAATCAGGAATGATGAATCAGGAATGATGAATGATGAATCAGGAATGATGAATCAGGAATGATGAATCAGGAATCAGGAATGATCAATCAGGAATCAGGAATGATGAATCAGGAATCAGGAATGATGAATCAGGAATGATGAATGATGTATCAGGAATCAGGAATGATGAATCAGGAAAGAGGATTGGTGAATCATGAATCAGGAATGATCAATCAGGAATCAGGAATGATGAATCAGGAATCAGGAATGATAAATGATGAATCAGGGATCAGGAATGATGAATCAGGAATCAGGAATCAGGAATGATGAATCAGGAATCAGGAATCAGGAATGATGAATCAGGAATCAGGAATGATAAATGATGAATCAGGGATCAGGAATGATGAATCAGGAATCAGGAATCAGGAATCAGGAATCAGGAATGATGAATCAGGAATGATAAATCAGGAATCAGGAATGATGAATCAGGAATGATGAATGATGAATCAGGAATGATGAATGATGTATCAGGAATCAGGAATGATGAATCAGGAAAGAGGAATGATGAATCAGGAATCTGGATTGGTGAATCATGAATCATTACTGATGAATCAGGAATCAGGAATGATGAATCAGGAATCAGGAATGATGAATCAGGAAAGAGGAATGATGAATCAGGAATCAGGAATGGTGAATCATGAATCAGGAATCATTAATCAGGAATGAGGAATGATGAATCAGGAATCAGGAATGATGAATCAGGAAAGAGGAATGATGAATCAGGAATCAGGATTGGTGAATCATGAATCAGGAATGATCAATCAGGAATCAGGAATGATGAATCAGGAATCAGGAATGATGAATCAGGAATGATGAATGATGTATCAGGAATCAGGAATGATGAATCAGGAAAGAGGAATGATGAATCAGGAATCAGGAATGGTGAATCAGGAATCAGGAATGATGAATCAGGAATCAGGAATGATGAATCAGGAATCAGGAATGATGAATCGGGAATAAGGAATGATCAATGAGGAATGATGAATGATGAATCAGGAATCAGGAATGATGAATCAGGAATGATGAATGATGAATCAGGAATCAGGAATGATGAATCAGGAATCAGGAATGATGAATCAGGAATCAAGAATGATGAATCAGGAATGATGAATGATGAATCAGGAATGATGAATGATGTATCAGGAATCAGGAATGATGAATCAGGAAAGAGGAATGATGAATCAGGAATCAGGAATGGTGAATAATGAATCAGGAACGATGAATCAGGAATCAGGAATGATGAATCAGGAATCAGGAATCAGGAATGATGAATCAGGAATCAGGAATGATGAATCAGGAATCAGGAATGATGAATCAGGAATCAGGAATGATAAATGATGAATCAGGAATCAGGAATGATGAATCAGGAATCAGGAATCAGGAATGATGAATCAGGAATCAGGAATGATAAATGATGAATCAGGGATCAGGAATGATGAATCAGGAATCAGGAATCAGGAATCAGGAATGATGAATCAGGAATGATAAATCAGGAATCAGGAATGATGAATCAGGAATGATGAATGATGAATCAGGAATGATGAATGATGTATCAGGAATCAGGAATGATGAATCAGGAAAGAGGAATGATGAATCAGGAATCTGGATTGGTGAATCATGAATCATTACTGATGAATCAGGAATCAGGAATGATGAATCAGGAATCAGGAATGATGAATCAGGAAAGAGGAATGATGAATCAGGAATCAGGAATGGTGAATCATGAATCAGGAATCATTAATCAGGAATGAGGAATGATGAATCAGGAATCAGGAATGATGAATCAGGAAAGAGGAATGATGAATCAGGAATCAGGATTGGTGAATCATGAATCAGGAATGATCAATCAGGAATCAGGAATGATGAATCAGGAATCAGGAATGATGAATCAGGAATGATGAATGATGTATCAGGAATCAGGAATGATGAATCAGGAATCAGGAATGATAAATGATGAATCACGGATCAGGAATGATGAATCAGGAATCAGGAATCAGGAATCAGGAATCAGGAATGATGAATCAGGAATGATAAATCAGGAATCAGGAATGATGAATCAGGAATGAGGAATGATGAATCAGGAATCAGGAATGATGAATCAGGAATCAGGAATGATGAATCAGGAATGATAAATCAGGAATCAGGAATGATGAATCAGGAATGATGAATGATGAATCAGGAATGATGAATGATGTATCAGGAATCAGGAATGATGAATCAGGAAAGAGGAATGATGAATCAGGAATCTGGATTGGTGAATCATGAATCAGGACTGATGAATCAGGAATGATGAATCAGGAATGATGAATCAGGAATCAGGAATGGTGAATCATGAATCAGGAATGATGAATCAGGAATGATGAATGATGAATCAGGAATCAGGAATGATGAATCAGGAATCAGGAATGATGAATCAGGAATAATGAATCAGGAATCAGGAATGATGAATCAGGAATGACGAATGATGAATCAGGAATCAGGAATGGTGAATCATGAATCAGGAATGATGAATCAGGAATGAGGAATGATTAATCAGGAATGAAGAATGATGAATCAGGAATGAGGAATGATGAATCAGGAATGATGAATCAGGAATCAGGAATCAGGAATGATGAATCAGGAATGATGAATGATGTATCAGGAATCAGGAATGGTGAATCATGAATCAGGAATGATGAATCAGGAATCAGGAATGATTAATCAGGAATGAAGAATGATGAATCAGGAATGAGGAATGATGAATCAGGAATGATGAATGATGAATCAGGATTCAGGAATGATGAATCAGGAATCAGGAATGATGAATCAGGAATCAGGAATGATGAATCAGGAATTATGAATGATGAATCAGGAATGATGAATCAGGAATGATGAATCAGGAATCAGGAATCAGGAATGATGAATCAGGAATTATGAATGATGAATCAGGAATGATGAATCAGGAATCAGGAATGATGAATGATGAATCAGGGATCAGGAATGATGAATCAGGAATCAGGAATCAGGAATGATGAATCAGGAATCAGGAATCAGGAATGATGAATCAGGAATGATGAATGATGAATCAGGAATGATGAATCAGGAATGATGAATCAGGAATCAGGAATGATCAATCAGGAATCAGGAATGATGAATCAGGAATCAGGAATGATGAATCAGGAATTAGGAATGATGAATCAGGAATGATGAATCAGGAATGATGAATCAGGAATCAGGAATCAGGAATGATGAATCAGGAATTATGAATGATGAATCAGGAATGATGAATCAGGAATGATGAATGATGAATCAGGGATCAGGAATGATGAATCAGGAATCAGGAATCAGGAATGATGAATCAGGAATCAGGAATCAGGAATGATGAATCAGGAATGATGAATGATGAATCAGGAATGATGAATCAGGAATGATGAATCAGGAATCAGGAATGATCAATCAGGAATCAGGAATGATGAATCAGGAATCAGGAATGATGAATCAGGAATGATGAATGATGTATCAGGAATCAGGAATGATGAATCAGGAAAGAGGATTGGTGAATCATGAATCAGGAATGATCAATCAGGAATCAGGAATGATGAATCAGGAATCAGGAATGATAAATGATGAATCAGGGATCAGGAATGATGAATCAGGAATCAGGAATCAGGAATGATGAATCAGGAATCAGGAATCAGGAATGATGAATCAGGAATCAGGAATGATAAATGATGAATCAGGGATCAGGAATGATGAATCAGGAATCAGGAATCAGGAATCAGGAATCAGGAATGATGAATCAGGAATGATAAATCAGGAATCAGGAATGAGGAATCAGGAATGATGAATGATGAATCAGGAATGATGAATGATGTATCAGGAATCAGGAATGATGAATCAGGAAAGAGGAATGATGAATCAGGAATCTGGATTGGTGAATCATGAATCATTACTGATGAATCAGGAATCAGGAATGATGAATCAGGAATCAGGAATGATGAATCAGGAAAGAGGAATGATGAATCAGGAATCAGGAATGGTGAATCATGAATCAGGAATCATTAATCAGGAATGAGGAATGATGAATCAGGAATCAGGAATGATGAATCAGGAAAGAGGAATGATGAATCAGGAATCAGGATTGGTGAATCATGAATCAGGAATGATCAATCAGGAATCAGGAATGATGAATCAGGAATCAGGAATGATGAATCAGGAATGATGAATGATGTATCAGGAATCAGGAATGATGAATCAGGAATCAGGAATGATAAATGATGAATCAGGGATCAGGAATGATGAATCAGGAATCAGGAATCAGGAATCAGGAATCAGGAATCAGGAATCAGGAATGATGAATCAGGAATGATAAATCAGGAATCAGGAATGATGAATCAGGAATGATTAATGATGAATCAGGAATGATGAATGATGTATCAGGAATCAGGAATGATGAATCAGGAAAGAGGAATGATGAATCAGGAATCTGGATTGGTGAATCATGAATCATTACTGATGAATCAGGAATCAGGAATGATGAATCAGGAATCAGGAATGATGAATCAGGAAAGAGGAATGATGAATCAGGAATCAGGAATGGTGAATCATGAATCAGGAATCATTAATCAGGAATGAGGAATGATGAATCAGGAATCAGGAATGATGAATCAGGAAAGAGGAATGATGAATCAGGAATCAGGATTGGTGAATCATGAATCAGGAATGATCAATCAGGAATCAGGAATGATGAATCAGGAATCAGGAATGATGAATCAGGAATGATGAATGATGTATCAGGAATCAGGAATGATGAATCAGGAAAGAGGAATGATGAATCAGGAATCAGGAATGGTGAATCAGGAATCAGGAATGATGAATCAGGAATCAGGAATGATGAATCAGGAATCAGGAATGATGAATCGGGAATAAGGAATGATCAATGAGGAATGATGAATGATGAATCAGGAATCAGGAATGATGAATCAGGAATGATGAATGATGAATCAGGAATCAGGAATGATGAATCAGGAATCAGGAATGATGAATCAGGAATCAAGAATGATGAATCAGGAATGATGAATGATGAATCAGGAATGATGAATGATGTATCAGGAATCAGGAATGATGAATCAGGAAAGAGGAATGATGAATCAGGAATCAGGAATGGTGAATAATGAATCAGGAATGATGAATCAGGAATCAGGAATGATGAATCAGGAATCAGGAATCAGGAATGATGAATCAGGAATCAGGAATGATGAATCAGGAATCAGGAATGATGAATCAGGAATCAGGAATGATAAATGATGAATCAGGGATCAGGAATGATGAATCAGGAATCAGGAATCAGGAATGATGAATCAGGAATCAGGAATCAGGAATGATGAATCAGGAATCAGGAATGATAAATGATGAATCAGGGATCAGGAATTATGAATCAGGAATCAGGAATCAGGAATCAGGAATCAGGAATGATGAATCAGGAATGATAAATCAGGAATCAGGAATGATGAATCAGGAATGATGAATGATGAATCAGGAATGATGAATGATGTATCAGGAATCAGGAATGATGAATCAGGAAAGAGGAATGATGAATCAGGAATCTGGATTGGTGAATCATGAATCATTACTGATGAATCAGGAATCAGGAATGATGAATCAGGAATCAGGAATGATGAATCAGGAAAGAGGAATGATGAATCAGGAATCAGGAATGGTGAATCATGAATCAGGAATCATTAATCAGGAATGAGGAATGATGAATCAGGAATCAGGAATGATGAATCAGGAAAGAGGAATGATGAATCAGGAATCAGGATTGGTGAATCATGAATCAGGAATGATCAATCAGGAATCAGGAATGATGAATCAGGAATCAGGAATGATGAATCAGGAATGATGAATGATGTATCAGGAATCAGGAATGATGAATCAGGAATCAGGAATGATAAATGATGAATCAGGGATCAGGAATGATGAATCAGGAATCAGGAATCAGGAATCAGGAATCAGGAATGATGAATCAGGAATGATAAATCAGGAATCAGGAATGATGAATCAGGAATGATGAATGATGAATCAGGAATGATGAATGATGTATCAGGAATCAGGAATGATGAATCAGGAAAGAGGAATGATGAATCAGGAATCTGGATTGGTGAATCATGAATCATTACTGATGAATCAGGAATCAGGAATGATGAATCAGGAATCAGGAATGATGAATCAGGAAAGAGGAATGATGAATCAGGAATCAGGAATGGTGAATCATGAATCAGGAATCATTAATCAGGAATGAGGAATGATGAATCAGGAATCAGGAATGATGAATCAGGAAAGAGGAATGATGAATCAGGAATCAGGATTGGTGAATCATGAATCAGGAATGATCAATCAGGAATCAGGAATGATGAATCAGGAATCAGGAATGATGAATCAGGAATGATGAATGATGTATCAGGAATCAGGAATGATGAATCAGGAAAGAGGAATGATGAATCAGGAATCAGGAATGGTGAATCAGGAATCAGGAATGATGAATCAGGAATCAGGAATGATGAATCAGGAATCAGGAATGATGAATCGGGAATAAGGAATGATCAATGAGGAATGATGAATGATGAATCAGGAATCAGGAATGATGAATCAGGAATGATGAATGATGAATCAGGAATCAGGAATGATGAATCAGGAATCAGGAATGATGAATCAGGAATCAAGAATGATGAATCAGGAATGATGAATGATGAATCAGGAATGATGAATGATGTATCAGGAATCAGGAATGATGAATCAGGAAAGAGGAATGATGAATCAGGAATCAGGAATGGTGAATAATGAATCAGGAATGATGAATCAGGAATCAGGAATGATGAATCAGGAATCAGGAATCAGGAATGATGAATCAGGAATCAGGAATGATGAATCAGGAATCAGGAATGATGAATCAGGAATCAGGAATGATAAATGATGAATCAGGGATCAGGAATGATGAATCAGGAATCAGGAATCAGGAATGATGAATCAGGAATCAGGAATCAGGAATGATGAATCAGGAATCAGGAATGATAAATGATGAATCAGGGATCAGGAATGATGAATCAGGAATCAGGAATCAGGAATCAGGAATCAGGAATGATGAATCAGGAATGATAAATCAGGAATCAGGAATGATGAATCAGGAATGATGAATGATGAATCAGGAATGATGAATGATGTATCAGGAATCAGGAATGATGAATCAGGAAAGAGGAATGATGAATCAGGAATCTGGATTGGTGAATCATGAATCATTACTGATGAATCAGGAATCAGGAATGATGAATCAGGAATCAGGAATGATGAATCAGGAAAGAGGAATCATGAATCAGGAATCAGGAATGATGAATCAGGAATGAGGAATCAGGAATCAGGTATGATGAATCAGGAATGAGGAATGATGAATCAGGAATGAGGAATGATAAATCAGGAATCAGGAATGATGAATCAGGAATCAGGAATGATGAATCAGGAATGATAAATCAGGAATCAGGAATCATGAATCAGGAATGATGAATGATGAATCAGGAATGATGAATGATGAATCAGGAATGATGAATGATGTATCAGGAATCAGGAATGATGAATCAGGAAAGAGGAATGATGAATCAGGAATCTGGATTGGTGAATCATGAATCAGGACTGATGAATCAGGAATCAGGAATGATGAATCAGGAATCAGGAATGATGAATCAGGAAAGAGGAATGATGAATCAGGAATCAGGAATGGTGAATCATGAATCAGGAATGATTAATCAGGAATGATGAATGATGAATCAGGAATCAGGAATGATGAATCAGGAATCAGGAATG
The DNA here is from genome assembly GCA_030867875.1 of Actinernus sp. WN-2022. Taxonomy (NCBI): domain Eukaryota; kingdom Metazoa; phylum Cnidaria; class Anthozoa; order Actiniaria; family Actinernidae; genus Actinernus; species Actinernus sp. WN-2022. Next base: position 6,938 of record JAOWCC010000888.1, on the reverse strand, counting down.
ATGAATCAGGAATGATGAATCAGGAATCAGGAATGATGAATCAGGAATGATGAATGATGTATCAGGAATCAGGAATGGTGAATCATGAATCAGGAATGATGAATCAGGAATCAGGAATGATGAATCAGGAATCAGGTATGATGAATCAGGAATGAGGAATGATGAATCAGGAATGAGGAATGATGAATCAGGAATCAGGAATGATGAATCAGGAATCAGGAATAATGAATCAGGAATGATAAATCAGGAATCAGGAATGATGAATCAGGAATGATGAATGATGAATCAGGAATGATGAATGATGTATCAGGAATCAGGAATGATGAATCAGGAAAGAGGAATGATGAATCAGGAATCTGGATTGGTGAATCATGAATCAGGACTGATGAATCAGGAATCAGGAATGATGAATCAGGAATCAGGAATGATGAATCAGCAATGATGAATGATGTATCAGGAATCAGGAATGATGAATCAGGAAAGAGGAATGATGAATCAGGAATCAGGAATGGTGAATCATGAATCAGGAATGATGAATCAGGAATGATGAATGATGAATCAGGAATCAGGAATGATGAATCAGGAATCAGGAATGATGAATCAGGAATAATGAATCAGGAATCAGGAATGATGAATCAGGAATGACGAATGATGAATCAGGAATGATGAATGATGAATCAGGAATGATGAATGATGAATCAGGAATAATGAATCAGGAATGATGAATAATGAATCAGGAATCAGGAATGATGAATCAGGAATCAGGAATGATGAATCAGAAATCAGGAATGATGAATCAGGAACGATGAATCAGGAATGATGAATCAGGAATGATGAATCAGCGATCAGGAATCAGGAAAGAGGAATGATGAATCAGGAATCAGGAATGATGAATCAGGAAAGAGGAATGATGAATCAGGAATCAGGAATGGTGAATCATGAATCAGGAATCATTAATCAGGAATGAGGAATGATGAATCAGGAATCAGGAATGATGAATCAGGAAAGAGGAATGATGAATCAGGAATCAGGATTGGTGAATCATGAATCAGGAATGATCAATCAGGAATCAGGAATGATGAATCAGGAATCAGGAATGATGAATCAGGAATGATGAATGATGTATCAGGAATCAGGAATGATGAATCAGGAATCAGGAATGATAAATGATGAATCAGGGATCAGGAATGATGAATCAGGAATCAGGAATCAGGAATCAGGAATCAGGAATGATGAATCAGGAATGATAAATCAGGAATCAGGAATGATGAATCAGGAATGATGAATGATGAATCAGGAATGATGAATGATGTATCAGGAATCAGGAATGATGAATCAGGAAAGAGGAATGATGAATCAGGAATCTGGATTGGTGAATCATGAATCATTACTGATGAATCAGGAATCAGGAATGATGAATCAGGAATCAGGAATGATGAATCAGGAAAGAGGAATGATGAATCAGGAATCAGGAATGGTGAATCATGAATCAGGAATCATTAATCAGGAATGAGGAATGATGAATCAGGAATCAGGAATGATGAATCAGGAAAGAGGAATGATGAATCAGGAATCAGGATTGGTGAATCATGAATCAGGAATGATCAATCAGGAATCAGGAATGATGAATCAGGAATCAGGAATGATGAATCAGGAATGATGAATGATGTATCAGGAATCAGGAATGATGAATCAGGAAAGAGGAATGATGAATCAGGAATCAGGAATGGTGAATCAGGAATCAGGAATGATGAATCAGGAATCAGGAATGATGAATCAGGAATCAGGAATGATGAATCGGGAATAAGGAATGATCAATGAGGAATGATGAATGATGAATCAGGAATCAGGAATGATGAATCAGGAATGATGAATGATGAATCAGGAATCAGGAATGATGAATCAGGAATCAGGAATGATGAATCAGGAATCAAGAATGATGAATCAGGAATGATGAATGATGAATCAGGAATGATGAATGATGTATCAGGAATCAGGAATGATGAATCAGGAAAGAGGAATGATGAATCAGGAATCAGGAATGGTGAATAATGAATCAGGAATGATGAATCAGGAATCAGGAATGATGAATCAGGAATCAGGAATCAGGAATGATGAATCAGGAATCAGGAATGATGAATCAGGAATCAGGAATGATGAATCAGGAATCAGGAATGATAAATGATGAATCAGGGATCAGGAATGATGAATCAGGAATCAGGAATCAGGAATGATGAATCAGGAATCAGGAATCAGGAATGATGAATCAGGAATCAGGAATGATAAATGATGAATCAGGGATCAGGAATGATGAATCAGGAATCAGGAATCAGGAATCAGGAATCAGGAATGATGAATCAGGAATGATAAATCAGGAATCAGGAATGATGAATCAGGAATGATGAATGATGAATCAGGAATGATGAATGATGTATCAGGAATCAGGAATGATGAATCAGGAAAGAGGAATGATGAATCAGGAATCTGGATTGGTGAATCATGAATCATTACTGATGAATCAGGAATCAGGAATGATGAATCAGGAATCAGGAATGATGAATCAGGAAAGAGGAATCATGAATCAGGAATCAGGAATGATGAATCAGGAATGAGGAATCAGGAATCAGGTATGATGAATCAGGAATGAGGAATGATGAATCAGGAATCAGGAATGATAAATCAGGAATCAGGAATGATGAATCAGGAATCAGGAATGATGAATCAGGAATGATAAATCAGGAATCAGGAATCATGAATCAGGAATGATGAATGATGAATCAGGAATGATGAATGATGAATCAGGAATGATGAATGATGTATCAGGAATCAGGAATGATGAATCAGGAAAGAGGAATGATGAATCAGGAATCTGGATTGGTGAATCATGAATCAGGACTGATGAATCAGGAATCAGGAATGATGAATCAGGAATCAGGAATGATGAATCAGGAAAGAGGAATGATGAATCAGGAATCAGGAATGGTGAATCATGAATCAGGAATGATTAATCAGGAATGATGAATGATGAATCAGGAATCAGGAATGATGAATCAGGAATCAGGAATGATGAATCAGGAATGATGAATCAGGAATCAGGAATGATGAATCAGGAATGATGAATGATGTATCAGGAATCAGGAATGGTGAATCATGAATCAGGAATGATGAATCAGGAATCAGGAATGATGAATCAGGAATCAGGTATGATGAATCAGGAATGAGGAATGATGAATCAGGAATGAGGAATGATGAATCAGGAATCAGGAATGATGAATCAGGAATCAGGAATAATGAATCAGGAATGATAAATCAGGAATCAGGAATGATGAATCAGGAATGATGAATGATGAATCAGGAATGATGAATGATGTATCAGGAATCAGGAATGATGAATCAGGAAAGAGGAATGATGAATCAGGAATCTGGATTGGTGAATCATGAATCAGGACTGATGAATCAGGAATCAGGAATGATGAATCAGGAATCAGGAATGATGAATCAGCAATGATGAATGATGTATCAGGAATCAGGAATGATGAATCAGGAAAGAGGAATGATGAATCAGGAATCAGGAATGGTGAATCATGAATCAGGAATGATGAATCAGGAATGATGAATGATGAATCAGGAATCAGGAATGATGAATCAGGAATCAGGAATGATGAATCAGGAATAATGAATCAGGAATCAGGAATGATGAATCAGGAATCAGGAATGATGAATCAGGAAAGAGGAATGATGAATCAGGAATCAGGAATGGTGAATCATGAATCAGGAATCATTAATCAGGAATGAGGAATGATGAATCAGGAATCAGGAATGATGAATCAGGAAAGAGGAATGATGAATCAGGAATCAGGATTGGTGAATCATGAATCAGGAATGATCAATCAGGAATCAGGAATGATGAATCAGGAATCAGGAATGATGAATCAGGAATGATGAATGATGTATCAGGAATCAGGAATGATGAATCAGGAATCAGGAATGATAAATGATGAATCACGGATCAGGAATGATGAATCAGGAATCAGGAATCAGGAATCAGGAATCAGGAATGATGAATCAGGAATGATAAATCAGGAATCAGGAATGATGAATCAGGAATGAGGAATGATGAATCAGGAATCAGGAATGATGAATCAGGAATCAGGAATGATGAATCAGGAATGATAAATCAGGAATCAGGAATGATGAATCAGGAATGATGAATGATGAATCAGGAATGATGAATGATGTATCAGGAATCAGGAATGATGAATCAGGAAAGAGGAATGATGAATCAGGAATCTGGATTGGTGAATCATGAATCAGGACTGATGAATCAGGAATGATGAATCAGGAATGATGAATCAGGAATCAGGAATGGTGAATCATGAATCAGGAATGATGAATCAGGAATGATGAATGATGAATCAGGAATCAGGAATGATGAATCAGGAATCAGGAATGATGAATCAGGAATAATGAATCAGGAATCAGGAATGATGAATCAGGAATGACGAATGATGAATCAGGAATCAGGAATGGTGAATCATGAATCAGGAATGATGAATCAGGAATGAGGAATGATTAATCAGGAATGAAGAATGATGAATCAGGAATGAGGAATGATGAATCAGGAATGATGAATCAGGAATCAGGAATCAGGAATGATGAATCAGGAATGATGAATGATGTATCAGGAATCAGGAATGGTGAATCATGAATCAGGAATGATGAATCAGGAATCAGGAATGATTAATCAGGAATGAAGAATGATGAATCAGGAATGAGGAATGATGAATCAGGAATGATGAATGATGAATCAGGAATCAGGAATGATGAATCAGGAATCAGGAATGATGAATCAGGAATCAGGAATGATGAATCAGGAATTATGAATGATGAATCAGGAATGATGAATCAGGAATGATGAATCAGGAATCAGGAATCAGGAATGATGAATCAGGAATTATGAATGATGAATCAGGAATGATGAATCAGGAATCAGGAATGATGAATGATGAATCAGGGATCAGGAATGATGAATCAGGAATCAGGAATCAGGAATGATGAATCAGGAATCAGGAATCAGGAATGATGAATCAGGAATGATGAATGATGAATCAGGAATGATGAATCAGGAATGATGAATCAGGAATCAGGAATGATCAATCAGGAATCAGGAATGATGAATCAGGAATCAGGAATGATGAATCAGGAATTAGGAATGATGAATCAGGAATGATGAATCAGGAATGATGAATCAGGAATCAGGAATCAGGAATGATGAATCAGGAATTATGAATGATGAATCAGGAATGATGAATCAGGAATCAGGAATGATGAATGATGAATCAGGGATCAGGAATGATGAATCAGGAATCAGGAATCAGGAATGATGAATCAGGAATCAGGAATCAGGAATGATGAATCAGGAATGATGAATGATGAATCAGGAATGATGAATCAGGAATGATGAATCAGGAATCAGGAATGATCAATCAGGAATCAGGAATGATGAATCAGGAATCAGGAATGATGAATCAGGAATGATGAATGATGTATCAGGAATCAGGAATGATGAATCAGGAAAGAGGATTGGTGAATCATGAATCAGGAATGATCAATCAGGAATCAGGAATGATGAATCAGGAATCAGGAATGATAAATGATGAATCAGGGATCAGGAATGATGAATCAGGAATCAGGAATCAGGAATGATGAATCAGGAATCAGGAATCAGGAATGATGAATCAGGAATCAGGAATGATAAATGATGAATCAGGGATCAGGAATGATGAATCAGGAATCAGGAATCAGGAATCAGGAAAGAGGAATGATGAATCAGGAATCTGGATTGGTGAATCATGAATCAGGACTGATGAATCAGGAATCAGGAATGATGAATCAGGAATCAGGAATGATGAATCAGCAATGATGAATGATGTATCAGGAATCAGGAATGATGAATCAGGAAAGAGGAATGATGAATCAGGAATCAGGAATGGTGAATCATGAATCAGGAATGATGAATCAGGAATGATGAATGATGAATCAGGAATCAGGAATGATGAATCAGGAATCAGGAATGATGAATCAGGAATAATGAATCAGGAATCAGGAATGATGAATCAGGAATCAGGAATGATGAATCAGGAAAGAGGAATGATGAATCAGGAATCAGGAATGGTGAATCATGAATCAGGAATCATTAATCAGGAATGAGGAATGATGAATCAGGAATCAGGAATGATGAATCAGGAAAGAGGAATGATGAATCAGGAATCAGGATTGGTGAATCATGAATCAGGAATGATCAATCAGGAATCAGGAATGATGAATCAGGAATCAGGAATGATGAATCAGGAATGATGAATGATGTATCAGGAATCAGGAATGATGAATCAGGAATCAGGAATGATAAATGATGAATCACGGATCAGGAATGATGAATCAGGAATCAGGAATCAGGAATCAGGAATCAGGAATGATGAATCAGGAATGATAAATCAGGAATCAGGAATGATGAATCAGGAATGAGGAATGATGAATCAGGAATCAGGAATGATGAATCAGGAATCAGGAATGATGAATCAGGAATGATAAATCAGGAATCAGGAATGATGAATCAGGAATGATGAATGATGAATCAGGAATGATGAATGATGTATCAGGAATCAGGAATGATGAATCAGGAAAGAGGAATGATGAATCAGGAATCTGGATTGGTGAATCATGAATCAGGACTGATGAATCAGGAATGATGAATCAGGAATGATGAATCAGGAATCAGGAATGGTGAATCATGAATCAGGAATGATGAATCAGGAATGATGAATGATGAATCAGGAATCAGGAATGATGAATCAGGAATCAGGAATGATGAATCAGGAATAATGAATCAGGAATCAGGAATGATGAATCAGGAATGACGAATGATGAATCAGGAATCA
>JAOWCC010000089.1:0-249334 GCA_030867875.1 Actinernus sp. WN-2022 | reverse complement strand
ATAGAGTGTGATTGTATTTATTATACATTATGCACTATTCGATGCCGGTAAAACAGGCACCCCCGTTCGCTATGAAAAGCACTTCTTTCCCATTTCTGGTCACGACTGATATAGATAGAAAAATTTCGACCTAGAACATATGATTTTAGTTCTAAGAAGAAAAAATCAAAATAAAGAAAAAAAAACAAAAGCAAAACTGGACGTCTCCAGAACCTCTCTAGGAACCTTTCACCTTTCCTTCCTTCGCCATATTTTCGTTCCTAGAGAGGTTTTTGCTTATTACCGGGCCCGGCTTACTGTATTTGGTCTACTGTATTTGGTCCACTGTATTCGGTCTACTGTATTTGGTCCCAACCGGCACCCGTGGGTCCCTTTTAAGATCCCTTGAGCTTCACCCAAGCACCCGACCCAGGATTGACACTGTCCGTACTGTATTCGTTCGGCTTACTTTAACTTCTGCCACATCGACAGACGCGCTACGATTTGTGAGGGGCTCGAGGCTTTTTACCCCCCCCCCCCCCCCCCCCCCCCCCTCCCTCCCCCCACAAACCGGTCTACCACATATGGCCCCACACGGTTCGAACCTGAACTAAGAGGCCTCCATTTCTCTTAGCCCAGAACCAAACCGCGAGGCCATATGTGCTAGACAGTGACGTAGGCGAAAAATATCCTATTTATGTCTTAAACACCTGCCGTATGTTAATTAGCGGCGCCTACGCTATGTCTCGAAATTTGCATACGAACTCGACATACAAGTTAATTTATACGAATCGCTTAGAAAAGTGTAAATATCGCCCACGATCACTTTTCTCATATGAGATATCAATTCTTATCCCAGTTTTGCTCTCATTTCTTCTCGCACTTCGTGCAGTACTTCGGAGCGAATTTGTTCCACGCTTTTTTCACCCGCTAGTCCAGAACTAGCTTGTCGAATTTCAATCTTCATAGTTTCGTATTTATCTGCCTCAGCGAGGATTAGATTGTATTCGACGTCAGACACATTTTCGTCGCGTAGGGCTTTTGACACTAGAACACGAATTGTATTAATTTTCGCTTTCGCCAACATAGTGGTCTTTTCATGTTTAGAAAAAAAATTTCCTAACTTTTTAGCCTCAATAGTCGTAGCGGCTGAAATCATTCCACAGACCCCACCAATAACACCTAATGGTAGACCGATTATTACGCCAAGACCAGTTAGAGCGACTGCTAATCCTGAACTCGATAAAAGTACAGATAGGCCCCCTGTTACCACAGAGATGCTATGAACGATTCCTTGTACGCGAGCATATTTCTTACGAACCACTTCGTAGTGTTGTTCTTGGGCTTTGATAGACTCAAGTGTATCACGGATATCTCGCCGACGAAAATTATCTCCGCTAGCCCCGCTAGCCAGCGACGGATAAATATTTGGTGCTGTTGGAAGTAGTTGAATCGAATCACTTGCCATTGTAGCTTCTCTATATTATAACTTACTCAATCTTCAATACGTATTTTATAGGTTGATCACAGAAGTCTATAATATTTCCTTTTTCGTCTCTAAGTGTCAGGCGAAGGCTGTTTCGTCTTGTCCCTAGAGCTCGTATGGGCCAGGAAAACTGTTTATAGTAAGTATTTGCTGCAAACCTATAGCCTTTAGGAGTAAAGATAGCCAGTACGTTTGATTGCTTTCCATTAAGAAGTGAGAAGCTAGGATCCACCACATCACAGTAGACACATACATAGTGAAGGCGTTGTGTCACCAGTTCGTATTCTCTTACTTTGAGTGACGCATTATCCCCTTCTGGAGTACACTTGATACTCAACAAGTCGCAGAGATTCTTACTGAACAGGACGTCTGGTTTCTTAATCTTTAGAACCCAAAACTTCCTATGAATTCTAACAAACCATCAGTAACCGCGGGTTCGAGGGCGGTCATCAAGATGCTTATATTGTAAGCCCCCGGCTTAAGTTCATACGGAATCCGTATCTCACCTGGGGTATTCCAACTGAATGAAGCTTTCTCTGATAGGTTCCACCAACCGTTCTCAAAAGCGGCCTCGATTAGAGAGACCGTATGATCGGTCGAGGTAGTGGTGACATTTAAGATTACCATATTAAAGCCTGAAGTTTACTTCAATGTTTACATATATTCTTTACTTCACGATATTAACATATGTCGTAACTCTAATACGTATCAATATCAAACAGATTAGTCAAGCACATGAGTCGAATGGATTGGTTGAAGAAGTTCCCATTTGCAGATCCTTCTCAGACAATAGCTTGGCCCGGCGCCAAGGATAAGAAACTAGCCGATAATATGCCTAATAAAGTTCATTTCGAAGGAGATTGGGGCGACTATATCGCACCTCGCAATGCAAAGGCTTTAGCGTCCTTTAAGAAAAATATCCTCACGCGGACTTCGATAAGTTCTCAGCTAGGACAACGGCATCCGACATACATGATGAGTCTACATACGAGACTAGAATCATGTTTTACGATGGTGGGCAGCATTGGAATATAAGTGGTCTCATACCAGTAGATGTCCGAAATCATCTACACGAAGCGTTACGTGGGACAGTTGTGGGTTTTCCACTTCCATTCAGAAGGACGGATTTTAAGTATCCAGTTCCAGCCGTTTCCTGGGCACACGTCGCTAAAGACATATACCCAATAATACAAACTCTAAGTATCTATGTAGCAAAGGATCAGCTATTTACGTATGAGCCGCGACATATTTTTCAAGATCTGAGACTCGATCTTAGTGAAAAACAACCGAAAGATCCTAACCCTATCGAGATGTTGGCTAAGGGTGCTAAAAGAGCGGTAAAAGAGAAGAAGTGGTTTGATGCTGAACCAATGAAACTTTGGCAGCACCAATTATGTTTCGCCGTTTGGTGCGCTACAGCAGGCTGCGGTGTATCATTCGATGACCATCTTTCCAATGAGGCGCCAATCATCGACAATATTCGGAGCTTTTATCGATTTCATGTATATTATACGATCAGGCGAATACTGTTTGAATTGGGAGTCCCACTCCCCAGAGAAAGCATATTCGATAAGTTTAACAACGTTCCATGGAATTACGTCATATATGACAATATCAGGAGAGAGTTCGGAGCCACTAAAATCGACTTCGCCTCACGTCGAAATGATATGAACGAGAAGCACTACAATTGGTTCGTTCCACAGAATGGGAAAGGATTGACAAAGGCCGGGATAGTCCGAATTAATGCGTCAATAATGGTATATTTGTTTTGTGTCCTATCATCCCAGGCTTCAACCGGCTCACCAATCGTAGGATCGAAGTCCCCAGCCGCCCAAAATAAATTCGATACGACGTTTGAAAATGCCATCATAGAATCGGCTTCAGACACTCTAGCCCAATACCAAGAATCTATTAAGGATATTAGTTCTCGTCTAGATCTAGCAGTTGCGAAGGATTGTCTGTTAATGCCTAGCTATATGATTATCTTTAAGGGCGTTACGTATGTAAACAGCCTACGAACGGCAAATAAACCTGGTATCAATTTAGGAATAAATGATGACATCAATCTTAACGAAAAATCTCCACCACCAGCCCCTATGGAAGGCTCGAAACCAAAGACACACGAACGTACGACTGATACGACTGCTACGATTGATACGACAGGCAGCTATGCTGCCGCTAAACCACACGGGCGACAAAGTCGCGGCGCATCACCAACGAATCACGAAACCAATTTGGCAATCGTGGGTATTGTGGCCGGCGTAGCCTCATGGATGATATTTCGTTAGCGCTGACGTTTCGACGATTTATATTGCTCTACTAAGAATATGACCACTGCTACGATAAGTAACCATGCATTCTTGGCAAGGAAGGGAATAACTTGACTTGCTATCTTGAATATGTAACTCACAATACCACTTATCGCTGCAGGTAGCATGCTAGCTATCTTTTTTCCAAGATCCTTCAAAGCCCCACCAACTCCCTTAGCGATGGAAGTCAAGCCTTTTGTCAATATACTAACGACAGTACCAATTACGGCACCAGCGACAGCTAACACTCCAATCACCGTAAATCCATGTTTCTTGAAGATGGCTTTTATGCGGTCTCGTAGCGACATACGATCTTTGATGGCTTCGATTTCTTTCTCGATCTCCTGTTTCTGATCCTCTAGTTCTATTACTTTATTATTTGCCACCTCATATTCTGGAGTTCCCTTAATTAATGAATCCATCTTTTTTATTTCCTTGGCCTTTTGTTTATCTTTTTCAGTGACTGTATCCTCTTTCATACTAATCTCCTTTTCCGCAGTAGATCCAAGAGCTTTTATAAGCGTTTTCGGTAATACGTTGGGATTGTCTACGACTTCCGACAGTAAGTATGATACAGCATTATTGCGATTGAGTTTTATCATGACCCTACCCTTGCGAAAAAAGCCTTGGATATCTTAGGATCTTCTGGGATAATCCTTGGATATCTTAAGATTCAAATCCTAGAACCGCTTAGGATTGTCCTAGGATTTTCTAGGATTTGAGGTGTGAATTTTCACGGTAAATTTGGACACTTGGATGTTCTAGGATTTTCTAGGATTTCTCAAAATATTCATGGCAAAGCATTTACGATGCATGGTTCTAGGATATTGTGGGAAATCCTAGGATTTACAGTTTACATTTTCCTTCGGTTTTGTAGGAAATGCTGGGACTTAATCTAGGAATAGACTTTTAGGAATTTCTAGGATGTCTTAGGACTTTCTAGAATGTTCTGGGATTGCCCATGCTATATTAACAGCTTTTCAGGGCATTTTTCAGGGTTTTAGTGACGACCAATACACGCTCAAGCATGTTTATAGGCCTGCATGGTTTTTGAGCAGTTCTGATAAAACATTCAAAATTCGCTATCTTTGTCATTAACAGTCTATCAGGGTCAACCATTCCGAACTGATCTTTAAAGTCAACCACAAGTGTAATCAGATAAACACAAAATCGTTACTTAAAGTATACATGTACCACCCCGTTTTTAGTTAAATTTTCAACTTTTTGTGATCACGTCGTTGGTCATGTGATAGACATTTTACCAAACTTTTATATTAGGACGACTAAAAACGCTGAGATTAGCTATAACCACCATTGTTCTAGGATTTGAGTAAATTCAAGTGACTCTATTCAACAAAATAGCTGTAGCCTCGTTTTCATGTTCAAACCATGCCTTAACATGCTTGAGACGTAGAACCTTGCATTGACAATTATATACGCAATATCGGAATCTTTCCGTAAATTCTAAGTGAGGAAATTACAAACACGTGCATTTACTTTTCAAGATTATTACTTTAATATTCCTTTGAAATACATTTTCAGGGTTTTTAGCATCATCTCATCATACATTGTAATTGTCTCTTTAAAATAATTTTCATAGCACATAAAAAAATTGTGTTTAATGAATATACATGTATACAGTAATTATCTTAAAAATAAAAACAGAAAAATGCGTCTATATTGTAAAATATTTTTTTTCTGTTTTGCCCTTTCAAATAAGTAGAATCTACATGTGTACATTTTCGCTTCTCAAATATCTCCCCATTTTAATTAATATTTTTAATAGATCATCTCTTCATGTTTGTCCTTTTTAGCCTGAATAAGATAGTAATATGGTTTGCAATAATGTCCTGTTTAATGTACTGTTCAAAGTTTGTGTTGACCAAATTTAGCAGCAATGTATGACAAAAAGCTGGTTCACCTTACAATGCTTTTGACTGGCTGTAGAGAAATCTACTGAGAACCCTGGTTATTGTACAAATAAGAGTCCAAGCTACTGGACAAGTAAACAAATTTGTTTACCCTGTTTATAAACAGTATTTTGGAACCCTGATGGCTACATTAGTATAATTATATTATCACAGGACTGGTATGATTTCAGATACACTGTAATATCCATACCCCCACCACAGAGGGAATTTGCCTCATGACCCAACTACCCACCCCTCTGGAATTGCCATTTTCCTCCATACATTTGATTTCCTATTATTTTATGGAGCCTCTGGCCAACAAATTGGTGCATGACCACTTAATAGAGGTTTGACTGTATTTCAAATTTTGACTAAAAGGGCCATGGGCACTTTTTGAGGGGGGACTTATTTGAGGAAATACAGTACATTTTTAAACTCACAGGTCTTTAGTGTGAATAATTGACTATCATACATTTGGTATAATTTAGTTGCAAAATGCAATCATGTACATGTACATGTGTATATGACACAGTCTTACTTATAGAAGTGATTGTGTTGGCAGCTGTTTTCCTTCCCTCTTTGTTTTGTGGCTGAGGTCAGGCTCAGTGACATCTGTGAATTAATTAAGTAATAACAAAGATCAACAAGTTACATGTACATGACTGTATACTTACAAGATTTTTTAATAAGAATTACATGTATCTACAATATGATCATTCACTATATTTTTTTATTCACATGTATGCATCTTGAGTTTAATCCATTTGATACATTTTGCATAGCAGCTACATGTACATGTGTATGACTCAGTTTGTTAGTTGTAGAAATGCTTGCACTGGCAGCTGTTTCCTTCCCTTTTGTTTGGGGGATGGGAAATTTCAGGCTCAGTGACATCTACATTGTACATATACCGGTATGTATGAAATAGAATGAAAAAATATTAAAGGGGCTATGTCATGGTACTGCGCATGTACATGTATCAAGTAATCACTCGGTTGGTGGCTGTTAATTGGATACAAACAGTTACACTCCCCTCCCTCAATGCTTGATTGAAAGGATTTTCAATATTTTCCCTGGGGACTGTTTATATACACTGTTTGTTACTCATTTTTGCATATTCGCTTTGATTTTTAGCATCCCACATGGTCGAGAGGTTCATTACTTCATATCAAAATCAGTGAAAATATCTGTTTCCGGCCCGGAATGCAAATGTAAAGTCTATTACCGTGACACAGCCCCTTTAAGAAATTTACTTCACAAAACCAAACCCACAAAGTTGTGGAATAAGCCCCCCTCCCTTGCCTTAGATTTATAAGCCTAAGTGGAAATCAAATGTTAAGAGGGGGAAGGCAAACATGACATGCCTCATTGTTACTTGAATTTGTATTTCCATGCTTACAAGAAATGGGAGGCTCCTAATATAATGTGACCACGGTAGCATATCTTTTTGGGAATAAGCTTCCCTCTCTATTATGATAATCGTCAAACGCCCATCATTTTTCTATCATAATGGACCCATTGGCAAAAGTTATGTGAAATAAACTGCAAGGCCCCCCTTTCCAAGACGAATTCTGAAATGAGCCCCCCAGGGGCTACAAAGGTACATGTAATTACATGTAGAGCATTTTAATACTGTAATGTTAAATGTTGGAGGGGGGGGGGGGGGGGGGGGGGTGGGTGTACATTTTGTATTTAAAGACATTAAAGAGAAAAATAAGTTGTGTCCCTAAAATTGTACTCACTTTTTGCTTCAGCAGCTGCTATAGCCTTTTCCGTAAGTTATAAATTACTACCAGCAAATGGACTCTGAACTCTGAATTTCTAACAACACCTGAAACAACCATGGGGCCTGATCAAAGCCAGGTCCCGGCTAATCCACAGATCGATTTGGAATTTAGTGTGTTGGTTTTTGCAGATGGAGGAAAACTGGAGAACCTGGAGAAAAACCCTCGGAACAAGGGCGAGATACATGTAAAATGTACCAACAAACTCAACTCACATTTTTACAACAACATCCAATTTTCTCACTTTCTGATTGGCTCTCCGCTATATGCAAAATAGTACATACAATGAAAATGACGTCACTCGCAAGCTGTGGCGAGGTTTGTGAATTCAAATGGATGTTAACTTCGCTTCCAAAAACAAGAAAGTGAGGATTTCACAAGCATTTTATTACTAGGAGAAGTTAATCGGTGAGTCAAACTTCTTTGTAGTGTGCCATTTGGCAAAATGAGAGGTTTCTCTTGAGTGGAGAAAGTTTCGGCGAATTTGTAGTCAGACTTTGTAACTAGACTTAAGTTCTCTCAGAGCTCAAAAGTTTTGAATTATATAACAATAATTTTTCTGATCCAGAAAAAAAAAAAGAAAGGATTTCACATGCATTCCATCAATTACAGAAGTTAATCGGTGAACCAAATTGCCATTTGTCTAAGAAAGCTTTCTCTCGGCAACGGTAATTAGAAGTGTTTACGTTTTGACTTTCAATGGCCCTTTTCGACTCGAAAACAGTTTATTACGCACTCATTTGAAGCTATAAGTGCTTCGTCGTTGTAAAAAACAAATCGCACACATTTTGCCATTGTCTGTACTCGTATTGATCATAGAAATGACGCCATAAAATGTCCAAAACTTTGCAGTGAAACAACTCGCTATGCTCGTTGTTCCACTTGAGTTTTGAACATTTTATGGCGTCATTTCTATGATCAATATGAGTACAGACAATGGCAAAATGTGTGCGATTTGCTAAATGGCACCGTGTCCAGGAATCGAACCAGAGTGACAGGGAATTAGTGCTTCACCACTGCACAACCCCGGCTCCCCGTGCCACCCTGGCTGGTTAAAACAAATAACTGATGTACATTGTACGGTATAACTTTAAGAACTAATATGTTCACCTCCCTAAGCTTAACTGTTTATAGGAATTCAGTTTGTCATGCTTGTTCTTCAATGTTTCTGAGGATTTGACTAACTAATTGTGAGCCAATTAAAGCTTAAGCTTACTTTAAAAATTATCATGTTACCATTTGTGAACCAGCACTGGTGCTCTGAATGTGTGATTCCATAACATTTCCATACCCCACTACGGGTCTGTTATAATAGGAGATCAAATGTGTGGGGGAGGGGGGGGGGGGGGGGGGATTCCAGAGGAGTGGGGGTGGGTGGAAGAAAGGTTTGTGAAACAGAATGTTGAATATTGGAAAATGCCCAAGCTTAAACATATCACTGACACATTTCATTAGAGCAGTTTTCTGACTGTCGAAAGTAATCGATGATAGTCAGTGAATTACATGTACCGCCTCTATTATGGATTCCCAATTGACTTCCTATGAAAAATCCACTCAATCCGTTTATTAAAGGGCCTGTATATGGAGGCGAGTCTGAGCCCGGTTTAAGAGGGCTGGAAATCGTCCCAGCATTCACATATAAACGAAACAAATCAGTAATCATAATATTGAAGATGAATATTGACTGCAGCTGATCATGATGAATATTGATTGTTGCCTCCTGAGTGAGTCAGACTTTATACAGTAATATTATTATAATATTGTATAAAGTCTGACTCACTCAGGAGGCAACAATCAATATTCATCTGCAATTCTATAATAGCTTTATACGTACCTGAATCGTCAGCAGTTAGCTGATAGAAAGCCTCTTTCGCTTTGGCAGGCTTGTCTGGAAAATGGGGAAACATAACAAGAAAAATATGTGTTGTTTTAATAATACGTTTACCACGAATCCGACTTTACGGCCAATATAAACATGAAATCACCACAGAAAGACAATTGTATTTCAGCTACATTTACCACAGACTATATGCTTTATGTATCATAGGATTCTTTTTAGGAGCTCTCTTCGTAATCACACAAACGATTTCGCCCTCCATGGTTTCATCAAGGCTTCGGTCCCCATATAATTTGCCATTTCTTTGTCGCTCTGTCACTACCTTCCATCCATTGAACAACGGCCCATGGGCAATTTTGTTTGTTGTTGAAAACTTAAGGGAGCAAGCCAGTGGGTGAATGAATCGCAGTGATCGTAACACTCTGCCGAACTAGCCGTACATGAGAAAGTTTTCGATCAAACGATTTCGCCCTCCATTCAGGTTTCATGTCAAGGCTTCTGTCCCCAATAATTTGCCATTTCTTTGTCGCTCACTTAACGCTAATCTCGGTGTTATCATCTTCGGGTCTTCAATCCATTGAACAACGGCCTTCAGGGCATGTTTGTTGTTGAAAACTAGGGAGCAAGCCAGTGGGTGAATCAATCGCAGTGATCGTAACACTCTGCCGAACTAGCCCTTCGATCAAATTCAAGCGCGAAGAAACGGCTTTCAATGTTCAGGCGTTCTGATTGGCCAACGAAAACAATCCGGCCTGGAACTGGTCAAAGTCCATTGCGTGATTGTAAGACCTTCTTTATGTTGTAGCTCATATCATATTCAGGATTTCTGCCACCATTGTAGCTCGTATAACATACTCGTGATTTGCCATTGTTCCGCAGCCATTTTGTATAAGCACAGGCATCCCAAAATCTACTTTTCATATTTCGGGTTGCCTGTGGTCATTACGGCTTGGTTTCATAGCCCGATTTCATAGGCGATTAGAAAAATACAAAGTCAGAGTACAACTCAATCAACTAAATACAGTATTGTTCTTTTATTCCTTAAGATATGTGTTACATGTTATGAGGAAAATACATTCACAGAGCTCTTCTCGAGGATATTACCACAGGTAACCCGAAATACAAAAGTGGAGATTGGGATGCCTGTGGTTATTGAACATGGCGGTGAAATTACACGAGCTACGAGAGATGGCAAAAATCATGAATATTATACGAGCTACAGCACAAAGAAGGTATGAAACAAACTCCTTGCAGCTGTAGGTCCGTCGTGGAGTCCATGATTTCGTAAAGGAGTTGGAATATGAAGGAATTAGCCATAGGTCAAAGGAATATTTCGCCGTTTGCCGATATCGGAAACGGAAAGAAGTATACCGCTCTTGACTGCATTTCAAGGATTCTCTAGCTCTCACGTCCACAAAGAATGGAAGACCACCTACGTAAGATCCACGGCTACCAAGGGAAAGGTTAGAAGCTGTACCTAGTTAAAACTTTTAGCTTATGTTTGATATCTTAAACGAACATCTTCGAATTCTTTTCGGCCCAAATAGAACAGGGTCGCGATTTTGTTGGGTTTTAAATAGCAAGACCTGAGAGACAGTCAGATTTCGATGTCAAATAATTTCCGTAAAATCCCAATTCTGAAACAAATATGTATTGCAAACTTGAGATACTAGGTAAAATATTTTATTGGCCAAGTCTGAGGGCTGTAGCTGTTCTGGAGAGCGAGCAGTTGCATTTGTCTGTATTTTTCCCGCGCCGATGTCGCAACACGTCACTTTTACAGCATTAATTAATGATCAAGCTAAGACATGAACTGAGAAAGCTAGAAAAGCAATACCAGGTAAACCTAGAACTTCCTAGGATTTCCAAGCCTGCATATGGTTTCAAAAGAAACCTTGCGATTTCCTAGGATTTTCTAGGATACCGCGATCAACTTCAAATGTGCGAATTCACACCTATTCGTATCAATGGGACTTTTTGGGATTTTCTAGGATTTTGTAGGAAATCTTAGGATATCCAAAAAGTCTGGGATTTCAGTTCGCAAGGGTATCATAGTCATCCAAACTAGCGGTGAACTTTGTTAGATCTGCTTTTGGAAACTTTATAGTGATTTGGTCCTGTGCATTTTCAGTCCGTCTTTTCAGTTTTTCAAATGGCGTTTCCGTAAACGACGTTTCCGCAGTACTACTGCCTGCCGTAAACGGCGTTTCCACATCATCACCTAGATTGACCAATTTTATATACTCAACTGAGCTGGTTCCCCAGTTACTACGATTTTTCCACAACCTATCAGGTATGCTTTTCGTCGTATTTTTGAAGCTATGCTTAGCTCTATTCCACCAATCCATTTCTGCCTCGCCATCATCAGGTCTAATCTCCGCCCATTCTTCGGCAGTAAGATCATTCACATCTGCTCTACCTTCTGTGGATGTAGGATCGAAATCTATATTTCCTTCCATATTGAACACTGGATATGTGATATACTATTAATATTGACAATATATTCAATAGTGGAACAAACATGATATCAACAAAGCTCCATCCTGACTATTCTCCTAGAGAAGGTAGATCTCTTAAAGCCAGTCGTGTGTTCCATCGTGTAACTTTCACTCCTTCATCAGCCAATCCAGGGGAAACTTTAATTGTTAATGTTCCTACGTTAGGCGAACATAGACTTCTAGTACCTGGTAGTCTAGCCCTTAGTGCTAATATTATTCTATCCGGGGGTCATGCCGACAACTATTTGGTGGCCAATGTTGGACGTTGCCTAGTCTCAAAGCGAGTCGTACGGATGGGAACTACTAGATTAGAAGATTTAAGTCGACCCGATCTACTACAGGTATATAGCGATCTATACCTATCTGATGTAGAACGAGAGAATAGCGTAGAGCGGGGCATTCAATCTGCTAATGTGAACAAACTTCGTTCAAAGGCCAGTAACGCAACTAAGTCTAATGCGGCTGATAATGCGACACTAGCGGCACATGGTAGCGTATATAAGATACCTATTGATCATGAAGTTATCACAACCCATGGCGTCTTTTATCCACATGCGATTCGAGATAAGATGTCATTTCATTTGACACTGGCACCGGCCATAGATGTCATAGTCGGATCCGACAGTACGAAAGTAGGAACATACAAACTATCAAACATTGAGCTAGAATATGAAGTCATTGAAATTCTCGATCTTGCGTCACAGGCCAATAGTACCTACGCCAGCAGTAAAGCCTTTCTGTATAACCATTCTGAGTACTTCAAAACTGTCTCAATCAATCTAGCCACCGATACACTCGTATCTGAAAGCATAAACGTACTTCGTCTCTCTCTCAATGGCATTCTTCTTATATTTGTGGATCCTCATGTGGCAGGCACTAGAGATAGTGAGAAGTTTGTAAATCCAGGAATCACCAAGGTCGAGGTACACGTCAATGGCATTCCCAATGCTCTATATTCTTTTGGGATGCTACCAAAGGATTTATGGAAGTCAGCAAATAATTGGTTTGTCCGACGTTTCGGAGAAACAGCTACATCTATGACACATAAGAAGTTCTTTGAGAACAAGTTCGCCGTACTCATCGATTGTCGCACTTCTCAAACCAGCGTAGTTCATGGAGATGGTCTGGCCCAACAAGATGCTGGAGCGACCATTCGCCTGAGGATTCATCGCGCGGGAGGCTCAGGTACTGTGAACATGCACATATTCGTGCTTTCTGATGCACAAGCAACTATTGAACAGGGAATGCTACAAAATGTTTATCGCTAATGTACTCTTCACGTATTCGTCGACATGGACACATTGACAGAACAAATTCCCTTTAACGCACTCATAATTGGCCCCACAAACTGCGGAAAGACTCAGTTCATAGTTGATCAATTGAGAGGTCCATTTCGTTTTAAGTTTGAATATATCGTATTAATTTGTCCCACCTATGCTAACAATAAAACCTATAAAGGCGTTGGTAAGGGAGATCCTCGCTTCATTGTCCTAGCGCCTTCTCAGAATGATATTGATGCAACCCTAGGCGACTGTGCATGTTTTTTCGAAGGAACAAATACACTTATTATCCTTGATGATTGTGCGGCAAGCAAGGATGTTAAGGGAAGGACCAATAAGATATCCGACTTAGCCTTTTCTGTACGCCACATTGGTATTTCGATTTGGGCATCGTCACAAACGCAAAAAAGCATATGCAAGAACTTTCGCGAGAACTGTGCGATCATTGTGGCATTTCGCATCGCAAGCGCACGAGGATTAAATGATCTATTCGATGACTACGGCGCTAGCATATCCTTGGATGATAAAAAGCTATTCATTTCAGAACTAGAGACTAAGTTCGCACATATATGTTTCTGTTTGCGACATCCATTTTCAACCGTATTGGAGATACCTTCACCTATAGTATGTCACGTACATTGAAGTAAGGTGGATGACGAATTAATGAACATACTAACTGAATCCTGCAAAATAGATGTGACAGGTCTTTCACCCATAAACCGTAGCGGCGGCAGCGGGGCTGCCTGTAAAGATTGCCATGCAGTACACTGCGCTACCACCGATGAAGATCGTAGCATAAAAATCAGCGACCATCGGAAAGCTCTTTCTATTCTAGCCGTGACTGGTACGACAAAAGAATATCTAGGGAAGGATCTTTCTATTGGGGACATTTCTAAGTTACCTGATAAAGACATAGAACGCCTATATCGTAGATATCGAGCCGTCTTAACGAAGCAAATAAATAACTGCTTAGTGGATAGAGCACTAAGTGTGGTAGCTTGCGTAGTCGCA
Source organism: Actinernus sp. WN-2022 (assembly GCA_030867875.1). NCBI lineage: Eukaryota > Metazoa > Cnidaria > Anthozoa > Actiniaria > Actinernidae > Actinernus > Actinernus sp. WN-2022. The sequence continues at coordinate 235,240 of JAOWCC010000089.1, read as the reverse complement.
TATGCGGTGCCTATAGATTCTCAACAAGCACTATTGAAAGATCTACGGAAAGACCGCTTAGTCCGAAACGAGATATCTGCCCTGGCTGGATCATTGGCCTACAAAGCAGGCCCACTCGTAGCACTAACTAGTGCCCTTTGTCACATTGGTAGCCATTATATGTCCGCTAAACAGGACTCCGAGGCGCAAGTATTGCCGAGCGAAAATGAAGTTGATACCCCACAAAGCAATGAAGTTGATACCCCACAAAGCAATGAAGTTGATACCCCACAAAGCAATGAAGTACTTGAGGCACATTCAAACTTAAAAGAACCCCTAACGTAATTAACGTATTGAAGTTACATCGACTATTTCATAACAAGATGGAAGTTGATCCTACGAACGATCTCATCACGAAAGAACCTGTAAAACCCCCACCAAACCCAAAACGAGTCGCCGCCGGCAAACTCATAGCACAAAGAAGGAAAGAAAATATCGCTAATGTGGCGACGTCGCAGGCGCAGGTAGACAGTCATAACGATAAGCCAAGTTTGATATCGACTAATACCACACTTGCCGTAATTGGGGTAAGCATAGCACTTGTGGGTTTGTACTATCAGTATAAGCAATACGCACAAACGCAACGAGTTAACCCTCCATCCACAGGCAGCGGAGCTGCCGCAAGGAACTGACGCCACAAAAGAAACCCCAAAAGGTCGTAACCTAAAAACGCAAGGCATGATATAGCATTTGAAGCCACGCCGTAGACACATATTATCGGCGATGTAAACGTTGTTCCAACAAGATGGTTAACGAACTTATGAACACAATACAGGAAGCTACTATATTGACTGGACTTGCGGCAGGTATCGGTTGGATCGGAAAAAAAGCAATCAAAGAGCCTTTGACTAACGATCCTTCATCTAGTGTTTTGAACTTCGTGAAGTGGATAGCGGTTCCACGACCTAAATTCGATGTATCTACACCAAATGAGGTCCACCAAGCTGATTTGATATTTCTACCTCATGATCGACCTGGACGTGGAAGAAAGCTATATAAGTATGCATTGACGATCGTGGATGTAGCATCCAGATACAAAGAAGCCGAACCATTAGCCACTAAAGAATCTAAAGAAGTTGCTGCGGCATTCGAACGAATATATAAGCGAAGTCCACTAACATGGCCAAACCTTTTACAAGTTGATCCAGGACGCGAATTTATGGGTGCAATGTCTTCACTACTAGATAAACATGAAGTTTCTGTACGTCGTGGGCGTGTGGATATTCACCGGGATCAAGCAATCGTTGAACGATTTAATCGTACTTTAGCTGAGAGATTGTTTGGATACCAATATGCTCAAGAGATGGTACTTACTTCACAGGGAAAGGATGATAGATCTGTCGAATGGGTGTCTCGTCTACCTGCGGTCGTAAAAGCTTTAAACAATGAAGCTACGCGTTTGACAGGAAAACAACCATCCATAGCAATTACCAAAGACGAAATCGAATCGAACCCATCAGAACCGGCACGGGTTCGACGCCTAGTTGGTGAGCTAGAAGGTGGACGAAAGCGTGCTACCGATCCTATATGGAGTTTGAAAACATATAGCATTTCACGTAGTGTGGTTTCTTCGGGTCAGCCAGTTCTGTATTATTTGTATTCCATCCATGGTTCGAAGAAACAGCCAACGCGTGGATTCGTGCGTGAAGAGCTACAAGTCGTACCACTTGATACCGAACTGCCTCCGAATGGGATCCTAAGCTAGTTCGTTTTGGGGCAAACAGATATCTTTATGACCATAGGCTAATGTATCGATTCCATTTTCGGAAATCCAACGTTTTCTGTCCAGTGGCGAAAGGGAGATCTTATTAACTCGCAGACCATAGATCTTATGCCCAATGCTTCGCAGCATATTCATTCCATGTCTGAAGGTCTTCCTATCGAAAAGAGACTCCTTATACTGCTCGTGTCGCATGTGCCTCTTCACAACATATTTCCGTACTTCTTTAGCCTTGCGAATCTCCTTGGTGTCTGCGCATACAATCGAATACATCTTAGGTCGAAGTCCAATGTACTCTACGATGGCGACGCCTGCACACTCATCCTTCATCTTTCCAAGAACCTTTTTATTGGTAGTGTCGTATAGTGGATGTTTTTTTGGGTAATCACTTGTATCGTATAGGTCTGCACTTTTGGCCATGTCGTCGTAGACGTCTTCGGTTTGGATCTCAAGCAATAGCGAATCCGTGTCTGTGTAGAGCAGTTCGCATTTATTACCATATTGGAGCTTAAGTTGGTTGTAGTAGAAATCGTACATCTGGTGTTTAGATAGGTCTAGGATGCTCATACCAACGTAAACGGGGCGGTTCAGCATGAGCCTGCTTTTATGCATGTGTAGGGCTACGAGGTTATTATCAAAGATATTTGATCTAGCAAATGTTGGGCTTGATATCAGCCGTCTAAGCTTGTCCTCCTCTCTTGCACGCACCAGCTTAACATCTACGCGCTTACGCAGATTCTCCATTGTCTTACCAAATACTGAGTTGTTCATCAGCTTGTAGAGATCTTTCTCGAAATTGCTTGTAGCCAGCTTACGAAGGTCCGTATTCATACGTATATATGGCTCCATCCAAGGGCTTTGGTTAAATCGTAGTGCTCGGTGCACCTTCTTCAATTTCATACCAAGAGACAGATATAGCTGTAAATTCCTATAGTGTAGGACGTAGCGTTCTTTATCAAATAAATTGGGCACAAGCTTTTCAACTTCGATGGTCGGTTGACTACGTGCTCTTTCACCTAGTAGTCCACATTGGTACTCCGACATCCATTTTTTCTGGACTTTCATACGCTCTGGGGCTAGTGGATACGCGTTGTGAGCATCGTGTAGTTCTTGAGGATACTCGAGGTCAACCTCAAGGATATAACCTTTATCCGCTTGTATGTTTACATACGACGCGATGTCGAGAGTCTGTAGCTTTGCTACGTCACACCACTGGAATCCTCCAGTTGGCAATGCTTGGCTCATAGCCCATCCGTATAGGTTGTTCGCATCCAGATACTGCATATACGTAGTGGGCTTGGTTTTGTCGTACTTCGTTGTCCCGACTGTGTAAGCATACGGATTGTTCGCCTTTGCATGGCGTCGACTGACCATCGAAATGCCGCCTCGCATCCCTTTCTCGATGAAAAGATGCATGTCGTAGTCGGTAAGCAACTCGAGCTCTACACCTGTCTTCTTTAATAACGCATCCCACGATAGACCAGGACTCGTATAGTAGTGGGCTGGATCTAAGCCATAATTGTACCTACATGTCGCTCTAAAGCCTTCGAACACATCTGCGAGTAAAAGTACATCAGTTCGAAGATATAGATCGTGGTAGTCTCCCATAGTTTGACAGCCAAATGCTTTCCAAACTTTCTGTGCATGGGTATAGTCCTCATCTGAGATTCCTTCGTCAGAAAGCTTGCTATAAAAAGCATCGCGCGGTGGTAGCTCATCCTGAAACCTCTCCCAACTGTCCATATATTCGTATGGGTAGATGCCTTTGCGTAGAAGAAAGCCGAGCTTGTGCTTATCTTGCTCATATCTGGCTGTGATTTGAAATCCTTCGGGGTTTTTAGCTGCTACTAGCCGATCAAGAGAAGATAGCAAAAACTGAGCACTGTCGATGAATCGCAGTTTCCCTAGGGAGAATGAAATGTACTTTTCCATGTTATTGGGTATGCAATTTATCTGCCCCTCTACTTTGGAAATAGCCTGCATTAAGAGATGAGAATCGTATCCCCGCAAATTATGGAAGACTACTGGTATTATTGTCTTATTTGGGTCTATCCGCAGGAGTAGATTACAGGCATTATGTGCTGCTCCACGATACTTTCCAGTAATATGACAGTGATCACGAACTGAATCCCCATTAAGAGATTTCTGACAAATGTGGCAAATTGTTGCACTTCGGTGGGCTATGTTGTCCTCTGGAGTCATGCATAGGGCTTTACGTCGAGATAGGGCTACCTTAACTTTTTGTTCTTCTTGTTGTATTGCCTCCAGGAACATTTCTGTAGCATTGGGCCCTCTATAGACGACTGGAGTCTCTGTATGGCCATCACATCTCACCACGATGTAGCCGAATCCACAGGCCTCATGTAATTGAGTTTTATGTGTGTTACTGCGCAGTTCTGGTGCCAGCTCTGGTCCTTCGATCTTGGTTGTCAGCGCCTCGAAATCGGCGTAAATGATGTAAGGAACCGTCATCTGTTTGTGCCAGTTCTGAAAGGATAGCTTGTTCTTACCCTCTTCAGGCATCTCAACTCTCACTGCTGTTTGTCCTATACCTTTGCATTCTGGGGTGTGTTTTTCAAGGAGATCTTTTCGGCAGTATCCATGTAAACACCTCTCGGAGAAGTGCTTCCTTTCATGGTGCTTGCTCTGATCATAGAGAAGGCGATTCAAATCCTTGATCCAAGTATAGTGATACTTTCCGGATTTCTCTATTAGCAATAGGTTGATGCGTTGGATGTCCCCGCATTGCTTGGTAATCCTATAGACAATCACACCTTTCTCCCATCCGAAGACATTGATTGCAAGGTCGTTTTGCTTCTCAACTCTGCAAATCTGTGATGTGGGTGTTGGTGCATCGATTCCTGTAAAGTCTAGGCCGTCGTCTATAGGATACTTAGATGGTCTGTATGCATGTCCTCAGTGTATAACTGGAAATAATGATGACCGAAGAGCCCATCGTAGGCAGTTATCATCCTTATTTTGAACATTAATTACAGCCTTCTTGTTTTGGACTTCTTTAGGAAGTGAAATGTATGAGCCTCCTCGTAGTGGTTGGTATCGCGCTATGTCGAGCCAAAGCAGAACTACTCGGTCTACCACCCATCCTGAGCCTCTATGTATCCATTTCTGTAGTTTTTCTTGGATCGCAGGAAAAGACTTGTCTAGCGCGGAATTGATTTCGTGGGACTGCAATAGAACCTCCTGATAATGACGAAATACTACGTCGATGAATTCTTTGCTACCATCAAGGTTGTACTTTATTAGATCTACTCTCAGGGCGAGCTGGAACTTCACGCCTTTTAGATTGACAATCTCTTCCTCTAGTTTTTCGTGGATTATGTGGCGTACACCATCTAAGAATGCCATTGGGTCTGCACCAAGTTCGTGACCCTCTGGAACATCCATCTGCCAGCCTCCTAAGAAATTACCACCAATGACCCATTTAGTTTGTTAGAATACTAGTGGGACAATTTTTTGGGGAATTAATGGTCGTATTAAACGTCTTTCTATCGTTTCGGGGATCGGTTCATCAAGTATGCTCGTACTGCGCGCCTGTTCGTATACATCTAGTACGTCTCTCTGATAATTATCGTATGCCATATTTACTATGGGTATAATATTAGTATATCTATTCTCTAATAGGGAGATTTCTAGTTACAAGTTCGGTCAATACGTCGTCGAAATCCTTTCTAGCCCTCCTACCTATACGCATCAGTTCCCTAATAGGTAGATTCTTCGTAGCAAGGTCAGGCAATACAGCGTTGAAATCCGTTCTAGCCCTCTTACCTTTACGCATCAGGTTTATCTGTGCGGTTATATTACCACACGGGCGACAAAGTCGCGTCTCTGCTTGAGTCCCAACTCCACACAAACGACAGGGGTATGGCTCAAACGATCCTTCTCTTATCTGGAGCCGATGTTGCTTACAACACTCAAATAAACAGCTCTTACCACAAATAGTTGTCCTGCCAATATAATTGTTAACCATCGGCACTGATTTTGTCCTCGCATCTTGTGTGTTATAATATGATGGTATCATGTCTCTAATTGGGATTTATTAATGGTTGCATTAAATGTAGTTAGGAGGTGGTTCTTACTGGAGGAATAAATGGGGCTTATATAAGGAACATTTTTTTGACGATTTTTCAGGGAAAGGGGGCCTTTTCATGTGGTCTTCATAGGATACTGCACTAGTAGTGGTTAGCGTCTGGATTTATACACATCTGCACGGAACAAAGAGATATCAAAATAGTAGGGTGAAGATTTGATATGTGGAAAATAGAGACTATAATGTAGGATGCATGAATTTCTTCATCAATTATAAAGCCGCTTGTTGTTTTAATAGTAATTAGTAATAACTCACATGAGGTTAATATATTAAAGGACATGACTTTACATCGAGAACACCTGCCGTAAATGTGTGAATGAATAAATAGCTTGGGTATACTCTTTGTTACGTAAAAAAACTTTCCTACAGAAACAGCCGCCAATGCTTCAATATAAAACGAATGAGAAAACTGAAGACCTCTGCCAGAGTCCGGAACGATTCTATAGATATTGCGGCCTACAAAATTATGGTAACATAATCCGGTTAAAAAATTTTTTTTTAGAAACGAACCTCTACTCCACAGGGTACGACGTTTACAAAATAATAAGAAGTTCAATGAGAAATAATTCTAAATCATGCTGATTCTACTCTCATGCCTCAACTCTCATGCGCTCTCGTATTCGTTTAACCAGGCTGCATGATACTCGATGAGAGTTGAAGAAAACTCGTATTCAACTCTAGCTGTATCTCATGCCTCAAGTCACATGTGCTCTCATGCTCGTTTAACCGAGACGTCAAGTTTTGTCAGGACCTACCACGCTTGGCACAAATGACCCCACAATCGATCACTTTGCTATATTTTCAAAAATTTCCAACGTAGAAAATTGAATTTTTGTGGGAGGATGAAGACCGATGACCTAAACAAAATCCGATACTTTGAACTACCGTAGACATCTTGATGACGTCACAGTTACTTCATGTATCCATTTATAATAGGTTTCTCGATGTTTTCAATTATCTTTAACATCAGTAAATTTTATATTTTCGATTTCCCATCGTGTTGACAACAAAGAAACCGAAAACCGGAGTCCGATTGGTTAAGAGGGAGAAAAGTTATAAAATTTTGAATTTTGGGAATTTTCCCGCCAAAATTTGGTGGGAAATATTCAATACAGAACCATTTACAAAATAACTTCTTCATTCATCTTTTAGAGCTTAAAATATTTGTTTACGACAATCGAGCAATGAAAAGAGTAAATCGATACCCACAACCGTATGTTTTTAGAATTTTCAATTTTTGAGAGGAAATACCTTAAAATTCACAGTGAAAAAGAGGAAACGTCATTATGACGTCATACATTTTTGAAAACGTCTTTAAAAAATAACTATTCGAGTATTTTTCGGGTTTTAAAGAGGAACTGTACTTACTGTACACTGAATAGCCGCAATGTGGTCTTTTTTATGTTTCTTCAATTTAGAAAGCATGACTGATGTCAGACCCACGACGTCAGAACATGTGACGTCAGAGGAAACTTCAGTTCTTAATAACTCAGCAAATATTTATCGTAGAGACTTTAAAATTGCCGCAATCAAAGACACATATTTATGTTGTTGTGACGACATGCTTTATTTCAAACGTATAGGTAACGCATAATTTGACCTTAAAAGGAGTCGTTCGTTATGACGTCATTCGTTATGACGTCACACTAACGTCAATATACAAATGTGTTGGATCCTAAAGACGTTATTTCATTTTAATATTAACATACGAAAATTTCGTTAAATTTGACAGCGAATTAAACAAGATGTGCCGGTTTATATATTTTTGGATCGCTTTTAGTGATCGATTTGGAGGTAACTTATGCCATGCGTGTACCAACTGAAACGGATATAATTTTGTAGTGTTTTGTTATCTGAAACTCCTCCATCTAGAATGAAATTTAATGTTTTTACGGTTTTTGACATAGCATTATACTGATTTAGAATTATTTCTCATTGAACTTCTTATTATTTTGTAAACGTCGTACATTGTGGAGAAGAGGTTTGTTTCTGAAAAAAACTTTTTTAACCGGTTTATGTTACCATAATTTTGGAGGCCGCAATATATATAGAATCGTTCGGACACTGGCAGAGGTCTTCAGTTTTCTCATTCGTTTTATATTGAAGCATTGGCGGCTGTTTCTGTAGGTCAGTTTTTTACGTACCAAAGAGTATACCCAAGCTTTTATTCATGCACACATTTACGGCAGGTGTTCTCGATGTAAAGTCATGGCCTTTAATATATTAACCTCAGGTGAGTTATATTGGTATATCATAAGTAAGAGTTTCGTACCGAGAACCGAAGGTTCGAGGTATGAAACTGACTTATATCACATTTGGCGAGGTTTTCTCAAATAGAACAATTGCTCTGACAAAGTAATTCCTAGGTTTATAAATCAAACAAAGCGCCCTGATTCAGACTCTTTTGCAGGGTTATAAAGTAAACATTGGACAATGCTTGGTTTAGGTAGAAGATTATGTAACTCATGAGACATGACGTGATAACAAACTATTCAAACATAATATTTTGGTTCCTATTGAACAGTATTCATGAAAAGAATGTTCTAGAATCGTAGTGAAAGGCGAAGAATAATTTGAGTATAATAATTAAGACGTTAGCACGGTACTGTATAGAAATCGGTTTCAAAAAGGGAGCTGTGATTTTAAAAGCATGCAAACATGGCAAGCTTATAAATGCAGACGATGTGAACTGCACATTTCCATGGCGTTTTAGTAATAACAAATGAAAAGCTTTTGTAAATTTTAGTTGGTAAAATGTTAATTAATGGAAGATTCTAAAAATTTATCGCAACTTGCCATTTCGAAACGTCTTCGAAGATGGCGGACTGTTCTAATAGTGACAACGATGATGAAATGTTTCTAACTCAGAACGTGTTTAGTTTACGGCAGCTGGTATTGGATGATTTTGAGGATATACTGGGCATAATAAGTGGAGAGTCAACTAAAACGGAACGAAATATTATAGATTTTGCCTCCACTACACAATTCAGACACACAGTTACGTAGGATACTTGGGCACGTTGGTCAGCCGAGCCCAACGACGTTTATTCATAAAATTGCTCATAATTGCTTACAGGCATTCGTTCTTCAACTTTTAGTCTCTATTTACTACTATTATTAATTATTGCGACACTGCCGGATACGAAAACCCAAAACCACTGTGTGGACTAAACGGGAACGTATACTCCCACCAATGCAGTGCCGCCAACTCTGGGAGCTGAGGTCATCTAAATACATTTACTCCGATATGATAAATACGATCTTATGCAGATTTAATTTAAACTCGGACGATTTTAACCTAGCCAGTTCGTTATGCCTCGGGCTTCTCGATCCAATCATTTAAAAAAATGAAGCAAGGTAGCAAGGCTGACCTAGACTGAATTCAAACTCTTAACAGTCACCTACTTATGGCACACTACATTACCCATAATTCTCAGCACTACTCTCCCCAGGCTTCTGTTCCGTGCCAGCAAAATATTCATTTCTGTGAATAGACAATATTCGTATTCTCACGGACGAGCTGGAACGAGCACTCGATGGAGGCTCATGCGGGGGAACTTTTCTAATGCTAAATAGTTTTTTATCGAATTCCCCCGCACGAGCCTCCATTGAGTGTTCGTTCCAGCTCGTCCGTGAGAATACGACTATTGCCTATTTCGTACCTCAACTAACATAAATTACACTTTCTGACGCCGAATTACAGAAACGCAACGAAGAACGAATTCCCGAAGGCACCAGATCGTGCACAGCTTGGTGTGCTAGAGTGTGGGAGCAGTGGGCGGCTGAACGAAGTATTCGAAATGTGCCATCAAATGATGATTTGTACCGAAGTGTTCAGTCCAATGTGTTACAGTTAAACGACGAAGAATTGAATTACTGGCTCGGGAAATTCGTTGTGGAAGTGAGACAGAAGAAAAGTGCCGGAGAATCCTACACTCCTAATACACTGTACCATATATGCTGTGGAATACAGAGGCATTTCAGGGAGAATGGTCGGCCTGAGATTAACTTGTTTGACAATCCCTTTTTCAAGCATTTTCAAGACTCGCTTGATGCTGAAATGAAGCGACTAACTACACTGGGCATTGGAGCCGTAGAGAAACAGGCTGAGGCCTTTACAGAGAAGCAGGAGGAATCATTATGGGCTCTCAGACTTCTTGGTGATCACTCTCCTCAAGTTCTTCTCAACGCCATGGTCTTTCTGATAGGCAAGAACGTTTCCCTTCGAAGTGGCAAAGAACATCGTACACTACGATTCGAACAGCTAACTCTTTTTCCCGCGTTCGAGAAGGAACCAGAAAGGCTGGTGTATACTTCTTTCGGAGAGAAAAACTATATGGGTGGTTTGAAGCATCGCTCTGTGAAAGGCAAAAGCATCGAGCATTACGCATAAATAATTGCCAAATGATGATGTGCTGGAGAGATGTCTTGTTCAGCTGTACAAAAAGTACGTAGCCAAATGCCCAAAGTCTATCAAAGACTGCTTCTACCTAGCCCCAAGACGAAAGTATAAGGATACTGATGAAGGTATTTTTTGTATTTATCAATACATAATTATAAATGGTACATGTATCTTAGTGTACGAAATATTCGGCTAATTTAAAAATTCCTGAAAACCTGATAGCCAGTCGCCTTTGCATTTAGAATTTGTGGAATTTTGAAGCTTAAATTTTCAAAAAATATTGTCATAAGAGTTTAAAAGAAAGATGTCAAGTTAAACTATGGCGGGGTGTTCTGCAGTTCTTCCCGAAATAGACATTAACTAATTTATTTATTTAATTATTTAATTCTAGAGTGGTTTACGGGTAATCCAGTTGGCCATAACAGTCTGGGGCAAACAGTGCGGAAACTGTGTAAAGAAGCTGGCATCGAGGGTAACTTTACTAATCACCGCTTAATTAAGAGCCACTACCGTGACAAGGGGTTTGGAAAAAGGCGTGCCCGAGAAATTCATAATGAAAAGGTCGGGCCATCGAGAGGTAAGATCTCTGCAAAAATATCAAAGGCCAGATGGAAAGACGAAGGTAGCAATTTCCAAAGCGTTCGAATGTGGAAGTACTGCGTATGGTGACTTGGTTCAGGCAAGAGCAAGGGAGGAAGAGAAAATCAAAGCTAAGAGGGAGAACAGTGTGGACGGCGAAGATGAGTGTCCACTCAAGAAAATGTCTCGATCCAACAATATTTCATTTAACAATTGTAGATTTTTTCTTAAGTAAAGTAAGTTTGCATGTTTGTCCGTGTAATAAATAGTTATCCGGACGAGTTACTGTTTCTTGGGTTACTGTCGGTGCGCCCATTTTCGACCGCGCACCACAGGTAACCCAAAAACAGTAAGTCGTCTGGACAGGAGGTTTATAACTGTTACAGGGAGGTTTATAACTGAGTTATAAACTGAGTTATAAACCTCCCTGTCAGTTATAAATTTCAAATTTATGAGTTTATTCATTAATCAACCCCACATTTCCCTGCCTGAACATCAAATCCCCTCCCCGGGCTTTTCAACGGGTTTATACCAGAGTTTCACCCCTATGAAGAACAAAGAAAACCGTATCAAGTGTGATATAATGACTATTAAATCAACAAGCGGCTGTATAATTAATCAAGAAATTGATGCATCCTACATTATAGTGTCTCAATTTTCCACATATCAAAATTTTCACCCTGCTATTTTGATATCTCTTTGTTCCTTGCAGATGTGTATAAATCCACACGCTAACACTATAAACTGTACTGTAGACCTTTATTGAGTCAGGCAACTCAACCAACAACGAGAAGCCTCGTGGCATACGTAATAAGGTACATACATACACTTTATTTATCCTCGAATTTACAGAGTAGCTGAAATAAAAGAATATCTTCGAGAAAATAACTAAATATAATAGTGTTTTTTTTTTTTTTTAATTATTTTTTCCCGTATTACAATTTGATTTTACAAAAACGGATAACATAGACAAGCAGTACATCACGTAAATAACAAAAAGCAATTTGACAAAGATACATCAAACAGAAATTTAGGGGCTGTTACTGTTTACGTAAATAAACTTATATTATTCAGATGGTTTTTGGGTGGTAAGCAATTTCCATTACAATTAATTACAAGGCAACAAAGGGGAATAAAGGCCGCCACTTGTCATAATGATATCGTAGATTATCTCTTGCTCTCGCAATGAAATGTTCGACTTGATAAGTCCTTTTCGTTCTCTCGCACAGGCCTTTTGTTGATAATAACCTATTTTTAAGTTTGCAAAGGTAGATCAGATAATTGCTTTCTAATATTATGTAATTTACTAAAACATAGTTTTTCTCTAGATTGCATGAGGAGACGCAAGCGGTGATTTCCTGCACGCCACAGGGAACCGTAGTTGCTAGCGACGCTTAAGTTAATTGGATTGCTGCTGCCCTATTTTCCAGGCGCGTGTATATTACATTAACACATTACCCTTGCCGCAGAAGACGGGAGCTAATGACCAGATGACAGGATTCCGACGATCACGCAGTGAAATGACAGTAATAGCCTGCTTGCCGGCTCTTCTGTAATTTTTTTCGGTCGAGCCGGCAAGCAGGCCATGACAGTGGCTACCCGTCACTAGTGTTGACGCACAGTACTTTTTATGGCGGGAAATAATCCCTAGCAGTTCCTATTTATTATACTTATTACTAGTTGCCGCGAGTGTCGTCCGCCTCGAAAATCCCAATTCAGTGTGCTAATAGTTTGTCTCGGATACTATATATTTTATAGCGCCGGGGAAAATGTCTCGCAATCGAAGCCTGCACCGTGCAGTGGTCCCGTTCAACAGTCATGATACATATATATCATATTGGAAATCCTGCACCGTCCGTTTGATTGATTGAGATATATAAATGTGTCCCGAGGTTGGCATATTACAAGCCCTACATACTGACTAAGCTGGCGAGAGTCCAAAACAGTTTAAAATAAACACGCACATATATACCGGCACTCATATCTCGAACTCGGTGAATTATTGTTGCCCTTTTGTTGTTTATTCGGCTTTAAATGCTGATGATGCTTAGACTACTTTCCCGCTATCTTGTCATAACGAGCCTCAGTGAACCGGATGTTCAAAAATACTCGAGGTCCGGTTGCTATGGAGTGATGTCACAGGCCTGCTGAATTGCTTTCGTCGTATTTGATTTGCGGTTTTATTATAACAGCGCTTGGTAATTCCTTTATCGGTTTGCGTACACACTCGCCTGTGGTGCGAGGATGCCTGTTTAGTTTTAGAGGCTGGACTTGAACCAAATTTTGACATCATCCCGTTGCATCCGGTTGGAATTTTATTACAAAGATCGCTAATCCGTCTGTAGTTTGTAGGTCTAAGAACTGATATGTTCTCAATTCGAAGATCTGCGGTATTCCTGTTGAAAAATTAATGTCAAGGAGCTCTTTGGTAGCTAATTTTCCTGAGGAGTTCGCCAAAGTTTGAAAATGACGGGCTTTCTGATCGACGACTGTTCAAAGATCAAGGAAGTCTTAGCATTGCCTCTACGTTTGGTGTTGTTGCCGCCATATTGCTACAGAAATTGAACTCAAACCCAAGATAATACAGCTGGTTGGTAGATGACATCAATGCACTAAAACTTGATGGCGATCGACTCGAAACACCAACTGCATCGGCAACGTCAACAACCGTCCCTGAGGTACGTCATTTAATAATTTATAGTCAATATATAGATCAACAAGAAGAGGAAAACAGAGAGCTCAAAGTTGCTCTCGAAGCTGCCATGCACCAAGTATCATGCCTTCGAGATGACTTGAGTTCACAAGCGATCTCGTGAGGACAGCGATGATACCCGGGGTAAGCGAATACTTCAATCTTTTTATTGAGATGAATTAAATTGGTTGTGGACACTTACAACTTACATGATTGAAGGTGATTTTTTTGTCATTGATGCGACTGATGATTGTTTTTATTAATTTATTTAGAGGAATACTAACACCCCAATCCTTCTCAACAAGAATCAAGTAATAAAGCCTTTTCCAGACAGTGGTCCTCAAGGTTATCAAGTCAACCTTTCTGCTGCAGTTGCTTGGGCAGCGAGGGAGACCAAGCTGCATCAGCCTGATAGACATGCCAACTCTAGAAGTCCATCTAAAACTTGATTTGTTGACAAACTTGATTGAATATGCGATAAAAAAAATTAGGGCTGTGTTCTATATCCTTTCTGGTTCACCCAGGTTGAAGTCCTGGCATCACCGTATGCCTGAGCGCTTCTGCGATATGGAACACAACTTTCTATTATTTTTGAAATGTGCGATGAAAAACTAGGTCTGTGTTCTATATCCTTTCTGGTTCACCCAGGTTGGAGTCCTGGCATCGCCGTATGCCTGAGCGCTTCTGGGATATGGAACACAACTTTCTATTATTTGTGAAATGTGCGATGAAAACCTAGCTAAGGTCTGTGTTCTATATCCTCTCTGGTTCACCCAGGTTGAAGTCCTGACATCACCGTATGCCTGAGCGCTTCTGGGATATGGAACACAACTTTCTATTATTTTTGAAATGTGCGAAGAAAAACTAGGTCTGTGTTCTATATCCTTTCTGGTTCACCCAGGTTGAAGTCCTGGCATCACCGTATGCCTGAGCGCTTCTGGGATATGGAACAGAACTTTCTTTTATTTTTGAAATGTGCGATGAAAAATTAGGTCTGTGTTCTATATCCTTTCTGGTTCACCCAGGTTGAAGTCCTGGCATCACCGTATGCCTGAGCGCTTCTGGTATATGGAACAGAACTTTATATTATTTTTGAAATGTGCGATGAAAAACTAGGTCTGTGTTCTATATCCTTTCTGGTTCACCCAGGTTGGAGTCCTGGCATCGCCGTATGCCTGAGCGCTTCTGCGATATGGAACACAACTTTCTATTATTTTTGAAATGTGCGATGAAAAACTAGGTCTGTGTTCTATATCCTTTCTGGTTCACCCAGGTTGGAGTCCTGGCATCGCCGTATGCCTGAGCGCTTCTGAGATATGGAACACAACTTTCTATTATTTGTGAAATGTGCGATGAAAACCTATCTAAGGTCTGTGTTCTATATCCTTTCTGGTTCACCCAGGTTGAAGTCCTGGCATCACCGTATGCCTGAGCGCTTCTGGGATATGGAACACAACTTTCTATTATTTGTGAAATGTGCGCCGGATGAAAAACTAGGTCTGTGTTCTATATCCTTTCTGGTTCACCCAGGTTGAAGTCCTGGCATCACCGTATGCCTGAGCGGTTCTGGGATATGGAACACAACTTTATATTTATTTTTGAAATGTGCGAAGAAAAACTAGGTCTGTGTTCTATATCCTTTCTGATTCACCCAGGTTGAAGTCCTGGCATCACCGTATGCCTGAGCGCTTCTGGGATATGGAACACAACTTTCTATTATTTTTGAAATGTGCGATGAAAAACTAGGTCTGTGTTCTATATCCTTTCTGGTTCACCCAGGTTGGAGTCCTGGCATCGCCGTATGCCTGAGCGCTTCTGGGATATGGAACACAACTTTATACCTAGTGAGGCAGGCTACCTAAAATAAGACTTGAAATCCCGAGTTAGATTTTACAACAGAATTGATTTTTTTTGCACCAACTTTTTTGCACCAAATATTCTAAAAATATTACTAATTAGAATATTTCCGCACTGCAATGATCATGAGTTGTTTAAAACCATGGCCGAAGGGAGAGAATCATCGTTGCTTACCCAGTCAATCTCAAGCCAGTTTGGCTGCTCAACTAAAGTTCAATGAACAAAGCTATCTTCGTATTTCTTTAAGAATGGGATGTCTGGAGTGACGATTGAAATCTTAGTTAAAACGCACCCAACACTTACGGATTATGACACATAGGCGTGAAGCCCGACGCATTCGGTAGATCACCAGCAGGACTTCGTTTAGACTGGAATGCTAGGTCTTACTGGGGTCCCCGCAGAGATCGCGGACTTTTAGTCCGCGATCTCTGCGGGATATTGTAGCTAGTTTTTGGTTACTAAGAGAGCGCAGCTCGTTATGGATCTACAGGTCAGACAAATAAATAATCGGCTTCGCCCTACAACCATTGTACAACTGATGTTTCAGTTGTGTTGTTAACTTACTAGGCTCTGAGCTCTTCTATCCCAGTTCTCGGTCGATCTCAAGGCAAACCGTCCGGCTTCGATTCCGTTCCCAAAACCACTAGGCGCTACATTTACGGAATACTGAAATCCTGCAAACAAAGTTTTATGTTGTATAATCTGTACGAAAGAGAAATGTTTGATAGGCATGTGGTGAGCTTTTATATGGTCATATAAATTTTCGATTTGCGAACCATTTTTGGACTACATGTGGTAGACAAGGCCTGCCAGTCAAAGAAGTTAACTGGATTATACTTTATTTGGTCTGCCAGTCAAAAAGTTAACTGGATTATATACTTTATTTGGTCATGTTTTGGGATTTACAAGTTTGGCGCTAAATTTTAACTCGGGACTCATATTCATTCATTCATTCCAAACTCGAAGACGAGGTCATGCTAGAAGTAGAACTGAAGCATGAGTTATGAAAATGTCCGCCACCGCGTCTGATTTCAAGAACAGCTCTCTTACATAGAGTGTTTGCGATAAATCTTAGTGAAGAAAATACATGGTTTGCTATCAATTCGAGCTAAATACTAAATCAAGCTAAATACGTTCGAGACGAAGAGACCACTCGAGTGTCGAGGTTTTCGTGTCATTGGCTTATGAACTGGTGGCTGATCTCCTCGTTGCAAAGAATGTAGAGAAATGCCCATTTATCCGAACTGACAAATTCCAAGGGCTCGTGAGGGCGATCAACCACCTTGGATTTCCCGCCTTGGGCTTAGAACTCGATGTCTCTACCAAAGTCAAAGAAGCTTAAGGAGACCATCAGGCACTGGCAAACACAGGCCAAAGTATTAGAAGCACAGTTGGCTTCCACGGCTGAGGAACTTCTCGAGCTCCGTTCACAACTGCGTTGAACCACTCTGACTCCGCCATCAACCCATCTGTCGTTTAGTGTGTCCGGAAAATGAGACTCCATATATAGAGACCTACCACAGCACTTATCATTCAATCTGAAGATGGATGGGTAGGTGTGAATTTATAAAAAAACACAATTTTAAAAATATATATATTCTGATATTGAAATATATTGTTTTCTTTAGGAAGATTACGAAACAGTATACATTTGTTTGGTCCTAAATGATTACTGTTCTTGGTGAAATATTTCCAATTAGCTGTAACACAAGGAGGTAGGGGTCGGATAAATTTAAACGTTTCCAATTAATCTTAACAAACATTATTTTGCTGCTTTAATTCAGTTATAGGCAAAGATCAAGTGACAATAGGGATTGTCCGATCCCCTTGTCAATCGATGTGCAGACATCGGTGCAAAGTGCTAGCTAAGTCTGTACTGATACACACTTTCCATTGCCAACTGCAGAGTAAAGAGGTTGGATTAAGCAAATAAATAAGCACAAATAAATAAATACTAAAAATGCACATAGTTTTTTATATACAATAATGTATGCTACTGTTATGATATTCATTTTATAAGAGTTCTAAATTTACATACTGCTATGATTTAGGGATCAGGTTTGAAATCAACAATTACTGGAAAAAAATACTAAAATTATGTGCCTTTGTGGGCTTACGGTTATGACTAATTTAGGCAAAAAAAAAAAAAAAAAAAAATGACGTTGATGTTTTGGCACTGATTGTTTGTATATCAGCAAGAAAGGCAATTACCTGGGGATTCTTCTCATCGTTTTCTTTAAATAAATAAAATTATATTACTAGCTAGCAGTTATCACTTATGGCTCTGAGGTTTGAACCAATAATTATTATATAGTGTGTTTTTGGTTTGATAATTTAAATTTGTTTTCTTTTATGAAAATTCTTTTTTGAACAATTTTTGAAACTGTAACATAGTCCACTCCTCCTAAGTGCTGAAAAGCAACAGAATCACTAGGTGTCTCGCCCATGGCTCTGTGAGGTTTAGACTGTTTTACAATTCAAAATGTTTTTGGTCTGATAATTTTTGTTTTCTTTTAAATGAAAAATCATTTTTGAACAATTTTTGAAACTGTAACATAGTCCACTCCTCCTAAGTGCTGAAAAGCAACAGAATCACTAGGTGTCTCGCCCATGGCTCTGTGAGGTTTAGACTGTTTTACAATTCAAAATGTTTTTGGTCTGATAATTTTTGTTTTCTTTTAAATGAAAAGTCATTTTTGAACAAGTTTTGAAACTGTAACATAGTCCACTCCTCCTAAGTGCTGAAAAGCAATAGAATCACTAGGTGTCTCGCCCATGGCTCTGTGAGGTTTAGACTGTTTTGCAATTCAAAATGTTTTTGATCATTTTCTTTTTCTTTTATGACAAATCTTTTTTAACAATTTTTGAAACTGTAACATACTTCTCCTAAGTGCTGAAAAGCAACAGAATCACTAGGTGTCTCGCCCATGGCTCTGTGAGGTTTAGACTGTTTTACAATTCAAAATGTTTTTGATCATTTTCTTTTTCTTTTATGACAAATCCTTTTTAACAATTTTGTTGTCTACGTAGACATTGTGTACTTCATGAACGCCAATCACTATATAATAATTTTATTAAACCTTATATCTCTACAGATACATTGGCAAAATGACAATAGAACATATACTAAATATAGTCAAATACAATTTAACATCGACACTTCTTATAATAATTATTTTGTTAATTCCAAAATCTAATAAAACTTTGAAGAAAGTTTCATAATAGATTCATCTTTCATTGAAAATAGATATCAAAAATAGGGTTTATTATCGAAGAAACGAAAACTATCGTTAATATTATAAAGGGATTTGAGAAAAACCTCTCTCATCCTTATGAATTTATGATGGTTACACTCAAATTCATCACCAATTTTGTTACCATCACAAACTATTCGTAAAGAATATTTCTATATCGACCGGTTTCGACCGGCAACTTATGTGCCGAAATTCTTATTTTGTTACAACGTGGCGGTGTTTTACGTTAGCAACTGCACTTAAATGTTTTTTTAGTACATAAATTAAACTTCGGTTTATTAAATTTCCGCCCTTATTTCAGTTTTAACATTGTCAAATTCTTCGTCTTTCGGCCACCATAAAACAACTCTGTTTAACTTTTGACCCCTGAACAGTTAATGTAGTGGGGAGTGTGTGAGGAGTAAAAGCAGTCCCTCCGGTACAAGCTGTAAGCTGTATTACTTAGCCTGCTATAACAAATAAATTTATTTATTTATTTGTGAGAAGGGTTAAACAGCCAGTTTTACTTTACTTCAGTGTTCTCCAGTCGTTATTACAATTCCAAATGAGCTCATTTGATTACCCCACTTAGTCATACTACACCTTTATGCTTTTATGAACACAAACACTTTTTACCGGTTGATTCTGAATATAGGTGTTTCATTCATAATTATTATGGTAAATTCTGAGCGGCCTGTGTTCGTGTTTGTTGCACGCTGTTTCCTGTTTCACGGCATGTTAGGAATTATGCAAACACCATTGTGTATATGGCTTTGGCGTGGGTCAAAAGTAACTCTCAATCTGGACCAAAACACACTATAATTTAAAATTGTAAATTGTAACCGGGCTTGGTTCATAACTTATTGACTTTATAGATGGCCGTATATTTGTCAATTTTAAATACATGTCATGTTATAAGCCATACTGTAATGTACTGGAGCAGTTAAAAATTCATATTTACGAAGGAAAAGTTGTTTCTTCGAGTGTCAGTCTATAGTGCCTCGGTTAAGTTTGTGGTCTGGCTACGGGCCGGTACTTTGTATGCTTACGAATGTGCAATATATGTCTCTATTTTAAAAACACTGATTAAGGACTGTTTATAGAAATAATTTGTTGTGGCCAGATTCGTTGTGGCCAGATTCGCCGTTTAAGGAATTCTACGTGCGACGGAAATAGCCGATTCCTTTCCCTCACAAACCACACTAAACAGTCTACTAAAGGACCTCTACAGTGGAGAAGTGACAAGGGATCGGAAAATAGGTTCGCTATATATCGGAGGCTAGCTCGTTATAAACCGGCGAAACCCCGTTCTAACAATTTCTAACATCATAATATTTATTCGTTATAATATTATATTCAGACCTAGATTTCCACACTGGACGTCTAAATTGTATTCATTATAACAGGGATTTGTTAAACCGGGATTCGTTATATCGGGATTTTCTATAACTTTTGCTAGGCTGAAAAATATTGTTCCTTATGTTTCCCGCATAACATTATTACACAAGCTTCCAAGCTTAAGAGACATTTGACGCCTTCTATCCGGTCAAATAATTAAGCGCTGACAGGTATTGGAAATACTTTTTCTAGATTCGATTATTTCTGCTGTCAAGCCAGCCTTATTTCATTCGGATTATCACACTTTGCGCCTTTGCTTGAGACCAAACTCAGCGGGAGAACGCGTCGTTTCAAACGACGCGTCGCCCGGTATCCAAGTCTTGCGTCTTCTCATGTTATCCCAACTAAAATCTCTTTGATACCAAGTGTTTTATTAAAGCTCATTTGATTTCTTAGCATGTTTTGAACTTCTTCCCAAAATGTCTGGACTTTCGGGCAAAAAAATATAAAATGTTCAAGCGTTACTATTTCAATAGCGCTGCGCGTGAGGTCTAAAAATAGATTGTCTGAAACGAGACCCCCCGCAAGGGTCGGACAAACATGGCGCGAAATACAGTGTTTGTATGCGAATCAGATGCCAAATAATTTCCGTAAAATCGAGTGTCTGAAATATTCACTGTCAGCAAACTTAAGATACCAGGTAAAAGATTGACTGATCAAAATTTGAGGGATGTAGCTGTGCTGGGAAGCGTGCAATCGTGTTTTCAGTTTTCTATACTGATTTGTAACTTTGACTCGTTGTTTTAAACAGCCGAAATGTATGGGAAACTGAAAACACGATTGCACGCTTCCCAGTATAGCTACATCCCTCAAATTTTGATCAGTTAATCTTTTATCTGGTATCTAAAGTTTGCAGGCAGTGAATAGTTCAGAAATTCGATTTTACGGAAATTATTTGGCATCGGATTCCCATACAAACACTGTATTTCGCGCCATCTTTGCACCTCGCTGGAATGAAGTTGCAGCCTTAAAATCACAGTTTTGGTATTAAACACCATGAACACAACAATATTGCACCAATGCAACATATTGTAATAACCTCAATATATGTGCATGGACTTTGAAAGAGCGACAGTTCGCGAAGTTGTGCTGAAATTCATTGCACTTTGATGCAAAATAACGTTCGTTTCAAGGAATGTTTTTCCGTCCTGACTTTTGGCCACTTATTTCGACGAGAAATGGCCGAAAATTCATTTGTTTTCCTTAGTAGGTGGAAAATGACGATATAGTTATGACCAATATCATGTTTGATTATCGTTAGCGGTATCCAGTAGTGTACACAATATAATAGATATAATGAAGTGAATAATAACAACGGATAAAGAAACACAATTGATGTTATCTGAGGTAGTCTTTGCAGTAGAGCTAGAATTTTGACATCATTTTGTTGGAAAGTTAAATCTCGGGGGTTGGGAGACATATTTTCTAGCCCCATTTTCATTAAATCATATTAAATTTTCAGATTCATCTGATTATCGTTAGCGGTATCCACCACTTGTTACAATAATAACATTCATGATAATAATTTTTCATAATATTAATAATAATTATCATCCTTCAAAGTACTTGGGGTCATTATTGATGGTGAACTAAGTTTTAAAGACCATGTGGATACTCTATGCAAGAAATTATCTCAGCGTATTCCCGTGTTGCGCAAGATCAGGCCAGGCGATTCTTCCTTCAGAAAGAGCGTATTCTTTACTATAACGCCATGATAAAGCAGCTGATCGTGTATGTCTCTGCCATTTGGTGTTCCGCCACCAAAGAGAACCTAGCTAAACAAAGTATTCAGGCTACAGAAGAGGGCGGCACGTGTAATCTTGGAATCTGACATAACAGAACGAACAGTTGACCTATTTTGAAGGCTTGATTGGATACCATTTTACGACGAAGTAAAGGTTAATCAAGCATCACTCGTGTATAAATGTTTAAATAATAATTGTCCTGGATAATTTAGGAATTTGTTAAGAAGGAACGCTGAATTGAATTCAAGAGAAACTCGATACAAGAATTTTAACTTGATTTTCCTAAGTATTCGAGATAATCTAAAGGTCGTTCGTTTGCTGTATGTTAAACGAAACTTTGGAATCAGATTCCAGTAGATATAAGAAAAAAGCCAACTTTTAAATATTTTAACAACAAATTTCTTAAATATTTTAAGAACAGTTACGAAGGCCTGAAACATTTTAATCCGTATTTTTTATACTTGTATTTTTGTGTCATTGCAGTTAAACCCGGTTTGAAATATTTGTTGTACATCAGTTTCAACTTTATAGATTTTAGATAATTATATATTGATATTTTTATCATCATTCGTAATATTTGTATTTAATTGTTCTATTCTGAATGCTAGTTTTTATATAGTTATGATATTTGTATCTAGCTTTTCTTTTCTTATTTCGTCGAGGGCCACACATTTGTTATAAGTAATACCATGGCACCGAGGGAAATCAGAAATTAAATTTCCCCCTCGAGCCGAGAGAGGATTTGTGGAAGTCCGGACGCCGCAGGCGGAGGGACTTTTATATAACTCCCGAGGCTCGCGGGGAAATTTAGTCACTAATTTCTCGAGTTGTCATGGTATAACTTTATATTACTATGCTCGGCGAGGAAAGGAACTGTTTTACGTAATGTATTAGTCAAGTTTGGAATAGTAAGAATTAATAAAGAACTGAAATGTTAGATAACTAAAGGTCATCTGTTTGGTTATCAAAACCCAACTAAGGTGTGACAAATAATGAGTATGTTTGAAACTATAGGGGTTTGTTTGCACTCTAACAAAAAAACACAATAAACTGGCAACAACAAACTTGAAAAGGACTGATGCAATTTATGTGCTCCAGGTTGCGCGTGCGCAAACTGCAAAAGCGTCCCACATGGATAAACTGTGGGTTTATGACCAGTACTCAAAGAGATTGAGCTGTAATTATATCCAGTGAGCAGGGGATCATTGCAATTTGACTTACCCAGTGCTACAGGGGGAATAAAGTACCGCTGTCTAGCTTGCGCTTAGAAAACAAGTCATTATCTTCTAATTTTCCTTCATGAATGTAACTTGAGGGAAAATTAACAAACAATGTAAAATTTCCCTCCTGTAATCATACATTAGGGAAATTTAGTTTCTAATTTTCGCTCATGCATGAGGGAAAATTAGAACCATTCATCCCTAATGAGGGAATTTTGAGGTTAAACTTCCCTCGGATCGGAAAACAAAGGAATCGGAGGCGATCATGGTATTATCAGTGTAAACTGTTAGGTGTAACCCTCGTTAAATAAAGTTGATCATATTCTATTCTAATAATAATCTACATTTTTATAGCGCCATTTCCTTCTAGCCCAATGGCGCATTACAATAATGTAACTTAATATACTAAGAAACTAATAAAAGCCGAAATAACAATAATATTACTAAAAAGATAAAACTAAGGTTGTAATTTACATAAAGGCTTGTTTAAAAAGTAAACTTTTAATCTGGGTTTTAAAATCCCCTATAGATGAACATTGTCTAATTGTTGCTGGGAGAGCAACTGCTAGAGCGCTTGAAAGACTCTTTACCCGTATGTTGTGAGCTTTGTAGTAGGAACCCTTAGGAGGTTCTTTGAGGAGGATCTTAAGATTGATGACATCATAATTACGTCATGTTCCATTTATAATAGTTTCTCAATATTTCAATTACCTTTAGCATCAGTAATAACATTTTATATTTTCGAATTCCCATCATGTTGACAACAAATTAAAGAAACCGAAAATCCGAGTTGGATTGTTTAAGAGGGAGAAAAGTTATTAAATTGTGAATTGTGGTAATTTTCCCGCCAATATTTACCTGAGAAATATACAATATAAGAACCATTTACGAAATAACGTCTTCATTCATATTTTATAGTTTAAAATATTTGTTCGTTCGTGCAATTTAAAGATTACATCGGATGTTCAAATATATTGAGAGGAAATACTTTAAAAATTTCAGTGTAAAGATTTATTTAAAACGCAACTACAAAAATAACACCCTAAGTTAGAAGAGAAATACCATGTGAATGGTCTGGGTAAAAATCAAAGTAGAGTAGAAAACCTTATTTTAGAAACTTGATTTCGGTTACGGTAGTTAAATTGATTTCAGTCACAGTTATATTTACTATTCTTCAACTGACTCAAACTTTTCCCAGTATACACGGACTCATACCCTGTTAATCTGAGTAGTTATTTTTGTTTTTCGTCATGACAAAGTTTATCATTTGGTTGTTGACAGCATCGGTCGGATGTTTAGAACGTTGAAGGTTCAAAACCCGGCTCGGACGGACGGACTTCATAGACGCAGCACTCAAATTAAGAAATATTTTTGGTATTTACCTATTTACGTGATGTAGCATCGATTGTATTGATAAGAATGGACTCACTGCACTTTAACATGTATATACGTGTATTAACCTAGTAAGTTTGGTTAGCAATATTTACTCGGGCCAGACCTTTGGCCGCCCGAGTCTAAATTTGCAGGCTGTTTTTTTTGTTCTGTGCAACAAAATGTCTGCGCATGCGTTAAATTTTACATTAATGGTATGCGTGCGCACCTCGTGGCGCTTTCTTTCCATCCATCTTGAAATACCACTGCGGACGTTGTTCTTGTTCCTTGTTTGAGGTACGTTTCGTAGGTTTTATGCCACATTTCATTTTACTGTCGATCATAATACATACCAGTGCAAATACCGTGATCGGTAGGCCTATACTAAAATAATTTTTGACCGTGCCGTTTGGCTGGTTTACCGATCTCTTATCGAGACCTGTGTACTTGTACTACCAGTTAGAGTGATTCATTGCGAACTATGCGATTTACTATATACTGTCTGTACTGTAAAGGAGAGTAACTCATAAATGCTCAACCATCGAAGTCTGAAGATATCTGAACTGCTGAACTGTGAGAGCAACACTGTCACTCACCAACACGAAGCCAGAATAACAGAATAACAGAATACACCTCAGGCCTCAGCACAGATTAATTTCTGATGAGCCAAGCAAATATGTTCAACTCTCGACTCACTCAAGGTAAACGTAAGCTTAAATTAAAGATCTACTTTGGTATTTTATTGTGGATCCAAGGGAATGTTTCAGTGTTTGGTCATTATGCTGACTATAAGATTGCTGCAGGTAATTTGTCCAGAAATGTAGAGTGTGAAGCTTCCAGTAATAGCAATTTACAAGTACCTGTTTACAAGAATCGTAATCACAGAGTGAATCATTATCATTACGAGACAAGGAGATATCGATCGAAGAGTCATTGTCAGAAATCTATTCCCGGCCGTAACATTAGGCAATCTGTCAATGGTAAAACTGTTGCAGTGACAGTTTGGGTCAGCTCAACTACACAGCTAAGGCATGTTTTACGACAGAATTACCTATTGCTAGAGAGTCTCTACTGGATTAAGATACTGTTACATGTATGTTAATATGGGGAAAACTGAAGAATCCTTCATTGAGCTTGATACCATGTTTGGATTTGGAAGCAGAATTGAGACTTTAGCCGTATTTTGTGAGTCCAAATCGCTAGTTCCTATACAAGTCATACACACACGCGTTTTTTTTTGCCAACCACATTATATATGCAAATATATAAATGACGTCGTGTTTAAAAACAGTAAGTATCGCTATAGCAAGAACAGCAGATAAAGTTACATAGAGGCACACAAATTGACATAGCTACCTCCATCACAGGTGGACAGGATACAACTTATAATATGGGACAAATATAAACATATCAGTTGAGACACTCTTGTATTGCTGGCTTTCACTCAATCCCCAGAGATTCCAATGACAAAGGGCATGGCGGCCATGTTGGTGTACCTAACAAAAGAAGCTAACGAGGAATCTATTGTTAAAGGTACACCAATATGGCGGCCATGACGTCACATGAAAGCCAGCAATTAGTACTCGGAACCTGCAGAACAGCAGACTAAATTGTAAGCGTGCGTTACATGAATAAGAAGTGTATACAGTAAAAGGTCAACTACGAGAAAAACAAACATATTGACTTATATGTATTTTCTAGAGGAGCAGAGAACGTGTGAATGTCACCGCGCTACCGGCCACTCCTAAAGACTGCTAAATTCGGCTAATAATTCTTCCCTTTGGTTATTACTAAGAGGATTTCAAATGAAAGTGTATTTCATCTTCAATCTCATGTGGCCCGAGTGAAAGCCCAGATGGGCTCTTGTTAAAATAAACTTTTCAGAATGTTCCGTGTACACGTCCTTTACGGTGCCAGAGCCAATCTGGTGCGATAGATGATACCACGTGATGACCTCTATAAACAACAACAGAGAACTCTTGGTTATTGAACTGGACACTTACAGAACTACATTACGTCACCAGTTGTATAAGTTTTCAAGTTGAATAACCAGGTGGTGTTATAAGCGTTCCAGTTGAATAATAAAGTGTTGTAAGTGTTCTAGTTGAACAACCTAGTGTTGCAAGTGTTCCAGTTCAATAATAAAGTGTTATAAGCGTTCCAGTTGAATAACCTACTGTTGCAAGTGTTCCAGTTCAATAATAAAGTGTTGTAAGTGTTCTAGTTGAGTATACGTAGGCACTAATCAGCTCCGCACTCCCGTTAAATAAATATTCAAACTAACTCCCAACTTTTAGCCTTCAAATGTAAAAATAAAAATGTGTAATAGAATAAAATTATTCATTATCTGATTTACTTCAAGGGCTTTTACCTAATATTTTTTTTTACCTTTCAGTATATGTAGTTTTATTGGCCGGGTATTCTAAAGTTGCGCCGTATACTGGCTGGATTACTAGATTCAGGTAACTCTTGTTTTTCCTCTGATGTTTTTGGCTTTCAAAATCGCGCCATCTCAGGTTTGAAGCTAAGAGACGAACGTCACCCCACAAACACGACCACAAGCAAAGAACGCGCAACTAAGGGTGCGTTCGATTGACTGTATTCCGGAATAGGAATAGATGGAATAGTTTCTGGAAATCACTGATTCGGGCATATTTTTCACTGTAGGCTACAAACGCTTGCTGATATATGATATTCACGATACAGTTATTATTCCAGTGGCTAAAAATTCCCAGTAAACGTGATTTGTAGTGATTATTCTAGGTATTCTTATTCCGGAATACGGTCAATCGAACGCACCCTAATTGCATGAACTAGTGATTTTTTTTTGAAATGCAAATTTGTTTTGAGCTAGAAATCATCGATAAAAACATTGTTGTTTTAAAGTACAAATGAATTTTTCCGGATTATTGTTCTGTGAAATAAATATTGCATGTAACTAGAAAACAAGAAGCCTCGATAATATTTTTAATATTTAGAAATGTTACTCTTTTTAAAGTAAATCTTGACTTATTTCGGTTATATTGCGTTTGAATAGTATGTTTGTGTTTTAGAAGTAATTTACAAAATTCGAGTCCGTGTAGTATATCGTAAATACAGATACTCGCTGAAGCGACTCGGATCTGTATCTAGCGATACAACAAAGTCTCTCATTTTGTAAAAAAAAAAAATACTTATCGAACTCATTAATAATTCGTGAAGGAAATACAAAGGAAATCAATGTGTGACAAGTCATCAATAAATCTGATACAGATTCCTCCTGATTTGCATAAACTTTTGCATCGACTTTCTCGGCCGAAATAACTGAAAAATATGACTCTATACATCTAGACGTTAGATAAGCCATATACAAAAGGAAAAGTCGTGCTTTATCGGATTTACAAATTTTCCCCTCATGCGCAAATTTTGTAAATTCGCTAAGCACAGCTACTCATTCTGTATCTGCCCCAGGTGAGTTATGGCGATGTTTCGTGTTGATAAACATTACCATTGTTATGCTAATGTTCAACCATGATTTCAAAAGGCCGCTTTGTGTCAGGAACCAATGGATCTCTGGTTGGCACATTAATGACAATGGATGACGTGCAGCGAACCTCGCTATTGATATCGTAATTACCACAAAAATAAAACCTATTAATCAAGTAACTCAAAATTATGCCATTAAAGCACCGGTCAAAGTACGGAACAACGCTGGATTGCACGATCTATACTTTTGCTCAGCCGTTTGTCATCCCATGTTAAATCGTTTGTACAACATTTGAGTCCAATATTTCAGTTGCTTGATGAAATATTGGACGAAGTTTGCTTTTTGGTGAAGCATTTCATTCAACAATTCTGTTCGACCAACACATCTTGTAGCGTTTAGCCAGTCTTCAAAGAAAGTTGTATCGAGAAGCGAGACATGCCTACACTGTTAGCCAATCAGGACCCACCATTGTATTTCTTTCTTTGTTTTCGAATTATGCTGGTTCAGTCGTCTGTCAATGATTGACAGCATTTTGTTGCCACCCAATCTTTTACCATCCAACAAAGATGGATCGTGGTTTCAAACAATGTTCGCTAGTTTGACCAGGGCTAAACAAATTTAAGCATCGACCAGATGAGAAACTAAAAAAAAGAAGCGAATGCCACTTCATTTCCGAGGAATATCATGACAGGCGAGGGCATATTATAATAAACAATGACCATAGAAATACAAAGTATTATTTTATGTTGTTGTGTTAACATTTAACGTTACAAACACCTGCATGCCACCTCGAAATCTATCACCGTTTCCGTGTGTAGCTAATAAGTAAACTAAGCGACCACTGAAATACCACACAGAGCGCTGAGAGCTTTTTAGTAAATATTGAAAATATGTAAGTTATAATTACCCCCCCCCCCCAAAAAAAAAAACAGGGAAGTAAACACACCATGAAGCTTTTGAAATATTATATGTCTGGAATTTAAGACATTAAGCGAATTGTAACGGAAATCATGGCCTTCGGCATTAGCTCCTGCAGTACAGGGATAGTCCTCTGTCTAATTTTATGCTTAAAAGCGGCTAGATTAAAGGAGATGCCCTCAGGTCATCATCCTCTTCGTTCCAGTGTTTCGCAGCTACGTATTTGAAAGAATGCAGACACTGATGGTACAGTTTGAGCTACAGAACCCCGCAGGTTGTAGTTACTGGAGCGTAATGCCGGAAAAAAAGGATCTCAGGTATAGAGGGGCTATGTTATGGAGTCATTTGTAAAATAAGATAAGCATGTCCTGAACTCTTCTACTGAAACAATCAAGCATCCATGGAAAAAAACAAACCTTTTTTCATAGGATTACTCTAAAAATTACGAGGATTAGGGACAATCTTCTCATATTTAATCAGTATACAGTATAAAACGTTTCAAGTATACATTTTAAAAGAATTTCACCACGCAGCTTTTCATTACTTAAGTTTTAAATAAAATGAGTGGGTCTATTTCACGAGTCCGATGTGTTGTCACCGATATCATGAAGCCAGTGATCCAAATCATATAATCATGTTCGTAGCGGAGCACCATAGAGCACGGACTATTGCTTTCCATTGGTGGGAGGGGGGTATGAAAATATATATAACCGCTTATTTTATTTGTAGGAAACTATTGAAAACTTCTTTTTTTTTATATAGAAATCCCAAAGAAATATTTGAAAGGTCTGTCAATAGAACAATGCTTCCCAGACTAAAATCTCCGCTTTAAAAGTGTTAATTATTCGCCATCCTGGAAAAATATTACGAATAACAAAATGCAGCTGACAAACAAAATAAGTCATTCATTATTAAGCCAATTAGATAGCTGGTAACAAGCGTTTGCCATGCCGCCATGCAAGGCTTAAAATAATATTGCTTTAAATTTGC
This sequence comes from Actinernus sp. WN-2022, assembly GCA_030867875.1. Lineage (NCBI taxonomy): Eukaryota > Metazoa > Cnidaria > Anthozoa > Actiniaria > Actinernidae > Actinernus > Actinernus sp. WN-2022. The sequence goes on along the minus strand of JAOWCC010000089.1, from coordinate 205,502 downwards.
AGACAACCATTTAGGTATTACTCAGTGATCGGCTATCCTCCGATATTCAACATATTGAATACTTCGTTTCCAGCCAGATCATATCATGAATCGATCTGTTGGATCCAATGTAATCATCTCCTTGCTATTAATGGTAATATTCTTGTGTGCTTGCGGGACTTTTGCCACAGGTAAGGTTAGCATTTTGATCTCGAAAAAAATCTCAATTTTTAGCGAGACCTGAAACAAACCATAGGGGCTGATCAACGTCGGGACCCGGCCAATTAATAGATCGAATTGGAGTTTAGCACGTGTGGTCTTTGTGGAGGGAGGAAATTAAACCGAATTGCCCGGAAAAACCCTCGGACCAAGGACGAGTTACCAACAAACGACGCCGCGAATCGGAATCGAACCCTGGTCACAGAGATGAGCGGCGAAGCACTTAACTACTGCGCCACCTCAGCTCTATACTTAAGCGCGTTCAATTGACCGTATTCCGCAATATTAATAGATGGAATAGTCTATGAAAATCACTGCTTCAGCTATAACGCTTTCCAAAACAATTTTCAGTTTTTCCAAAATTGCATGTAAATTCTGCTGGAAATTAATGTTTTGTATGTCTTACCAATCGAACTACGCTCAAATGTCTTATTTCCATGTGATCAACTTACGATTCTAAAACTTCCAACAACAAGAACGACAATATTTATCCGCACCTGCACGGATCAGATTATTGCAATAGGTAAAGAAAGATACTCAAATTATGGTATTGCAATGTTAACGGAAATAGCTTACGTCAAACGAGTCCGATAACCATTCACTATATGTAGTAAATAAAGTAAATAATAATGGATCAAAACGATTTTTTGGCGCACACATAGAAAAACGAAACACAAAAAAGGGTACTAGTCAGTGAAATAACATTTACACAAAGCTTGTCTGGAACAAAAACTAATAAGGGGAAAAGCGTTAGAAACAGTCTAATAGTCATTAATCATACTTATCTTGATTTTGTTTTTGAAGATTAATTTGGTCTGATTTTTTAGGTCATTATCAATAGAGTTCCAGGTCTTAGGGCCTTGAAACCGAAGGCCAAATTTACCAAAGTTTGTTCTAGCTGAATTAATATAATAGGTGTTTCTGGAGGCTAGCCTGGTGTTGTAATTGTGTACGTTTCTTATAACAATATTATGTTTGAAAAACTATCAAAAGAAGAAGGAAGTTTATTTAAAAAAATCATGCATGAATAGTGCATTGTATAGAAAAATGTGATCATCGAGTTTCACAATATCTAATTCTTTGAATAAAGGTCTTGAATGTTCATCATATTAAAAAAAAGATATAATTCGCACAATTCTTTTCTGTAGGATTGTGAAAGGATTCAGGGTAGAAGTATAGGTGTTGCCCCACACAGATAATCCGTAAGTTAAATGAGGGTATATCAAGGAATAATATAATAGAATGATAACTTGAGGGGTAACATAATGGCAAATCTTACATAGAACACCTATACTTCTTTTGATTTTTTTGGAAACATGTTTGATTTGACTCTTTCAATTGAGGTTGGAGTCTATAAAAATACCTAGATATCTAATATTGTTTACTTATAATGATAATGATTGGAAAAGCTGTTTCAGGCGCTGTGATCCAAATATAAATGTACATCTCTTTTCCTTCTTTTCATCGGACAGTATATTTCATCAACTTTTCTGTAACTTAAAGGTTATAAAAACAGCGGACAGCTAGGAAGTTCAGTTTAACAATGCAAAAACAATTCTAAATTTTGCGAACACGCTATTCGTGTCCTCTAATTTGGGTATATTATATTGAACGCCCCCTCTCAGTCATCCGCGAATAAAAAAGATGTGTGTTGTTGTACTTTATTCCACATAAACTGCCATAGACATAGAATGGTTATCATGAATCTTAGGCTCCGAATTTCGGATCTCTGCTTTAAGAAGTTCCTCCTAAAGTAATTACTATAGTCATCGTCACAATCTTAAATCCAAGGCTACGAATTTCGGACCCCTGCTTTATGCAATTCCAATGAAACTAACTATATTTATCATCACAATCTTAAATCCAAGGCTACGAATTTCGGACCTCTGCTTTAAGCAATTCCACAGAAGCTAACTACATTCATCGTCGCAATCTTCAATCCAAGGATCCGAACTTCGGACCCCTGCTCTAAGCAATTCCACAGAAGCTAACTACATTTATCGTCCCTCCAAGGATCCGAATTTCGTAACTCTGAGTCAAGTAATTCGGCAGAAACTGGAAAGCGGCGGGGGATTTTTTGAAAGGATTTTTTTAAAATCTACAGATTTTAAAATTGTATTTACAGTGATTTACAGGAATCATAGTGAGGGTTGCAACCCCAAAAATCCCTCCTCTGGATCCGCCAGTGAGCGGCATATGCACAACGTGACAAAATCCTTTCGAAAGCTTCGACGCGTCTTCCCCAATAAAAGTTTATTCCCTCACAGTCACAATGACCAAAGACGCGTGGCCGTCAAATTCAAGATAGCTTTTCGCTTGTGTTTCCTTCGTTTGGTAAAAGTTTTCATTCTGATGTTAGTTAACGTCGTTCGAATTGTTTTCACCCTGACGAGTAAAGGGTTTAACCCCTGATCACAAGATATATAACTCACAAAATATAAATTACTGAACTCTATCTACTCTCTATTTCATCACATGGAATGAAAATCCTTGTGGGTTTCGCTCAAAGTTAAAATCTAATCTATAATAATAAGAATAATTAATATTTTACCAGGGTAGCCTTATCAGCAACAAGTTGCTGGTATCAACAAGAGCCCAGGAAATAAAACTATAAATCAATAAAGTTACAAACTAGTAGCGAGACATTTAAAATAAATTAACATTTCAGTCTATTTACATTTAAAATCTGGTCTATACTATGTTTAAGCACTGACGTGTTCCAAAGCCAGTGTCTTAAAAGAGACAATGGAATTGCAATTCTTTACGATCGTTGGCAGTTCATTAAAACGAACAACTCGTTGATCACCGCTTACGGGGATATAGCTACTAGACTCCCCATTTTCTTCCACCTTCTTTTTTAGTTTTGTTAGGATTTGATCACGTGCACTGGCAGTGATTTCAGCTGGTTTAAGGGTTTTAGCACGTTGTCGAAGTTCGGAATTTAAGTAATAGATACAGATAAGTGACCGTGCTTTATGGGGCTGAAAGCGATCAGAGTTTGTAAATCCCATAAACGTGAACACGAGGCTAGTCAGTCCACACAAAAGATTTTGAACGTGTAAGCGAGGCTAGTCAGTCCTAAACAATAGTTAGTTAAATTGGACGCCATTTTTCGAATGGGTCTATCGGTCGGTGATTTCCTTTGATTTTGCTTCATGAATTATTAATGACTTTGATAAAGTCCGGTACTTATCCGCTTCACTTAAGATTAGAGATAATTCACCATATAGCTCCAGCTGAGAATACCAATGGCGCCCAGTGAAGCACCAATAATACTCCCGTAGCCAGTGAGTGAAGTGACAAGTCCAGAACTAGTCAGAAACACACTTTAAGGGACTGGGTCACGGTACGTAATAGTTTTTACATTCACGTTCCGGGCCAGACACATCTACCACCGATTTTGATATGAACTAACGAACCTCTCGGCCATGTGGGATGCTTAAAATCAAAGCAATTATGCAAACGTACTAACAAACAGTGTATATAAACTGTCTCCAGAGAAAATATTGAAAATCCTTTCAATCAAGTGTTGAGGGAGGGAAGTTTAACTGTCTGTATCCAATTAACAGCCACCAACCGAGCGATTACTCGATACGCACGGTACCATGACATAGCCCCTTTTATCCTCCTGTAGCGGTAGAGACTATGTTGGCTACTCCATGAAATCTAGAATATTTTCTCGGACGGTCTCGAATAAGCCTGTTAATCTAGGGCTGCCCTATGACGATTATGAAGAATTTAACCTCGGGGAAAACGTCAACGTTGCTGAATGCAGAGCGACCAAGCAGAGGGACTTGGTTTCCTCCTCCGCTTATTTCGGCTTGCTTATCTCGGCTTGCTACAGTGACATAGTAAGCAGGTTTACAAGACCTGTACCCGTTTTATGTATGATATCGCACACTGTGCTAAATCACATCTATGACCAGCATCATTACAGAATAAAGACCTGGAATGATTCCATTCTGAATCCAGCCGCCATTCAAGAATAGCTGATGTTATATTTGATAAAGGTGCAGCCCTAAACAACTGTTTTGGATTCGTAGATGGCACGGTTCGTCCCATTTTTAGACCGGGAGAAAATCAAAGGATGGTCTAGCTATAATGGACACAAGAGGGTGCATGCATGCATGCTCTAAAATTTCAGGCTCTCGCTCTCCCTATTGGACAAATTGGACAATTGTTCTGACCTGTAGATGAGAACAATTATCTTGAAAGTAATATGTTTTCAATAGCTAGCTTTACATTGTTCATGAATTTACTTAACTTCCTATTAACCATCCACAGAAGGAAAACGACATGATGCAGGCATGCTTTGTAAACACAGCCAACTTAATCTTAGTGTAATCTCAATACAAAGGACTTCGGTACAATTCTGTACTAATTCGAACTCCTCCAAATGTGTGGATTTGTGTCTACTAAATACTAGATTCGGGCTTCTAAACGCTCGATCTGTTAACAACAAATCCTTGTTTATAAAGGACTATGTGGTTGAGAACCATATAGACATCATGGCATTAACCGAAACTTGGCTGAAACCTGACACAGGATCAATAACTAAAACTAGAGATATCTGCCCACGTGACTATGTGTTCTCCCTATGGTGTCCAATTTCCGCCAAAATCCCAACTTTGTATTCTACATTGGACTTTCTATATTCTTGTCAATATTTTGAATTTGACTTCCAATTTTACTTGTTTTAAATGGTAGTTTTCAAATTTGACCTCCAACATTTCGTGTTCTTCATGCTACTTTTGTTATTCGGATACCTTTCCAATTTGACATGCAAGTTTTCGTATTTGACATACAAGTTTTTTCATTTGACATCCAACCGCAATCCAATAGACGATCGACATCGCGGGCTCATGTGCCATCGTCCCCCCTCCCCTACGTGTGATACCAAAATAAGCCCCAGCAGGGAAGGCTAAGCAGTGGAAGTCCACCCTTACACGGGCAGTTTCAACCGAGCAAAATAAAATGGCGGATCTATGCAGTCGTCCCTAACTGAATTTTAACTCTATAGGAATCTCTATGGTAAGTATAAGCACTTATTTTGTTCAACTAGACGTGTAGTAGTGTGCGTTAGTCCAGTTTTACTATTGACTTATTTTTGTTTCTTAAAACCCGGCTCTGCTCCTGCTTCGTGTACATGCATACTTAAATTAGTATTAACTTAAATAATTATAACTGTCTTAGTATTAACTTATTTAGGATGTAGAGTGTTTAGCACCTACTTCGAGTACCAGCCATCCGTGATGCAATAGAAAGCAAAACTTTACAAATCTAGAACGAACCTAAATATGCATGTACACGAAGCAGGAGCAGAGCCGGGTTTTAAGAAACAAAAATAAGTCAATAGTAAAACTAGACTAACGCACACTACTACACGTCTAGTTGAACAAAATAAGTGCTTATACTTACCATAGAGATTCCTATAGAGTTAAAATTCAGTTAGGGACGACTGCATAGATCCGCCATTTTATTTTGCTCGGTTGAAACTGCCCGTGTAAGGGTGGACTTCCACTGCTTAGCCTTCCCTGCTGGGGCTTATTTTGGTATCACACGTTGGGGAGGGGGGACGATGGCACATGAGCCCGCGATGTCGATCGTCTATTGGATTGCGGTTGGATGTCAAATGAAAAAACTTGTATGTCAAATACGAAAACTTGCATGTCAAATTGGAAAGGTATCCGAATAACAAAAGTAGCATGAAGAACACGAAATGTTGGAGGTCAAATTTGAAAACTACCATTTAAAACAAGTAAAATTGGAAGTCAAATTCAAAATATTGACAAGAATATAGAAAGTCCAATGTAGAATACAAAGTTGGGATTTTGGCGGAAATTGGACACCATATCTCCCACGTACCCAGAAACACTGGTACTGGAGGTGGCGTTGGCCTGCTATATAAAAAATCTCTTAGAATGAAAAAACAAAATGTGACGAGTTTTTCGTCGTTTGAATTCATGGAACTGTTACTTCACTCATCGTCATCAATCTTACGAATTGTTGTCATTTAGCACCCCCCTCCGTCCACTGCAAATTGCCTTTCTCCTTCAAAATTCTTTGAAGAATTACTTTAACGCTTTGCCGTGTCACCAGGTAAATTTCTTATAGTTGGTGACTTCAATTTCCACATCAAAGACCCAGTATAACAGACAGAGTTGCTATTTCATTTATGGACTTATTGACATCGTTTAATTTAAAGTGCACCTAACCCCTTTTGCAATTTTTATACATACGAATCTCTGAAAGGTTTTGAGTACTTCTGCGAAGAAATTTTTGGCTTAGACAGAATACTCTATGTTCTAGGCTTGTTTGAAATGGTGAAAATTTGACCTTTCCTGACCCATGACCGCTCAAGAAAAAGCCTGGGTCGATTCTTGATCTTACGTCACCTCATTAATGCATTATTCTCCATGGCGCCTTTCCATCACAACAACATCGATATATAGAGAATATACACAGTCTGTGAGTTGTTAGTAAAGAAAACAGTTATTTTAGACAAAATGCTAAATATTTAGTCGAATGAGTTGGATGACGTAAGATCAAGAATCGACCCAGGCTTTTTCTTACGCGGTCATGGGTCAGGAAAAGTCAAATTTTCACCATTTCAAACAAGCCTAGAACATAGAGTATTCTCTGTAAGCCAAACATTTCTTCGCAGAAGTACTCAAACCTTTCAAAGATTCATATATATATAAATTGCAAAAGGGTTAGTTGCACTTTAACTCAACACGTGTCTGTACTCACATACAAGAATCATAACACCTTGGATCTCATCATGACTAGAACAGATGAACATGTCGTTCAAAGTTACTCTGCCCATGATCCTACAATCTCCGATCATTATGTGCTGCTGTGTAATCTGTCTCAAAGCAAGCCTCAAGTTTCTCGGACGGAAAGGTTCTACCGCAAACTTCGCGCTGTGGATCCCGAAGCATTCCGCTGCGATCTTGCAAACTCTTCTTTATTTTCTTCGCCCGCCACTGGCCTAGCTGAACTATGTGAACAGTACCACTCCGTTCTATCACTCCTCGTCGATACTCATGCGCCGTTACACAAGAGAATATTCACCTCACGCCCAGCAGCCCCCTGATATACCACTGAAATAACAGCAGCTAAAACCATACGCCGCAGACTAGAGAGGCGCTGGCGTAAATCTGAACTACATGTTGGCCGTCAATTGCACGCGGAACAATGCCAACTTGTAAGAAATTTAATACACACCACTAAAATGAGTTACTATTCGAAACTGATCACTGACTCTAAATCTGACCACAGATCCCTGTTCAATACTATTGATCGCCTACTACACCGCACACCTGAGAAACTGTTCCCCTCCTGTAAGTCCACTACGGAACTCTGCAATACGTTCGCAGACTTCTTTACGGATAAAATAACCAAAATCAGAAATCAGCTTGACTCCTCGGCTATCATGAACACAACGACTATAAACCACACATTTGATGCTACTGTTGTCTAAAGTGAACTGATCGACATATTTCACTCCAACTACGGTTGAAGAACTCTCAACAATCATTGGTACCAGTTCGAGTAAGTCTTGTATATTGGATCCTATATCTGCTATATTCCTTCGCTACTGTCTGGATGATGTCCTACCCACCATTACTAGGATAATCAATCTGTCCTTTGAAAACTGCGAAATGCCATCAACCCTGAAGCAAGCTGCTTTATCACCTAAATTAAAGAAGCCCTCTCTTGACCATGAGACATTTGCTAATTTTCGACCTGTTTCAAACCTGACATTCATCTCTAAGGCTGTAGAGAAAGTAGTTGCTTTACAACTGAACAACTACTTAAAAGAAAATAATCTCCACGAAGTCTTACAATCAGCATATAAACAACACCACAGCTGTGAAACCGCATTAGTACGAGTCCAAACTGATATTCTTAAGGCAATAGATGTTCAAAACTGTGTAATTCTGCTCCTCCTCGACCTCTCCGCAGCATTCGATACCGTCGACCACAGTATCCTCCTACACAGGATGTCCACCAAGTTTGGCATCAAAGAGAAATCATTAGCCTGGTTCCAGTCCTACCTTACCGACCGTAAACAGTTTATAAACATCGATGGTATAGTCTCTTCCAATCATAATTAATCTCCCTTATACTGCACCGCTTGGAGATATACTACGCAAACACATGTCATTCCACCTATATGCAGACGACACACATATATACTCCACCTTCGTCTACAATAACTCTGAACAACTTGCCTCATCGAAGCGCTGTATAGAAACCTGTCTACTTGAGATTGAACAATGGATGACTTGTAATAAACTTAAACTTAACAATGATAAATCTGAACTTTTAATTTTACACTCCCGCCATCGTCCGTATGCTCTCTTACCATCTCTTGCTGTCGGTAATAACACTATATACCCTCTAGTTATGCCAGAAACATTGGAGAAATCTTCGATGACACTATGTCTATGTCTCGCCAGGTTAACTCTATTTGTAAGTCGGCGTTCTACCAACTAAGGAATATTTCTAGAGTAAGAAAATATTTGTCTGTTAGTACTACAGAAATTCTTCTACACACATTCGTTACTACTAAGTTAGATAACTGTAACTCCCTATTATATGGCCTAACAAAACAAATAATCCAGAAGCTATACAATATGTCCAAAATGCTGCCGCTCGCATTATATCATGCACGCGTAAATACGATCATGTCACACCTACTTTAAAGGAACTGCACTTACTACCTGTAAACGAGCGCATCACATTTAAGATTATTCTACTTACTTATAAGTCCCTTAATAACCAAGCACCTGTCTACTTAAGAAATTTATTACACATCTACAAACCTAACAGAATGCTCCGCTCGTCATCTGACACACTTCGCTTAACTCAACCGATGCCTAGACTTAAAACCTATGGTCAACGCGCGTTTTCTATATCAGCACCTCAAATCTGGAATAGCCTACCTGTAGAAATAAGATCCAGCCCGAATGTGAACATCTTTAAATCTCAGCTCAAGTCTTATCTTTTTTGCTTTGCTTATAATCTGAACTAGTTATGAATTATTATTACCCATATGTACTACATTGCTACACAGTTTACTTATTACTCGTTACGTTAGTAGATAAGAATTAATTAATTTGTTATTTATACAATATTGTAAAGCGCATAGAGCAGATATGCTATATGCGCTATATAAATATATTATTATTATAATTATTATTATGCTGGAAAAATCCAATCTTCTCACATCTATGGAACAGTATGCTGTATCCCCTACTGGTCAGACCATGTGCATATATGGTGACCCGGCCTATCCCCTTAGGGTCAATCTCATGGCCCCATTTAGGAACGCTGCTCTAACAGCACAGATGGAAGATTTCAACAAGTCTATGTCTAACGTGCGAACGTCTGTCGAGTGGTTGTTTGAAGACATCGTACAGTACTTCAAGTTTATGGACTTTAAAAAGAACCTTAAAATATGGCTAAGTTCCATAGGGAAGTTGTATGTTGCCCTGTTAAGAAATGCATTAACATGCATTAACATGCCTTTATGGCAATTCTATTTCCAGGTATTTTGGGCTAGACCCACCAACACTTGAGGAATATTTTATCTAGATGTTTTTTTTACATCAGTATCGAGTGTAGATACTAACAAACTGTTAACTCGTGAAAAAAGACAGTTATCGCTTGAAACACTGGTTTGTTTGAAATGCTAATTTATTGTAGTTCCGTGTTAACAAATAATGCCTTGAAAAATATTAAGTAACAAATATATGGCTTAAGAACTAGAGAGAATGCCGCTAAACCTGCACTATACAATATTAAAAATGTTCTGATTTTCAGTCGGATCGCGGGATTGAACAGTTAAATCTGCTGAATATGACTTCTGAAAATAATTAGTTTTCTTTTGAATTAAAGGAATCCCATGCATCCAATCAGAAGCTGTTGCCATATAAGCTATTCAAAAGTGTTTCATTTTAGTCTTGTTAAAAACATAGTGCATTTATACTGGAGTTCATTTACGTTGTTATCAATGCTAGCCATGTGAGTTTCGATTTTTGCAACTCTTGAGTCAAGCTTTTGATTGTCTAATTTTGGCGCCATGTCTTCGGCCATGTTTAAGGCCTCCTAAACTTCGACTTCCTCCTCCTCTCTGTGGCGTTTTCCCATCTCCACTTTCACCAGAGTAATCCCAGTAATCCCAGCAAAAACATCTTCCATACGAGAGATAAATGCGAAACTTCGCAAAATAAAGCCGGAGCCCAAGCACAAGACGTATTCACGCTCCCATCACTACCCTGGTGAGCCTCATGATGAGGCTAAAACCCAATACAACTGGTTTCTGTCCAAGCAGGGTAAAGGCTTGACAAAGGCTGGACTTGCCAGAATTAATACATTAGCGATGGAGTACATGTCTGTATGTTCTTGGTTCACAAACCTCTACTATGCGCAATTCAATTATAGGACCCTCAGCTATGGCTTTGAATACGCAAAGAGAATTTGCTAAGAAACTGGAAGAAGTGGTGATAGAGGGAGAAGTTAATAGTGTTTTACGTTATCAAAACGCCTTGGAGGAAGTACCCGCGTTAGACTAGACTTTGCTGTAGCTAAAGCTTGTTTGTTAATTCCTTCTGATATGATCCGATTAACCCAGAAAGCATGCTAGGCTACAATAATAGATTCCAGATAGCTACATGTATGCAGGGGTTTAAGTTTGGAGTTAATACTAACATTAACATAGCTAAGGTAACACGATAAAAACACAACTAACACACGCAGCTGTGCCACCCCCGCCTGTGGACCTGTCGTTACCCGACGACCTTTTGCTAAGAACGGTGTGCAAGCTAGACTCCAGGGGACTGATATGGTGTATATGGCTATGGCATGGTATGGCATTGTTTCACGGCTTTTGTTTTGTCTTCAAAAATACGGTGCTTGACGGTGCTTGCCCATGATAAGGAGTGGTATTATAAAACTACCCTATTACTACTCAACGTTTTCCTGTGTGAGGTCATTTTGTACTGTAAACTACAAACACTTGCTGACATATGATATTCAAAACACACTTAGAGCGCGTTCGATTTACCGTATCCCGGAATAGGAATAGGTGGAATAGTCTCTGCAAATCACTGGTTCAGCCACATTTCGAACTGTAAGCGGCTATAAACACTTGCTCACAGACATATGATATTCAGGATACATTTAGGGCGCGTTCGATTGACCGTATCCCGAATTAGAATAGCTGGAATAGTAATCATTCGGTGTATTCTCATTCCGGAATACGGTCAGTCGAATGTATCCTAGGGCGCGTTATTTTGGGACATATAAAGTAAAAAAAAGTAAGTAACTTTATTTAAGTGTCAAATGTATTTAGCTTTGCAACTAATTGGGGACACTAGTCCTACGATTTTACGTCCTTATCCGAGAAGACGTGAAGGTCTAACCATTTGCAGTTGTTTGACAAAGGCAGTACCTTCTACTCAGTTATTTTAAGACCCTGAGTGTTGGTCCGGCCGCGATTTGAACCCGCGACCTCCCGCTCAACTGAGCTAACCGGGAGGCTATTTCGGCTATTCCGAAATCGGAATACCTCGCAATCTTGAAGATATTCATCTCTCGAAATGCAGCTAGAAAACCACCGCCACTTCTAGTACATCATTTGGGAATGTTTTTTTTTTGGTAATATAAGCAACATTGTATTTTGTGTATTCCTTTTTCGGGCACGATGGAATATTAACCAAGATTACAAAGAAAAACAGACAACGTGGACATATTGGTTTCGATCGTCAAGTGTATCTGGGCCCCGATGTTCGAAGCCCGATTTAAGGTATAGTTTCACTTTATAAGTTATTGACTCTGATTTTAAGAGAAATACCGTCCTGTACTAACAATGGCCAAATACTACACGTCAAAATTTTTTTGGGCAAAAAAGCATGTACCCAACGTGAAAACTTCAAGTTGTACGTTAAAGTAAAGTAAAGCAACGTTATTTAACGCTGGTAACACGTGACGGTCTGATGAGACTGATAAATTTGAGGCGGACGTGGAACCTACGATTTTACGTCCTTATCCGAGAAGACGTGAAGGTCTAGCCTTTTGCTATTCGAGAACGAGATTGTTTCACAAAGGCAGCACCTTCTACTCGGTTACTTTAAGACCTGAGTGTTTGTCCGGCCGGGGTTTCAACCCGCGACCTCCGGCACGATAGACCGGAGCTTAACCGCTGCACTAACCGAAAGGCTGTGGTTAAGTAGAAGACGCGGGCGTAAGGAAGTAAATAACTTTGGTTTTCGGTCGGCGTGAAGGAAACTCCGTGATCATTGTCAGAAATCGATCCCACGCGTGCGCACTAGGCATCAAATTGCGACCGTAAATAGATATTGTATTGCTCAGAATTTTACTTAAGAAATAGAAAACATTTCCTGTGTTTCTATAGAGTTTTTTTACCACAATTGCCGGTAATCTCGCGATCTGATTGGTCGATGTGCGGTGGTAAATGAGAGTCCAGACAACGGTGCTGACGCGAGAAAGTTATAGACAATGCTGGCTCTTTCAAAGCTGTCACGCTTTGTCACGCTTTGTAACGAAACTATTTTTGTACGTTTTCTAATATTGTTGTAAAAAACTAATTTCCTCTGGTTTTCCGTGGTGTGGACTCTTATTTACCACGATTTACGTCATCACATCGTCAAAATTTGTTGTGGACTCACTCGGCTGGGCCTTGTGAGTCCACAACAAATTTTGACGATGTGATGACGTAAATCGTGGTAAACAAAAGTCCACACCACGGAAAACCAGAGGAAATTTGCTAAATAGAAACACGAGTGGGAGTATGGGAGAACGAGAAATGGCAGTGGGAACACGAGCCCGAAGGGCGAGTGTTTCCACAGCTATTTCGAGTTCTTCCAAACTTCCACAAGTGTTTCTATAACTCTATAGAAACAAGGGGAAATGTTTTCTATTTCCTGTATAAAATAACCCACAGAAAATAAGTACAACAAAGGAAAATCGCGCGTTTATTGTGATCATCAAAACATAAATTCTCCTAACTCGTGCAGTCGTACGTCATGAACTTATCACATGACTAAAAATCACTCAGTTTTGTCAATCCGATTCAGTGAGTTTGAAAACAGCCTAGCTACGAAAAACCTTTTAATTGGAGCCCAAAATTACACAGAATGATGAAGAAAAAGAAGCTCTATGGACTAATGCTAAAATTGGATTGAAAATGCACGGAAGCAAGTAATGTTCAACAGTTCATTTTGCCTCATGGACTTCACGGCGTGTATCAAGCGGGCGCCGGTTTTCGTACCAAACAAAGTTTGCAGGAGATCAAGGCGTGTTGCAAGAAAGGAGGATATTTTGGATTTCTCTTTAAAATCTAGAGCTACAAATCATGGAAGTCATCCCTCGGGTCATCAGTTGTTTTGTACATTCTGTCTTCCAAGGACTAGAATAGTTCTTCGTCGATTCGCTGTGTGTCATGCCTCATGAGGTCGCATACGGACGACAGGTTGTTTTCATCAGACACTTCAAAGCTTGATCAGATTTCCTTGCCCTTCTCATCCTCTACGGCACCTGTAGAGAGTCATACTGAACCGTACATTCCCGTTGGATGGAGTTTTAGCATCTGTACAAGACTGTAGCACTTGGATGTTGATTAACTTTGTCAGGTTTGTGCTCCACATTTTGCTGTACTTTTGATTTCCATTTCTATTTCAACCTCTATTTTGTGCATCTAGATCATGTTAGCAATATTTAAGACTGGATTTTTTTAAAGTTCTCCGGCTTAAATCTACCAAACAATAGTCTTTAATTGAGCTTAGTCAGCCAAAATAGACTGTTTTGGCGAAAATGATTGTTTAATATCGCACAAATTTGCGAGCAACTCAACTTTGTCCACAAAAATGAATGTTGTAATTCGTACTTTGAGATTGTTTTGAGTTAAATATAACATCGGCTTGTTCCTAAACTAACAACACATTGTCGTTTCTTACAATACTGTAGCTGGTTCTTCGTCGAATTGAATTTAGTGCTCAATGTTTTTAGAACAGTGCAGGAATTATTTCGCCGAGTTTCAAATTGAGTTCAAGGCCACGATGCCGGCATAATTTTCCATGTTTCTATAGAGTTATAGAAACACGGCTTTCGACCAATCAGAGCTCGTATTTTCTGTGGGTTATTTTATAATTAAGAAATAGAAAACATTTCCCGTGTTTCTATAGAGTTATAGAAACACGAGTGGGAGTTTGGGAGAACGAGAAATGGCAGTGGGAACACGAGCCCGAAGGGCGAGTGTTTCCACAGCTATTTCGAGTTCTTCCAAACTTCCACAAGTGTTTCTATAACTCTATAGAAACAAGGGGAAATGTTTTCTATTTCCTTTATAAAATAACCCACAGAAAATAAGTACAACAAAGGAAAATCGCGCGTTTATTGTGATCATCAAAACATAAATTCTCCTAACTCGTGCAGTCGTACGTCATGAACTTATCACATGACTAAATCAGTCAGTTTTGTCAATCCGATTCAGTGAGTTTGAAAACAGCCTAGCTACGAAAAACCTTTTAATTGGAGCCCAAAATTACACAGAATGATGAAGAAAAAGAAGCTCTATGGACTAATGCTAAAATTGGATTGACAATACACGGAAGCACGTAATGTTCAACAGTTCATTTTGCCTCATGGACTTCACGGCGTGGATCAAGCGGGCGCCGGTTTTCGTACCAAACTGCAAACAAAGTTTGCAGGAGATCAAGACGTGTTGCAAGAAAGGAGGATATTTTGGATTTCTCTTTAAAATCTAGAGCTACAAAACATGGAAGTCATCCCTCGGGTCATCAGTTGTTTTGTACATTCTGTCTTCCAAGGACTAGAATAGTTCTTCGTCGATTCGCTGTGTTTCATGCCTCATGAGGTCGCATACGGACGGCAGGTTGTTTTCATCAGACACTTCAAGCTTGATCAGATTTCCTTGCCCTTCTCATCCTCTACGGCACCTGTAGAGAGTCATACTGAACCGTACATTCCCGTTGGATGGAGTTTTAGCATCTGTACAAGACTGTAGCACTTGGATGTTGATTAACTTTGTCAGGTTTGTGCTCCACATTTTCTTGTACTTTTGATTTCCATTTCTATTTCAACCTCTATTTTGTGCATCTAGATCATGTTAGCAATATTTAAGACTGGATTTTTTTAAAGTTCTCCGGCTTAAATCTACCAAACAATAGTCTTTAATTGAGCTTAGTCAGCCAAAATAGACTGTTTTGGCGAAAATGATTGTTTAATATCGCACAAATTTGCGAGCAACTCAACTTTGTCCACAAAAATGAATGTCGTAATTCGTACTTTGAGATTGTTTTGAGTTGAATAAAACATCGGCTTGTTCCTAAACTAACAACACATTGTCGTTTCTTACAATACTGTAGCTGGTTCTTCGTCGAATTGAATTTAGTGCTCAATGTTTTTAGAACAGTGCAGGAATTATTTCGCCGAGTTTCAAATTGAGTTCAAGGCCACGATGCCGGCATAATTTTCCATGTTTCTATAGAGTTATAGAAACACGGCTTTCAACCAATCAGAGCGCGTATTTTCTGTGGGTTATTTTATAAAGTACTTTGTTAAGATGGAAGTTTGTGTTTGGAGTCCAATTGTGAAACATAATTACAGCATGTTATTGACTGTAAAATTGCATTTAATCGAGTTGAAGCGAATAATTCTGACTTCCTGAGCTTATTCGAATTAATGCACTAACCGTGTGTTTTGGCCTCCATGTCCACTGTAATTTCCTTCATTTTAGCTACACTGATGGTTGCTTTGATCAACTTTGGAGAATAAGCATAAGCATTTCTTAATTTGCAACGATTGAATAGAATAGCTTAAATGTCATTTTATCATACTTAGTATTTACCGACAGCTTCCCAGTGAGGTTAAATTTGAGTGATTTTCAGGTATCTGTACATGTACAGCTCGAAAGAACATCAAAACGAAACCCGTACGGCCGTCTACTTCTTCTACCTTCTCTGAACTTCGCCATATTGCCATATTGCTCTCGATTAGCCTGTTAGAACCTGGTAACTAGTTTATTCGTAACTCAGTGTGATTGGTTGAATCTGACTTTTAAGTTTTGTCTTGGCGGTGGCGGGAATATAAAACAGAAATGGAACTAAATCTCGAGTGTGTTCACGGTAAATAACAGCTCTCGGTCCTCGATAAAATTGTTATTCTTTAGCTAGCTCATTCCACGTCAGAACTTCTGCAATACGTGCCTGAATATGTAGTGAATGGGTGGCAAGAATTAAAGCGCTTGAGATCCTGAGAAATAGAGATTTATGATTGACAGGCGCTATTGCATAATTTGACGCCCCGCCCACAATGGAATATATTTCTGACAATGGATTCTTATACTCCAAAATCTAGTAAGATGACAAAATCGACAAAAGGCGAACAAGAAAAACAATAAACACCTAATTTAATTTCGCGAGAAAACACGTTTTCGCCTCCCGTCATCCTAGACGTTGCCGTCCTGGTTGCTTAAATTATATTTCGGAAGAAACCATATTTCTGAAATTAAATGGCTACATATACATATATGTCCCCTCTAGTTTCTATTTTAAAAAAACGGTTAGGAACTTTCTATATTTAAAATTCTAAAATTTAAATGAAATCTAAATTTACGTATACCTATATAAATTTGTGCTATTCATGAATTTTCAGTAAAGGTATCAAGGGCTTGATTTTTACATTCGTTTAAGACCAGTATGGAGAACTCAATGGGCTTTTATCGCACGGCGGCCATGTTGAGTCCCAGGAGAATAAAAAAAACTCTGTTTTCGTCCGGTAAACTCGTTATGAAACCAACCAGTGCGAGGCTACCAAAACTATTGTTTTATCCAAGATGGCCGAACTGCGATAACAGCCCATAGTCCAGTTTCGTATTCGAAAATTACCGCTGAATGTAATAACTACAGACGCATGTCATCAATACCAACGAGAAGGTGGGCTATTCACAACAATGCGTATTGTTGTACTTTCGCGTTTTGCACCTTCTCGCTGGTATTTAGGATTTTTTAACTTCAGAATGAGGCTAACCCTGCGTACATGCGTCTGTAGTTATTGCATTGAGCGGTAATTTTCGAATACGAAACTGGAGTATTGAAAAAGACTCAGGGTATTCAAATGTGGTTGTTACCTGGGTTGGGAATTTGACATAGCCGCCATCTTGGAAAGAAATAGAGAGATCCTGGGGACAAGTTACTTTTCGGATCTGAAGGGACTGGAAACAAGTCCCTATCTCTTCTCTTCGGAAAACGGATGCTGGACGAGAGGTAGGATCAATGCCACGCAAAACAAAGTGCCTGTCCTTACTAAATAACTGAAAGCCAGATATTTATTTCATATCAATGCAATGTAATAACCAGTCACGATGGTGAATGTGATGGGAAATTGACATTAACAACCCCAAAATGTCAAAGTCCCCTGGGGTTGACCGCCTGGTAACGAGTAGACTCTCCAATCAGTGACGATGTTCAAATGTTGAACCTGATGTTCTTATGGCAGTGAGCTAGAGATTCTCAACGGATAACACCGGAGGCTCTTCCATTTGTTCGATCCTCTCCTCTCTCGCCTTTTATTTCTTCGAGCCCCTTGAACCCAGTCAGTAAAATAGCGTAATGAGTTGTTTCAGTTTGTGTTGTTGTTGAAACTGTATGCTATTTGTCCACAGGAGGATGTCGAACTCTAACCTTTAAACATGTTATGGATGGAAAATCTCTCATGAACCACGTGATCCACACTGTGCAAGTAAAAGACCCAAAAATATGTCGAATTCAATGTTATATCGAACCGAACTGTATCTCATTTAACCTTGGACCTTTCTATGATGACACGAGGGCATGTGAACTGAGTGACTCAGATCATGTCGCACATCCAGACGATCTACATACCAGGAGTGGTTACCAATACCATTTTATCGAGGTAAGCACTTTAACATTTGGACTTTCTCGCACTCACTAAATGGAGGGGGTGGGGTGTGGCATTTAATCGTGAAGTGTAGAACAATCGTGCAGTGAAGGCTTTTACTAGTTGGATCTATCAGCTTTCGTGCACTGGAAAAAACATTATACAGCTTCAACCTTCTGTCGATTTCTCAGAATGGTATCCTGTTTGAGCTGCTGTGGTTCTTTGGAGAGCAGTAACTTTTTAAACGGAAGTTTGCGTGCAGTATTTGCACGACAATGTATGAGAATGCATACAAGAAATCAGACTCTATTCCATGCTGTAAAGTTTATTACTGTGATCTTAGAACCTTTACGCTTTTACTATTATTTTTGAAACGTTTTGAGGCTTGATATGTATGCCGATTAGTCACACAAGACCCTAACGTTGTTCTTGTGTAGTCTTTTTGGTATCAGATATTGTTTCAACTGGATATTTTGTGCAAAGTTTAGATGCCATCGCTTGCCGTACATGGTCGTACATGAATTTACGGAAGGGTGTTCATAATTCTGAAAACAAACACATTCATCCAAGTGCCATGAAACGTTTTTCATAACATACTCAGTATGTGTCAGTTCACTCCTGCAGAAAAATCATAATATTCCATGAAAGATTAATTTGGTCTTCTAAAAGCCAAAAACTTAGGAGAATGTTTCATATCTATTAAATGCATGAGATTTATATAAGCGGAGGAAGATTAGTGATTTACCAAAGCCCGTAAGTAGATTCAGAAATACATCGTTTCAATGAATGAACGATTCCAATGGTTTCTTTTGCACTGGATACAGCTTCGAAAACCTGAAAATTCGAAATCCTTTGCAACTTCGGTCGACATTTAGAAAAATATGCTCGCGAGCACATTCCTTGAATTCCAGACTTTGCCAAAAGTGTAAAATTCGCTCTGATTGGTTGACATTATGACGTCAGGAACATGAAAGTCAATGACGCCCATCAGACGGGGAGGGGGAGGAAGTGAGCGGACGACCTCGCACCGTGTGAAAATCATGCTAAGTACCTTGGCGCCCCCATTTTGTTTGTATTTACGGAAGTGATGTTTTTTTACGTCACTTCATCCCACCGGAGTCTCGCGGCTAACTTTTGGCGACTTGTTTTCTTTGTAGAATTTTCACATGCTCGGAAATAAATTTGATTTTCATCCATTCAATATGACAGAGCAATTTCGTACCAGAACAAAAATATGCATGATGAAGGCGATATTGTGAGAGAAGTTTAAGAAGACTGGGAGGACGAAGAAAAGCATTTGGAAGGCGAGAATATTAGACGAACAACATGATAGATCAAAGATTGTAGTTCGAAATCCAGGCTCAAAACAAATTAACCACCGACTACGACTACCGACTCTATTTACATTGGTAGTCTTTTTTTTTTTTTTTTTTTTTTGGAGGGGCTATGTGGGGCTTTGGTGGGGATGTAGGTGGGGATGTAGGACACAAGTTGGTAGCAACTTGTGTCCCAACTAGGTGGGGAATTCGCACATTTTGTAATCCCTGTCCGTTAGTATGTGGGGCAGTAGGTGGGAATTGGTAGTTGCTCTATCCAAGATGGTAGTTGCTCTATCCAATAATTTACTTTGACTGGTGCATAAGTTCTTGAACACAAGTCTTCGCTATGATATGATGATTTCAAATCGTGCGATCGCGACTATTGGCTGTAGTTGAATTTTAATTAATTTACTCATACCCATAATGTATAACTAGTATACCGAGGCCGTGGGTTCGAATCTCACTCAGGGCATATTTTTCTCTTTCACCTTTCAAGGGCACCCAACGAGTACTTTTTGAAATTCGCTTGAAACCAGATGTCTGCGGCTCATCTAGCCATTTTAAGGCGCCTACTATGTCTTTTGACGTATTCTAGAAAGCTATTAGCTGATCGAATTTTCTAGGTGGAAATCGCGTCAACCGAAAATACTATGGCAAAATATTCCCGGCCTACGAATTTGTTAGTAGTCTAGAACATAAACAATAATTTTCTAGCCCAAGTAACTTCATGTCGCAAAGTTTTGTGGAGGTACGAATTTGTTAGGGGTTCTTTTGGATCGTTCTGACTCTATTGATCAGACGAATTGAGACGTACGAATATTTTAGGGGAAACCTTTTAGTCTCTCTTTTCTTCTATAATTTTCTAGGGATTTTCTAGCCAGAATTTCAGAAAACAATTTTCTAGGGACATTTTTTTCAAATCCGAAAGTTTTAGGCTAACTTACTCTCCCGAACAGCTTTTTAACCGAAAACTTCATTGGGTGCCCTTGACCTTTATTCTGATTATGTATATATATATATATAGGTGAAGTTCACCGGTGAAACCAAGATAGTGCTCTACAATAAAGGAGCGGATTAAGCCAATGTGTAGACTACTCAATTTTTGAGTACATAGATTTAATACAAATCTGTTTCGTAGACCGACGTGAAGTCGATCCACTCTTCAGTATAGAGTTTAACTGAAGAGTGGATCGACTTCACGTCGGTCTACGAAACAGACTTGTATTAAATCTATGTACTCAAAAATTGAGTAGTCTACACATTGGCTTATATATATATATACACCCGATCAAAAAAAAGATGACACTCCAGATTATATATATATATCCCCATGTGTGTGTTTGTTTTTCCTGAGAAAGCAATACCATAGGGATCGATACGAGTACAATGGGCAAACAATCGCTTTGTTTAGTGCCTAAATGCCTAACAATTTTTCTTAGCGCTAGTGGGACTTGAAATCAACAACCGTTCAAACGTTAGAAACAAAGAAAAGTTTATAGTGCAGCATTTATTTTCATTGTTTGGTTTTCTTTTGAGGTTTAAACACCTATAAGAAATAATGCGGTGGTTGCGAAATGTTTAGGTCCCTGGCTATGTTTCTAGTTGGGGCCGAATAGATACAATATAAAATATAATTTTGGCTTTCAAAATAATATTTCAAAATAAAACAAGTGTTGTTCGAATTGCCCTTACTTTTCCGAGAAGTTTCGTTTTTGTTGTAGCAAAATCGGTTAAATAAATGAGATATAAATTGAAAATCACAAAATAGTAGAATTTAATTTCGTTTCTTAATCGGGACGCTTGAAAATTCTCAATACTCCGTATTAATTACAAACAAGTTTGCCTCTTATATCCGTTATCATACGAAATCACTAAAATAAACTGCTCAGAATCGCATATATGATAGATCTGTGAAACAAAAATGTGTTGCTTACTTGAAACTTTAAAAACAAAATATTTGGGTGGCATGACCAACGTAAACAAAAAGCGGCCGCGATTCTTGTCAGATGAAGAAATAATCGTCCGAAAGAATGAAAAATCCGCGCGTGTTATCGGCCAAAAGACACCAGTTTAATAACTAAGGAAGCCGTCTAAAACAGTTTCCTCGGTAAAGCACGCGACTGAGACATTTATTTTGAGTTAAAGTTTTATAGCGAAATTTCTGCCACCTTTGTTCACTGGAAACTACCGAAGTAGCAATATTAGATCCTATTTTAGCTACTTAACTCCCCAAAAATACGTAGTTTTCCTTGAATTCTAGCGCGGAAATTAAATTTTGCTCAGACCGGTGAGCGATGATCGATTTCACTTCAGCCTCTAGTTCTACAATTCAGTACTTTTTAAAAGAGAACTGCTCCAACATTATGTTCAGATGAGAAAGAAATCATGTTGCTTTTGTAACAGTGGTATCGCTGGAAACTCTCGGATATAAGTCACCACAAGAACATATTTTTCGAGAAAAGATGAAATTATTTGGATGTTAAAAAATAATATCTCGATCACGTTCTAACCAACTGAAGCGAAGGAAGGCAAACATTTCAACATGACCTTTAAAAAAATGGTAGCAATTTCGATACACAACCTCGCGTGCTCTACTGAATAAACTACTGTAGAAATTTATTTTGATTATCAAACAGTAATGTTTCGAAGTCTGCTAATATTTTTTGGACCCATAAGATGAGCACATTTTTTTTTTTATCAGCACGGTAATTCCTGCACTTGACGAGATTGGCGACCGCGTTTTGTTTAGGTCGAATTATGCTTTGCAAGCGTTCCGAGCACGTGAGTGACTAAACCCCCTAATGATTTGGCATCGCAATTCTTTTCTAAAAAACATTCTAAAGGCAATGTTTTTCTAAGCGAACTGGTACCTCATTAATTTTGTTTAAAGCCCCAAGAGAAGATCAAACAATGTGAAAAAAGGTTGCGCAATAAAAACTTTAACTTTCCTTTATTTCTAATGTGTGTAAACTTCAAACCCTCTGGCGCTAAGAAAGATTGTGAGGTATTTAGGCACTAAACGAAGCGATTGTTTGCGCATTGTACTCGTACCGATCCCTATGGTATTGCTTTCCCAGGTAACAACAAAGACACATATGGGGATATATATATTCTGGAGTGTCATCTTTTTTTTGATCGGGTGTATATATATATATATATATATATATATTCCACGAAACAGTATTGTAGAGCGAAATATGAATCAACCAAGAATTTAAATACTCCGAATCCTTAGCATTATTATTGCTCTACAACATTGTATCGAGCACTGTCTGATAGAATTAATCGAAGCAGTTATTTATCTATCTTAATCTTATCTATCACCAACTATATAACAATATCGGGTGCATTATGGGTAAATCATTAAACAAACTGCTGTTATATTCTAGATGATTTCTTGAACTTCAAATATACTACACGCCAACGCAAGTCTTCTCCATGCATTTTCAAATCGCACGATCGCTGCAAATGTTTCTAATTGCAATTTAAAGAACCCATAATGCACCCGATATATATACATATTTAAAAGCCCTTGCCTGCATTTCTTCCCCTTTTTATAGAACAATGCCTGTGCCAAAGCCCCGTGTCCAACCAATTTCACCTGTAAGCCTATATTGACACAGATAGGAGGATACGACTGTATTTGTCTAACTGGACATCAATGTGATAAAGGTAAGAACCGATATGGGTCGAATATAACACTGCAAGTCAATGTGGACCACAGACGCTAGGATGATAGCGACCGTTCTTCTTGCAACATTTTATCTAATATTTTTCCAATTGTAAACCGCTCGCGGTTGTTACTGAACAGTTTGTAAGATTATATACTGGATCAACGACCATTTAATATATAACAAGAGGCTGGGTACAGCTTTAACTCGGGCTGTATACACATAGTCGTCAACATTTTTATTTTTATTTTCTACATTCTTTCCATTCCAGACTTTCCATTCTAAGGCGTGGTCACATGGGAGGGGTGGTACTCCACTCCTATTATTTATTAGGAGTGGGGCAGGGGAGTTATCAGTCGCGGTGGCTTTCCGCTCTCTGCTCCCCTAGTATATGCATGTAATTTAATATTTTTGTTTTTCACCATATGTACATTAGATATGTTTTTCTCGTATGTAAATTAAAGGAGTTGACCTTTTACTGTAAACACTACTTATTCATCTAACATACGTCTACAATTTACAGTCTGCTGTTCTGTTGTACTGCAGGTAACGAGTACTAAAATATGATTGTCTAAATGGTTATATTCATCCCATATTATAAGTTGTATCCTGTCCATCCTGCCGAAAGAGCTGCCACTATATTTCACTACTGTTCTTTCTTCAGTCATGTTAATTGTATTCGTGGTCAATTCGTGTGCCTCTGTGTAACTTTATCTGCTGTTCTCATTACTGAATTGCATCTCTAATTAAAAGCTTTGCCTTCACTGACAAAACTTCAGTCACTATATTATTATATGCTCACTATATTACAGAGCTATAAAGGGAACTGTTCGAAGCCTTTCTAGAACTAAAACCTCGCTCGTGAGAGAATTTTAAACAGCTCTAACGAAAGTTAAGCATGCGCTAATAATCTCGTCACTCGTGGTCTAGCGGTTACTGTTTGGGTAGGTTTGTGTCAGTCGTTCTATAAATCTTAGCTTCCTCACGCCGGGCACAAATGATCGTAAAAACGGCGGGTTTTATGTACTGTTTAAAACACGCACAGCAGTGTTTTATCAAGTTTAAAAATTCGAGGGCGGAGCACTCCAATTCCTTGTAAACATTATAAGTGCCGCTTCGGGTGCTCGGGAAATATCCTAAGTCCCAAGTTATTCATAGTTAACGTAAGATCAGGCAAACTCCATTGTTCACTAGCACTTCTTGTAGCCTCTATTGTTGTGAATTACCGATCTTACGTCACACACGATGCACGATACTTATTAATTTCTGTACTGCCGCTTGCTCGTAAAAAGGGCCGCTTTTCACATTTTTTAACAGGTCGTAGACAATCAAGGATTCACTCAAAAACAAAACATTTTTCACAGAATTACTCTAAAGATAACGAGGAATAAAGTAAATAACTAAAACAAATTGTGGTTAGGGGCACTTTAAGTTTATCTCTGTTAGTCAACTTTTTCCTAAGATCACGATTAATAATCCAGGGATTCTGTTTTGGGCTTATATAATCGCCGATATTTAGTGGGTGCATGTATGTTTCCACTATTTCCAGGAATATGGTTTTCCACGTCTCCCACATTTCGTTTCAGTCTTTCATGGTATGAATGCGGTCCAATGGCTGGTTGTAGATCATTTCGAAAAGCTAAAAAATTGTTTAAAAAAATCGATATTGTATTACTCTATGACCATCACGTTTGACTGATAGTATTGTACGATAAGCATATACCAAGCTGTGATCACTACTGATACCTAAAATGTAAAACACCAGCACATGTGATTGTGTGGCGAATTAGTTGTTACGTGACCTGTGAGTGTACAGGAAGTCAAAATAGTCAATATAAATAGCTTTGAGAAGAACCAGTGCACGATCAGAAAGTCCATTAACTGGTTGTACCTTTTTGTCTCAGACGGTGGCTGGACAGACTGGAGTTCATGGTCTGCCTGTTCAACAACCTGCTTCAACGGAGTAAGAACTCGCTCACGAACCTGTACAAACCCAACATCTGAACGAAACGGAGAAAACTGTAGCGGACAAGAACAAGAGAATAAGGCCTGTAACGGAACAAACACCTCGACTGCTTGTGAGTCAGTTCAATTTGAACATCATGCAGCTTTAAGAATTACAACTATCTTAATTGACTCAGTCCCGCTCTGTTTATTCTCCTGACGTCCATAACTTTGTTATATCAGTTTTCGTTATTTCCTTCGTTATAGATTTGTGTGTATTAATTAAGGGCTGAAACTCATTGTGTAATGTTGTATATAATAATCAGTTCGAAACGCAGGCTCTGATTGGTCAAGAGCCGTCTGTTATTAGAGGACACAAACATGGATGGCGTCATGAGGGCGCGCAACCAATTTCTCAACTCGTTTTGATTGGATATTTTCATAGTTTTTAGTTTTCGATTATTATATAAAACAAATCGACTCCATTCTGCCGTGATTCTGTCCTCTTTCGTGAAGATAACATCAGTTAGGCCACTCCACTGCGTCTCGTGCAGCACTTCTTTCCCTTCACGTTGTCACGTCATCTTTGCATCTATAAGAGGAAAGACGCACGGTAGAATGGCCTCTATTTGTTAAATAAATTTACTGTTAAGTAGGAGACACTGGTGTTAGAAAATGTAGCCAATAAGAAACGCAACTTTCATATCTTACTCTAGATATGGATTATACGAATGGTTTAGTTCCTGGTAAAACATTCTAGATCATCCATATAATAACAGCACATATTTCAACGCCACAAGTAGGTTATTGTTTTTATATAGTGCGATAAACCTGAGTTTGGTACATCGATTAACCTCAAGAGGTATCTCCAAACCTTTCCTTACAAAACTGGTAACCCTGAACATCACTCGGTACGTTATTTAATTAATGCGGTCGTATATCATTATTTACATCATTTTAATACAAGTTTTAAGCATTCATAAAACTTAAAGTATTACTATAATCTATTAACAATTATACATTTTAAGTTGCAATTGACCTACAATGTACATGTATAGGACAGCAATACAATTTAGTCAGTGTTATTATCGAAAGATAAAGACACATGCTGCAACATTGCGCGCAATATTTCCAGCAATATAAGGGGAGCCGGGGTGGCGCAGAGGGAAGCCGAAGTGGCGCAGTGGTTAAGCGCTTCGCCACTCACCTCTATGTCCCAGGTTCGATTCCCGGACGCGGCGCCATATGTGAGTTGATTTTGTTGGTATCTCGCCCTTGCTCCGAGGGTTTTTCTCCGAGTTCTCCGGTTTTCCTCCCTTCGCAAAAACTAACACGCTAAATTCCAATTCGATCTGTGGATTAGACGGGACCTGTCTTTGATCAGCCCCCATGGTTGTTTCAGGTCTCGTTAGAAATTCAGAGTTAAAAAAAATTGTTGTTCACACGGTGCAATTTGTTGCGCGCATTGTTGCAGAATCGAAGTAGAACTCGATCCTACTGCTGCAACATCACGGCAATGTTGCAGCGTGTCCGTACCTAAGTATCATTATTCCTTTTAAGGTTACATCGATGTCGTGCTTCGATCCGAATGTTTCGACGATCCCCAAAGAACAGCAGGCACCAGAGGGATTGCTTACATCACAGTAAATGGACGAGAACTAAGCCTTAAAGTAAGTTGGTGTGTGATAAATGTTACAAAACGTAAAGTGTATTTTGTATTACTCGAGCTCGTCCGAATTATTCGCAATATGCTCTGAAATGAGGATTTTACAACAACCGCCAATTTCTCGCAATCTGATTGGCTAATTTCAAATGCAATATTTTAACAGACGCGCGGCAGTAGTATAGGAGGGATGATATTACCCCCTTTTTTGCGGCGCTATGCTATTTTTTGCGGCGCGCTCATTAATTCAATGACGTCACGGTTCTAATGTCTTAGACTCATGAATAAAGTGCGGTGGTTTCTCATTATCTATTGTCTTGGACTCATGAATAAAGTGGTGAGCTCATGAATAAAGTGGTGAGCTCATGAATAAAGTGCGGTGGTTTCTCATTATCTATTGTTCCTTTGGATGAGGTCATCGATCTATTCGGGCATGTTTGGGCAAAGCCTATTGTTTGGAGCAGCTATAAAGCTAGAACCGATCGGCCCTGAATCCATTCGAAGTTGAGCAGCAACAAGATCGATCGACCCTGAAACCATTCGAAGTTGAATGAAAAAAAATAAAACATACCTCGCAATATCTAAATCCCTTTGTAAACGTAAATAGTAAGAACAAACTACTCGTGATAGGCTCTAAACTGTCTTTATTATTTTCCTTTACAGTTAATAACTCATCAGATAATTGTATACAAAATCCGGTATGACTCATAAGAGCAACTCTGCTATTGTTCTTAGGGATTAGCGATAACTGGAGGGCCTATTGTTTTGAGGAAAACTCTTGAGATGCAAATTCTTCTCTAAAACTGAACTATAATTACCATACGAATATAAACAAACTTCTCGGAACAGGATTTTATTGATTCAAACCACGATAAGCGATACGATTTACAATGAGGCATAAAAAAATAAAGAGTATTTTCGCATTTAAGGTTTGTTTACAATCAGTCCTCATCGTCACTTGTTGGGTGATAAGTTTCTTCCTTTTTACTTTTGGGATGAATATGCCGTACTGTTTGACAATGTTGGCATCGTACCAAAATGTTCTTAACCGACTTGGTTGTCAATGGAAACTCATTCTCGCAAATGGTACATGTGGTGATGGCATTCTTAACAATCGGGTCAAGTAAAATATCATACCATAGACATTTGGGGCAGCCAACAACACCCGTTGCGTGAACATTGGTAGAGTTACAATGATCACAAGAGGCATTGATTTTATTTTCGTTGTTATCTTCACTGTCCTCTTCATCACTACTCTGTTCTTCCTCGTTTGCAATAGTACTATCTTGGTTTTCGGCATCACTGTTATTGTCACTCTCCTGAGAGTCGTTCTCATTTTGACTCTCTTCTTGCTCACTGCTGCTAGTTTCAGGCTCCTTTTGCTGGTATGTTTTTTCTTTTTCGATAAGATCGCTCAAAACCTTTTTGTTGTGAATTAGACTTTCGTTGATTCCTAGCTCAGCAAGACCCTCTAGAAATGTATTGAGAGCGCGAGGTCTCAGCATATCCTTGTTATAGGGAAGTAAGACATATTCTACCAGGGCCGCTATATTCGTCACCGGAATTCTACGCTTGCTACGAAGCAATTCTCCTCTTGGCGTCCAAAATAAAATATACTTAGAGGAGGCCATACTGTGCAATAAATCCGAAGCATCTTTATGGGAGACGGCTCTCGGAAGATCATCCAAAACATCTTTAATTCTTGGTTCCCCTTCATCCTCACTCTCATCATTCGATGTGTCACTTTCTTCACTTTCCATGTCAATGTTTCTCTTCATGTTCACCGCAGAGTGACTTCAGTAGTAAATGATCTTGAAAGACCTAAGACTCCCCTATT
This sequence comes from Actinernus sp. WN-2022, assembly GCA_030867875.1. NCBI lineage: Eukaryota > Metazoa > Cnidaria > Anthozoa > Actiniaria > Actinernidae > Actinernus > Actinernus sp. WN-2022. Next base: position 176,921 of record JAOWCC010000089.1, on the reverse strand, counting down.
TATACCATCAGAAGCCCAGTGAGAATAGGGGCTAACAAATGTTCAATAAATCCACCTCCCTCTTGCACTAGTAGTTGCTTCTTTTCTTTGAATGGAACCTCTGGATCCACGAGTGTATAAATAGATTCTCTGTGTGGAGTTAGTCTTCGCCTGTCTTCCTCACTGATAGGTACATATCCTCTAACAACATTATGTGTCGCTTGGACGAGCGAATTTACTTGTTCTGGAGATGCCGTTTCGAGTAGAAATTGACGTTAATGGTCGGGACACGAAGCTAAGAGTTGTAGAAAGCCACGATTTCTCTTTACTGTTCGAGACATGGTTGAAACTGATCTGAGATTTTCTTATGAGGGCTATTTATAGTGAGGAGGAGGAGGAGGAGGAGGAGGAGGAGGGAGGAGGAGGAAGGAGGAGGAGGAGGGAGGGAGGAGGAGGAGGAGGAGGAGGATATAAATGAGAGTATCTAGTGTTTCGGTTCATTCATCCAAAATCTTTTATAGGGTCAACATGGTTTTCAGACATTGCCCAGAGTGTGGAGAAGAATTCTCAAGGAGTGATAATCTTAAACGACACATGGATAACAAACACAATTCCTTCAGATTTTCTAAGCCCAAGTCAACTGAGCCTTAAACCTCTTGTGACTCTTTTCAACTACAACATCCGTTTACTTGTATGGTTGCTGGTATGACAGGATGTGGTAAAACGGTCTGGATTCAGAAGTTACTCGAACAAGCTCATCAAACAATTTCTCATCCACCCCAGAGGATTGTCTGGTGCTATTCACAGTGGCAGCCTGCGTATACAGCACTCCTTAGTACGGTACCTGATATCGAATTTGTGAAAGGAATCCCCCCTGATATCGAGCAAGATCACTATTTTGATGTACATGTTCGAAACCTGATTGTCATTGATGACCAGATGACTGAAACGGGAAATGATAATAGAATTGTCAACCTGTTTACCAAAGGATCTCATCACCGGAATCTCAGTGTCCTCTACATTTCACAGAACCTATTCCATCAGGGTAAAGGCAATCGCAGCATGGGTTTAAACAGTCATTACTTAGTGCTGTTTAAGAATCCGCGTGACAAACTACAAATTTTAACACTGGCCAAGCAAATGTATCCCAGGCAGACGGAGTATTTTCCCAACAAGTACGAAAAGGCTGTTAGGAGACCTGATGGTTATTTGTTTGTCGACTTAAAACCAAATACACCCGAGGGCTGTAGGTTAAGGACCAATGTTTTACCCGGTGAACAGCAACAACCACAAGACATATCTAACGAGGATAGCGTTTCTAACGTACTGCGTAAGTACATCGACCAGCAGAGCTTTACAATTTTCCCGCAAGTACAAAAAATGCAAAGCTTGAAGGATGATATGAATAGGGTATTAAACCGCAATGATCTCAGTCAGACCCAGAAAGCAAGAAATTATGTCCAGCTTCAAAACAACTTTATGAGGTATAAACACCAAATGAGTTACTATCCTGTACCTCCTACAACTCTTTCACCTGGTATCACAACCCAACCCCAAGAACAAGAAATAGCCGATACACCCATCACACCGCAACAACTATACCTAGATTCAGCTGAACCAGCTACAGTGCCGTATTCAGCAAAAGTATATCAGTCCCCAGCCACGAACATTTCTTTGAGCTCACCAACCATACCGCCACAATTACACCTAGATTCGTCTGAACCAGCCACAGTGCCCAATTCAGAGAAAACCTACGAATCCCCATTCCCTAATATTTCTTTGTCTTCTTTAAACTCATCAACCAAAAAGCTACTCTCCCCACTACGAAAAAGAAGAAAACGCCGACGTTTGGAACTCAAAAATTACTTGGATGACGATGCCGAAGAAAGTGTTGGACCTTATCTAAAAGCCGATCGGAATAGACGATCAATGCGAATTCGGAAGCCTTATCCCTACAAGTATTAACATTGTATTAGAGCTGGAGACAGTTAGCGTTGGGTCACGGTGGAGTGGATTTGGGGCTAAATTTGCATTGTAAATCGTATCGCTTATCATGGTTTGAATCAATAAAATCCTGTTCCGAGAAGTTTGTTTATATTCGTATGGTAATTATAGTTCAGTTTTAGAGAAGAATTTGCATCTCAAGAGTTTTCCTCAAAACAATAGGCCCTCCAGTTATCGCTAATCCCTAAGAACAATAGCAGAGTTGCTCTTATGAGTCATACCGGATTTTGTATACAATTATCTGATGAGTTATTAACTGTAAAGGAAAATAATAAAGACAGTTTAGAGCCTATCACGAGTAGTTTGTTCTTACTATTTACGTTTACAAAGGGGTTTAGATATTGCGAGGTATGTTTTATTTTTTTTTCATTCAACTTCGAATGGTTTCTGGGTCGATCGATCTTGTTGCTGCTCAACTTTGAATGGATTCAGGGCCGATCGGTTCTAGCTTTATTGCTGCTCCAAACAATAGGCTTTGCCCAAACATGCCCGAATAGATCGATGACCTCATCCAAAGGAACAATAGATAATGAGAAACCACCGCACTTTATTCATGAGCTCACCACTTTATTCATGAGCTCACCACTTTATTCATGAGTCCAAGACAATAGATAATGAGAAACCACCGCACTTTATTCATGAGTCTAAGACAATAGAACCGTGACGTCATTGAATTAATGAGCGCGCCGCAAAAATTAGCATAGCGCCGCAAAAAAGGGGGTAATTCCATCCCTCCTATACTACTCGCGGCCGGCTTTCGTCTCGAAGCGGGCTTTGCAGAGATTTGTGAATCCACGTTGTGTACACATCCGTTCCAGAAATCAAGAATATGAGGATTTTAAAAGCATTTCTTCACTGGGAAAAGTTAGTCAAAGTTCCTTGTGTGCATGGTGCCATTTGTAAAAAAATTAGCTTTCTCTTGAGTCGAAGAAAGAATTTTCGGCGAATTTGTGATTGACTTTGTGACAAGTTCGACCGATCTTTTAGAACTAGGACTGAGAAATGGTATTGAATTAAATACATAATCTTCTAGTTCGTGATTAAAATCTCTTATTCAGGATATCTACATAACGTTCTTAAGTAGAAACAAACAGTTTAGAGTAGCTCAGGTATTTTTCATAGAGTTAGGGAAAGCATAAAGACGTGTTTACGTTTTGGATTTTTCGACTTGAAGGCAGTTTGTAAACACTTGTTTGAAGTTAAAAGTGGGTTGTTCTTGTAAAAAAACAAATCGCATACATCAAGTTTTTCCATTGTCCGTACTGTTATTGATCTTATCAAAAACATCAATAATTCATGAAGCAAAAACAAAGGAAATTAATAAAACATCAAGTGTCTTTAATTCTACTAGAGATTTTATCCTAATTTATATAAACTTTAGCTTCGATTTTCTCGGCCAAAATAAGTCGTATCGCCAAAATAACTGAAAACATGACTCTCTACATCTAGACGTTTGATAAGTACGATAAATTATTGGCGTCCGAACTTTATGGGATTTAAAAACTCTCGCTTTCAGCTCGAGTTTGTAAATCCCATGAAGATCGTCCTCTCATTCTTTATCTAGTTCCGTTTGACGAAGGAGAACGCAACCTACTCTGGGGACGGGTTCCCTGTGCCTGTGTTGACGTGTTGCGTACGTTAGGCAAAGTTTTAGTTCGTCTTTGTGGATGTATTACAAAATGCCTCGATATCATGAACGGCCGGGGAACTGGTAACTACACGATGCTCGGAGCAAATTAAAACCGCCATGTGAACGTCGAGTATAAGTGTCTCATTTTCCTAATCCAATGCAATAATGTTTAAAACGTTAGCAAGTACGATATATCAGCAGTCTGATGTCCAAACTATATCAAGTCAAATATGGTCTGTTTTGGCGGCGCGGTCGTTGAACAGAGAACTGCCTCAAATCAACTCGGCTATAATTTGTGCTGTCCAGTAACAACCGAGTGAATTCTGTTGGCTTGCTCGCTGTATTGGATTCTGCTTTTCGCTGTACATACAGATACCAAACCTACAAACAGTAAGATGACCTGGCTGAAGAGAAATCTAGGTCTGAGTTTTCTAAATCTAGATACTAACCCGTAATCGCCGTATCTTGTGTGAGTTGCGACACTGTGTACATCTTGGTTATACAAATTAACGGATTCAGATAAACACTACATTTAGGCAGAGAGTTAATCTATAACGACACTTTGATAAGCCAAGGAACTGGAAAGTCAACACAGTACAAGGTGAGGGAAATTTAAAGTAGTGAGTTCATTGCTGTGTTCCCTAATCGATTAATATACACTGAATTTCTAACGGACCTGAAACAAGGCTGATCAAAGCCAGGACCCGGCTACCAACATTGACCATAAATTATTCTGCAACTAACAATGGCAGCCAACCTTGTTCTCACTTGAAAAATAATGTGAATTCTCTGAAGGAACTGCATGGGGTGTACTTTATACACATGCATATATAGTTTATGTTCTACACTGGAGTGTACTTAGTATTGTGAATTCGAGGAACTGGAATGCAGTTTATACACATCTGAATAGCCGTAGCTAGGGTTGATTTGTCAGTGTATTCTACACTAACTTCAGTTATTGCTTTACACTGTATACCACACAGCAAAATGTGCTGCGAATGCTCAAATGAATGCCATAACCATATAAAACACACGTACATGTATACATATAGCCATATAAGCAATGCATCCAATGATTGAATGTTCACAAAGATAATTACAGTTTTATACCCAGATGCATCCCCTTGTATATTTACTGATACAATGTAATGCGTAGTCCACACGAGCAAGTTTTCCTTGACAAGTTTTCCTTTGACAAGTTGCCTTGTTCAATAACTGGCACGCCAGATTTTCAACAAGGAGAGTTGTCAAGGCAAAACTTGTCATTTTTCGTCGTCTACACGAGCAAATAAAACTTGTCAAGTGAAAACTTGTCAAGGAAAACTTACTCGTGTAGACTACGCTTAAGTCAAGACATCAACATTTTCACATTAGTTAAAAACAAGCATTTTTGATCAGGATTACTTACACCGACCACATCATTGCAGCAATCTTTCAGCCTTTTGTGTTACCACAGTCCTTTCTCTTACAAAAAATATGTGGAACTCACTTTGATAATCTATGATTACTTCTAGTACATAGAAATTACGCCATAAAATGTTCAGTACTTTGCAGTGAAACAACTCGGTGCAGTCGTAATGTTACACTTAAGTTTTTAACATTTTATGACGTCATTTCTATGATAAATACGAGTACGAACAATGGAAAAGGTATGCGATTTGTTAATTCAATCATTGAGATTCTGCTGTTAAAAGTATGGCACATTCCTTTGGAACAATTTTGACTATTCCTATTCCGGTATAGGAATAACAGAATACGCGAAATAATTATTACAAAAGAACAGATATTCCGAAAATGGAATGATATTAACGGTGATTACCTGAGAACTGACAAATCCGCCATTTTGAATAATTATAATAGTATTTATTTTCTGGAAAGACGTGCGCGCTCCACAGGTTTCGCGCCACAGGTTTCCCGCCAAACATTAAAAAAGAACACCATTTTGCATCTTCGATCCGAGTAAACCGCTATAATAATTCATTCAGAAAATGAAATAGGTTCTAATAGTTCAATTATCATCTATCATCTAATTCAATTATCATATAATCTGGCTATTCTTAATCCGGAATAGTCCCAATAGAACGTATCCAATGATATGCGGCTGTTGTAGCACCTCTATCAGTAAACACGGCTACCCTACATTGACCGAGGGTTAGCACTCAAACGTTTCCTGTAACATATTGACTGACCTTATTTTGATTTTCTATTCTAGAAACGAGGCTACAACATTGTCTGTTTGTACATGAACGGTACACTGCATTCCCAGCGTGCATTTGACACTGTATTTGTTGCATCTTCTGGCAGATACATGTTCGATTACATCAACTCCCTCCCTAACAACACGATGATCCTGATAGCAGTACAGACTAACAGCAGGTCTTTTACTGGACATTACTCTTTACCAGCAGCACCTGCTCTAGCAAGTATCGGAGCTGTTTCGCCAGTAATACCAGGTTTCAGGGAGTCCTGGTGCCTGATTGGTCACAAAGGTGGTCAGAGACCGTGGATTCAACAGAATTGGTCCGCTCGTTACAGAGGCCGCACTGTTTTAACAGCACAAATTATACATGAGGTATTTACTGTTTTGTGAGCAGACGTTTTCGATTTGGAATTTGTTTGTGTCTTTTGTATTTTATTTGGAAATAAGAAGCTGCACGCAGCTTGAATTCCGGCGTATCTTTTGTAACGCGGACGATCTCAGACACCTGCGTGGTTTTTATATTACAATGAACAATCAGATGCGAAAGTAGGCACACACAGTTGATCTCATCTAACACTCCACAGGAGTCAGAACACGACTGAACACAAGTAGAACACGGGCGACTTAAAGTAAGCCAGGGTACCCTAGGATAACAAATGTAGCCCAAAAATACTAGGAGTGTGGTACCCTCATTGTATTTCCGGGCTACCTGTGTTATCCTAGGGTACCCTAGGATAAGCATCTCATCAAACGAGGATACAATCATCATGCCGTTAGAAAACAAATTAACTCGGCGATAGATATTACCCGTAAACAAGCTCTTCAGCAAGCCAACCATACGAAATCTACAGCTAGAATACCATTCGTAATTACCTACAACCCAGCCCTACCCAAATCTTCAACCATAATAAACAAAAACATGAAGATTCTCTACTCATCCAAGCAATGCAAGAAAATATTCTCCTCTCCGCCTTTTTTTGCATAGTCTAGACCTAATAACCTCCGTGACCTTCTAGTAAAAGCCAATCTTTCAAAAACGACACAAGAAGTGACCAGGAATTTTCCGCTGCGAACACAAAAAAATGCAAAACATGCCCCTTCATTCGAAATGGCCGCACTTCCTATACTTTCTCTTCTACAGGCGAACAACGACCAATCAACCTTACATGCGATTCAAAAAATGTTATCTACATTATCGAGTGCAAATAATGCTTGAACGAAAATAAAACTTGCCAATATATAGGAGAAACTAAGCGCAATCTTAGTGACATATTTGGAGAACATCACAGATCAGTTGAACACTCTATCAACGGAAGTAATATCATACAACCAACCGACGTTTCAGAACCATTTTTCAAAAACCAAACACTCATTTGATGACTTACAAATCATACGGTTAGAAACTATTCACAACAACAAAGACAGTGTCCGTAATGCTAGGGAAATACACCTTATCTCCAAGGCTAACACTTTAGAATGGCCTCAAGGAATGAACAGATGCGATGAAATATAATGATGAAATATAATATATATATATATATGCACATTTTCCTCCTTGTAATCACTATAGCTACAAGTCGCATTGCATTACATCAGATGGTTCCATTTCATATTTCGCTTAGTCAATCAGAGTTGTATATATCTACTGTATATAATGTCTAAGTCCACTTGTATTCTTTACTTAGCTCATATAATATTTCGGGTTACCTGTGTTTTTAGTGACGTACCCTCTCATTGTATTTTCGGGCCTAGTACCTGTGTTCACATCATTATTGGTATGCACACAGTCAGATCACTGTTAGTACACACGCACAACCGGGCCAGTCAAATTTGGATTAAATGGACAATCAGATACGAAAGTATGCATCACGTAGCAGCGCCAGAGTAACAAGAAGCTGCACAGAGGGGAACTAAACCCTGAATCAACTCAATATGAACCAAAGATATATTCGAATTAAATAAATTGTGCTATTTATTTTTTCTATGCTACGCCTCTATCAGCTCTGATGGCTCAAATCTTGCATTTTGTGACGTCAGTTCCCGACATTGAAAAGCTGGACTAACAGCTCCTAGTTGCGAACGAAACCATTGTGTTATCTTTGATCTGTAGGGTGATATTGTGAAATTTGCACTGAATTGAGCCGCCACACAATCTACATTTACTGCGGACTGAATCGAACTTGAAAACTAATTCTCTCTTCAAAGACGCGCAATACACAAAAATACAATAGCAGAACTTATGTCTTTGAATACATCTTTTTTTAGACGCTGTGAACACAAGTAGAACACGAGTGCACGCAAGTAGAACTCGAGGAAACATGAGCAGCTTCACATAAGCCAGGATACTCTAGGAAAACATAGGTAGTCCAAAAATACTAGGATTCCAAATACTATTAGGATCTGAACTATAACTCACACGAGTCAGAACACGAGCGAAACTGAGTACACCATTGTTTCTTGATTTAATTAACACAAAATCATCATAATAATAAAATAATAAAAATTGTGTTATCGGCTTAGTTGTTCCGGGTTACCTGTGTTATCAGTGCGTTCCGTCTTTGCATGCCCTGGCTACCTGTGTTATCCTTGGGGAACGCCATTTAATCGGACGGCTGTACGATGTTACCGTACAGTTCCGAAAGTAGCGACCCCCGAAAGTAACGACCCCTCGAAAGTAGCGTATTTTTTGGTCCTTCAAATAAATTTCGAAAGTGACGACCCCCCTAAAGTAGCGACCCCTATACCTAAGTTGGTGTCGGTGTCATTTTAGTCCATTATATACGCAGTCAAGCAATTAAAATTATTTTTACACTTTATTAATTAAAATGTTCAAAAGTACGTAATGCGACTTGCGAGACCTCTATATCTCTCAGAACATAACAACACTGACAGGAGTCTAAGTCAGTAGTTTGCGAGATGTTATCGCATTGTACCTGATATGATTAGCCGTCTCGTTTTCAGGAATTTTCAAACTAAAAATTGAACTGACTATCAACGAGTGAGGTTGTGTCAAAATAACTCTCCAGTAAAAGAAATGAATTCTACTTCAGAAATGGACAATACTTCAAATGTGATAAATCATCTAGGATTCGACAAGAAAAAAGAAATGTTTACCTGGTCCAGCGATTTAGACAATCTAAAAGACTTCTGTGAACAGGTTCTTAACCTGAAATTGCTGTCGATCTCGAATAATGGCGGTACTCGATCAGAATCAATCAAGACAAAATGTGTCTACTAAAGTCTACTAGTCTAATGAAGTCTACTAAAACGCTTCAGGTACAAGGCACTGATGCAAAGGACCTAAAATCAAAACTTCAAGCTCTCCTTGACTCCAGACCTAGCGAGATCATGATAGAAGAGCCACTTCAAATTTCCCGCCAAGATTCCTCTACAGAGGAAGAAGAACAAGATGGCGACATTCCTTTGATGCCTGACACCTCCCATCATCTGCAGCTCACCTCTGATGAGAACAATCAATGCAAACTGATATACAGACAGAGATATCGAAACTGTGGACGGCAATTGATGCAATCAGGGAACCTATGAACCAGAAGAATGCAAAATTCAGAGAAGAAAACGAAAGGCTGCGCAATACGATTGTTTCTCTACGAAACCAGATCTCAAGCGTCGAGGAAGAAAGGGACTAGCTGCGTCTGGCCTGGACGATTGTTTCAAGAGAACTCCAAAGCCCGAATTCCATGCCAACACTCTCCAAAAACAACAGAGACCAGAACAGCGAACCAGCAGTGACTTCAGAAAGGAAGTCTGAGGCTGAAGCCGAAGAGAATTTTACCACCGTCCCGAACAGAAAGAAAAATAACAAGAAAAAAAGTAAACCAAAAACACCAGATCCAACCAAGTTGGCAGACAGCGGAGAGCAAGAGAGAACGCCGGGCCCCCGTAGCTCCAAGAGACCCAAGAAATCCAATATTGTAATCGCCGGTGATTCAATTACGAAATACCTTCAAGGTTGGAAAATGTCAAAGACGCATAAGGTAAAGAATATGCCTTTTCCCGGTGCTACCATTCAAGACATGGGCGACTTCATCAAGCCAATTGTAAGAAAAAACCCTGATGAGATAATCCTACATGCAGGTACAAACGATCTAATTATATCGGAACCAAGAATGGTAGCTGAAAGCTTAATTGATTTAGCTCACAGCATTACTACCGAGAATTCTGATCTAAAAATTACCATCTCTAGCCTGATTACCCGTAGTGATAATTCTAGCTTAAATGACAAAGTGATCAATGTAAATAAGATTCTACTAAAGTTCTGCAACCAGAATAACTGGGACTTAATCGATAACTCCAACATTAGTAGTAACGATCTGAACACTGGAGGCCTTCACCCCAATGTTGAAGGCACTAAGAAATTAGCTAGAAATTATATACAACATCTTCAAAAAATTGTTAATCTAGATTAGGATGCGATCAAAGAAGCAGTGAGTTCGGTGTCAAATTCTACAGAATCTGAAAATGTACTTCCGAATCAAAGAGGATTCAAAATGGCCTCGCTCAATATTGTTAGCTTAACTAAACACATCGACGAGCTTAGAGTATTTATGGCCGACCAAATGCTTGATATTTTAGCTATTAATGAAACTAGGCTCGATCCCCTAGTCGCAGATCAAGAAATCCATATCAATGGTTATAATATTATACGCAAAGACCGGAACCGTTCTGGAGGCGGTTGCTGCCTATTCGTCCGTTCAAATATTGTTCACAAAATTAGAACGGATCTAGTACCAGAATCACTTGAGTGCATCTGTATTGAAATTTACAAACCAAAGTCAAAACCATTTTTAGTAGCCACCTGGTACAGGCCACAAAATTCGTGCATGGATATTCTCACGGAATTTGAAACTTTTGTTGGCAGAACTGATTGTGGGGACAATGAACTGTACATTTTAGGCGATCTTAACTGCAACGTCTCAGCCAGTCAACCTGACGGTCCAACAAAATCGTTAAATCAAATATGTGCTCTCTACCAGTTGACTCAATTGATAAAGGAACCAACTAGAGTGACGGCGAGTACAAGTACCTTAATTGACCTTGTACTTACAAATAGTCCAGACAAAATTGTCCGATCCGGTGTGCTGCGTCTCGGCATAAGCGATCACGATCTAATTTACGCCTACCGCAAGATTTCTATTGTACCTAATGTTGGTCATAGATTTATTAGTTATAGGCAACTTAAAAACTTTGACTCTGAAAAATTTATAGCAGACTTAGAGAAAATCCCATGGTTCCTTCTGGAAAACCATGACAACATTGAAATCATGTGGGCGCAATGGAAGTTGGACTTTCTCAGAGTAGCAGATAAGCATGCACCAATACGTACAAGGCGCGTGCGCCAAAAACAATCACCGTGGATAACTCAAAATTTGCTAACCAAAATGCGTCAACGCGACCACCAGAAAAAGGTGGCTGTAAAAACCAACAATCCCGGCGATTGGTCTCTCTATAAATCCCTCAGAAACGAGGTGAATAAAATGACGCGCCAAACAAAAGCAGAATTCTATAGAACTAAGCTTAGTGATAAAAACTCAACGCCAAAACAGACCTGGAGAATAATTAATGAGGTGACTGGACGCAGCGCGAAAATAGCCGGCAGTATTGTGAAGATAGATTCTGATGATAAGGAAATCACAAAGCCAGCAGAGATAGCCAGCGTCGTTAATAAACACTTTGTAAATGTTGGGCCTAACCTAGCCGAGAAGAATTTTGGAAATGATTATAATGATGACTTCCAAAAAAAATTACCGCGCTGCAGTAACTCTTTTTCTCTCCATCATACAACCAGGAATGTCGTTTACAAACTCCTAAAAAACCTATCATCATCGAAAGCAACTGGCTTAGACAACATTCCATGTAAATTACTTAAAGTAGGCGCTGATATTATCTCCGATTCGATTACGCTTTTATTTAATACATCCATTACCCAAGGGATATTTCCTAGGGAGTGGAAACAGGCAAAAGTTAGTCCTGTGTATAAAAGCGGGACGCGCTCAGACAGAAACAATTACAGGCCGATTTCCGTGATACCAGCAATAGCAAAAGTAATTGAACGCATCATTTACGACCAGCTCTATACATATTTACAAAATAATGGCTTACTAACAAATTGTCAATCTGGTTTTCGTAAGCTGCATTCAACAGTTACTGCGCTACTTGATGCCACTGACAAATGGGCTTTGAACATAGACAATGGCTTGATTAACGCCATTATTTTCATTGACCTAAAAAAAGCGTTCGACACTGTTGACCACACAATTCTGCTACAAAAACTACAAAACTACGGCGTGTGCCAGTCCAGTACCGCATGGTTTAAATCATATCTTAGTGGAAGAGAGCAGAAGTGTGTGGTCGACGGAATATTGTCAGACACTGAAGTCCTTTCCTGTGGCATTCCTCAAAGAACTATTTTAGGGCCTTTATTGTTTTTGCTTTATATTAATGACCTTCCAAATTGCCTAGAGTTTTCAAACACACAAATGTATGCAGACGATACTAGTATTACAATGGCAAGTAATTCCAGCACAGAGATTGAGCTAAAGCTCAACATCGACCTCAGAAACGTTTGTGAGTGGCTCAGATCCAATAGGTTAAGTTTAAACACGACAAAAACGGAATATCTACTATTAGGCTCACGACAAAGATCATCCCATATGATTTGCCCAACATTACAGATTTCAGGTGAAGTCGTCCCTAGAATAGCCTCGGCAAAGTCACTAGGGGTATATATTGACGATTCACTTACTTGGGAAAACCATGTCGAGAAGATTTCAAGTAAAATCGCAGGTGCGATTGGCGCGCTTAAACGGATAAAGCCCTTTGTCCCAATGTCCTCCCTTGAAACTATGTATAAAACGCTTATCCAACCAAATTTTGATTACTGCAGCATAGTCTGGGATGGACTGGGCACTGAGCTTTCCAAAAAATTACAAAAACTTCAAAATCGAGCAGCCAGAATAATTACAAATTCAAACTTCGATGATAAGTGCTGGCCCACTTCTTGAAAAATTAGAATGGGACCGACTATCTACTCGCCGAAGTAAGCTATTGGCTATCGAAATGTACAAAGTGTACAATAATCAAGCGCCTAAATATTTAATTAATAAATTTTCTAAAGTTGTGACGCCATATAATACAAGAGGTTCGACAACAAAATTACAGTTGCCTCTCCCAAAAACAAACTATGGGAAAAAGCGTTTCGGCTACAAAGGAGCTTTTGTCTGGAATTCGTTACCTGAAGAGTTGCGACTTTCCAAATCAATTACTAATTTTAGAAATAAGCTGAACAAATTACCCCACTGCTTCTTTGATGCCCTGTAAATTGAGCATTTTATCCTTTTTATATCATCATTTTATATCATAATATATTCTTTATTGAAATATTGTAATATTTTTACACACGGCTTTTATGGAAAACAGTGTTGTATTAGACTGCTAGAACGACCGTGTTTAAATGAAATATTTACTTACTTACTTACTTACTTACCCCTCGAAAGCAACGATCCTTCGAAAGTAACGACCCCTCGAAAGTAACGTCTGGTCAGGGCTACTTTCGAGACTCTACGGTATATATTCTCACATAGCTTACTTCCAGTTGCCGTCCGCATGTCGTACCTTTTATATCTAAACGTGTTTGTAAACACTTAAGCCGAGATTGCATTTCGCTCACGTTTTTAGATCTGTTCAGGCAGCGCAGATCGAATGTATTACGTTGTTCGTGTATTTTTAGGTCTAAAACCGTTCCTTTACAAGAATCATAAGATTAAAAAGTAGTTAAAAAGAACTGTAGCGCCTCGAAGTCTCACGTGTTGCTCATTTCACATTCCCACAGTGGTACTTATACGGTGACGATAGTATGTGATGTAAACAGTGTTAAATAAAACGTTTAATGCGCATGCCTACTGCTTTATCGCTCGATCACAGCGTCTCCGACCCACATTGTTAGTTGCAAAGGTCTGAACTGATCAACTTCTGTCGCCGATAGAACAAAAACAAAAAACAAAAAACAAAAAACAAAAAACAGACTGCATTATAAGACTCCGGCCGCTGCCATAGCAGCGCCGGAGTAATAAACATTGTTTATTCGAATTGGTTCGCACTAACCTGGCTCCAGATGTTTTCTCAATTTGTTAAGCTGCGAAGCAACGAGAAGGAAGAGAAAACCTCTGGTTAAAGTGGTAAGTTACTCGTCCCGCGCCAATAGATTAACTAGGGTCAGAATCTGATCCTCGTTCCTGATTAGAGGAACTATTATTGCATAACAAGAAACCTGATTGGTTCCACCACGTGATAACTCCTCGGTGATTGGTCAATAGTGTAATTATTTAAGTAACATGTTTGACAGATGTTAACGGCATGGAAGTGAAATTCGTGGCCACTTTAACCAGAGGTTTTCTCTTCCCTGGCGCGCGGCGACGCTTCGCGGATTAACCGTTGCTTAAGAAATAGAGAAAGCCTCTGCAACCAGCCGAGGTTCGCACAAATACCAGCTGGATTTTAAAATATATGTTGTGGTTCAATTATTACCTCTGGTACAAATATCTTTGAACCAGTACAATTTTTTTGAACCAGTACCATTTTTTTGAACCAGTACAATTTTTTTGAACTGGTTCATTTTTTCAAGATTCTAAAAAGAGATTTTTTAATTTTTTGGGATTCATAAAAAAAAGGGTTTAGTTTTTTTGGGGGGGATTTAAAAAGAAAAAGAAATCCACCCACCACTGGCCTACAAAATATTCTTTGTCAACCCTCCCCTCCACTTTCTACGCTTCCTTCCCCAGTCCTGTCCCCCCTGACACACCTTATCGTACCATTTACCTTGACGGTCGTCCATCCACTTACTAACCTCGTCGGGCTTAACTTGATACAGGATCACGAGGAACGCCAGATAGATGATCCAGTCGATTAACACACTGCGCCACAGAAGCGCTTGTTGATTTTTACACCACCGTTTATTCTATACTGACTAATCGTCGAACCCAGTCCCTCTCCTTATGCTAATTTGTTTCCAGTCTCTTAATTTTATTCGCACATGCGCACTGCTAACAAAATCGGACTGTATTATACGACCCTTATACAGACGAAGTTTGTGTTGACTGCATTCTTTTTTGAAAACTGCAGCAACTCAGGCGAAGCAAGAAAGCTAAATCCATAAAAGTACATTGTTTATAGATGATCAGATGTACTACGGCTCCACTCGTACTTCGAAACAAACTGTGTCAACCACAGAGTAATCACAGCTAAGGCGCCTGAGCTAAAGGAAAGCAAAAGAAAAGCGAATCACCTGACTATCATTGTATCTGGAAGAAGACTTCTACGAAAGAGCTAATAAAGAGTATCTTAGAGTATTAAACGAGGGTAAATGATCTTGAAGTAACCCCTCGTACTTGATATACTCAGCTTACCAAATGGAATAAAACACTGACTAGAAGTAGAAGAAAATGCGATTGCGAGTACGCAAACAACAAACTTCTAACTAAGTCCTGACAACAAAGAATCGAAGTGGCTCAAAAAACTCTAAATTTCTAAACGGGATCTGAAACAACCATAGCGGCTGATGAAAGTCAGAACCCGGCTAATCCACAGATTGAATTGGAATTTAGCGTGTTAGCTGTTGTGGATGGAAGGAGACGGAGAAAAAACCCTCAGAGCAAGGGCGAGATAATATGGCACCATGCATCACCCCAACTCAAAGAAATGCTGTAACTATTCTCTTGTCAGTTCTCTCATCAAAGAACCACCCACAGAGGATGTGAAAATACGCAAAAATGGATAAATGATTAAGAACTACAGAGAAATAACGCAAAAATACAACATTTCTGTTTCGCTTTGCCGTTCCAAGTGGAGTTCACAAGGGCCAATAACAAGCAGAGTTATTAAAGCCAGTTAGCACTCCTCCCTAACTCCAAGCAAACTCAGTCATTCCTAACACAATCCAAGACCTATAAACCGAACATTAAAAAATACTTCGGTAAACCCAAGTGCTCACTAATTTAGGGTTTTTAGAGCTAGTCACTAAATTAGGCTTTTTAGGGCTAGATCACTGAACAACACAAAAATTATGCTTCTTCAATGGTCATATGAGCTAATCCAAACCCTACCCCTACCTTTAAAAACACACTAACCGTCAACAACAGGAGCTCACAGATTTAGGGTTTTTAGAGCTATAGTCACTAAATTAGGGCTAAGTCACTTATAATGCTTCTTCAATGGTCCAGAGAACTAATCCAAACCCTTACGCTGAATTTAAAAACACCCTAACCGTCAACAATGGGTGGTTTCTAATGTAGGTTGTTAGTTGTATAGTTTGCTGTTTATATTTATATTAAAATACATCACTGCGCAAAGTAACTGTGTTTAATACCAGTACATTCCAGCTATAAAATAAAAGATGAACACAAACAAGGTATAAAGGTATTTTTATTCCAAATTACTTCTGTATAACTTACTATGCTATTTTCTTACATGGAAAGGCTATCATAAACCTAACCCCAAACTACAAGTTTACACTTGTAAATAAAATTTGAACTGGTTCAAAAAAATGGTACTGGTTCAACAATTTTGTACTGGTTCAAAAGTTTTGAACCAAAGATCAAATTGAACCACAACATATTTTTTTTTAGTATGAAACATATCTAACTGTTTTCAATAATTTCCTTTGTACATGTGTATAAGTTAACGTTTTTATGTTGGACATGATTCTTTTCAGAATCATTACTAGGGAACGGTACATTAATTTAACACCTATTGAAACATTTTTGATATTCACCTTTTTTAAGCCGGTGGGACTTAAAAATAATATCACAATCTACGGATGATGTCGACATAAGGCATTATGCGTTTTGCAGGAAACAGTCACGTGCTTCTTAATATATCACTTCAACAGCGAATGAATTGCGCTCGTGGTCCCACGGAATGGGCTTCACTGGATGGCAAGCCAACTTCGAACCGCTGTTATGGTTTAGAGTGATCGACAATCGACTAGTGGTGAAAACTAACATTTACATCCAGGATTTTCTCATAACACTACCGATCACTTACACTGCTAGTGCCTTTAAATAAATGAAATCTGATTATTTCGCCATCCAGTACAGCCTCGTGATTGTATTTCTGCAAAAGGCCCGTTATTGTAAAAGACGTCCTCAATTTAGAAACATAGTTACAAATATATAAAGCACAAATTCAAATGATATAACTATTGGAAGCCCGGTTTCCACCGCCATTTTGGGCACGGCACTCTTTAGGGACACGTGCCAAACATTGTCGACACGTCAACCCTTGTTGTTGTCGTGTCTTAAATGTTACACGTCACCCCATGTTGTTGTTGTCGTGTCTTAAGTGATGCACGTCACCCCGTTCAAAGTGGGTATGGTGCGTCCCTGGAAAATCCAGGCGAGCCACCTTAAGTGATGCTTCGCCAAAGAACTGGAGGAAAATATAACAGAGTGCGGCAATGAACAAACCCCAAATATGAGTTTTCTTGAAAATGCCTTAACTACTGTCTGAGATGTCCACAGTCAAAGGTACAAACAGAAAATATGCTATGCTATTAGTCATTGTTTCTGTGAAAACTGAACGAAAACACTATCCAGACAATCGACAAATTTGAGTAATTTCCGCAAATAAGATTTTCTTTTAGACCGTAGTTAGTTTGACCAAAACTTAATTGAAACTTAAAAGGTTTTCTAATGGGAAAGTGTTACCTTGCTGCTTTTCTACTGGCTGTAGGAATATCAGCCAATGTAATGACGAGAAAGAAGAATACAAAATTAGCATACTTTACATTCCGATCCCCGCCGTTGAGTGCTCCAGTTCTTAGGCGAGTTGAAACTTATGTCAACAATATGTTGAGACTGTGTTGATTGTATATTCAAAGGTACTAACAGAAAATATCCTATGCTATTAGTCATTGTTTCTGTGTAAACTGAACGAAAACACCATCCAGCCAATCGACAAATTTGAGAAATTTCCCCAAATGCGATTTCCTTTCAAATCAGACCGTAGTTAGATTGATTCAAACGTATCAATAATATGTTGAGACTGTGATTATTGTACTATTTAATCTAGATACTTCATAGTTTGGTCCGTAATAATAGTTACATTTTACGTGGCTCGGTTTTCCTTGTTCTTGCAATGGAATATATCTCATATTTTCACATCATACTTCTGCCAGTGTTAATTAATATTCCCTTCGACTTATTCCCTCAAGCTTTTCCTAGTACTTAGAACTACTGGCTTTAAAATCTTTACTTCTCAATTCTTTGATCTCTTGGGAGTACTGATCCTCTGTCCTATCCACTACACTGTAAGCTTTACAGGTTGAAAGAATCGAGAAAAAAAACTGATAATCCCTATAAACGGTAATTTCATACAACAATAAACCAGAGAAACAATGATTTACGATTTATGAAAATATTAACTACTTATTAACCGAGAGTGAGGTCTTTACGAGAAAATATCAAACTGAGGCTTTGATGTATTGACCGAGCGACAGCGAGGTCAATGCGTTCAAGGCCGAAGTTTGATATTTTCTCGTAAAGACCGAACGGTCGAGGTTAATAAGTTGTTTATTATATGGCTTTTTTTTGGCGAAAAACAAAGCAAAAAAATCCAACCGGAAGTTGACATTTTACTTCCGTTCAGCGCCCGCTTTGCACTTATGCCAGCGATCGAAAATTCATTTCGGAAAACTACTGAACGTAAAAACAGCAACCAAAGACTCACCGATAAAAACGGTTTTATTGCCACAATCATGCAAAACATTGGAAGAAACATTGGTTCTAAAGACAGAGTTGTTCCTTCCTGACAATGTTTCTTTGACAGACGACGAAAATTCTTCAAAGTTTCTAACAATGTGTCTCTAAAAACTGAACTAGAAATGACACGTGGCACGGTCAAACTTCGACGTTTACTAGTAATCTTCGTCATCATCACTCTCAATCACAAATCGTCGCCTCTTCTGTGGAACTTGAACTATTTTCACCGGTCCATTAAAAATCTGGAACTGACATCCTGAAACACTGCTTATGTTTGCACCGGCGAAAACTGCCTGGCTGTTTGCATCTGGTGCAGCGGGGAAAGCACTTGCATTATTTACAGCGAGGGAATGTGTTGCTGTTTGCTGAACTGATTTCAGCTGGACTCTGGCAGGTGGAGTTATCTGCGGCATTTCAGCTTGGCTAGAAGCTGGAAGAGACTGATTTGAAGCTGCATTGGATAGCTGTGATCTGCTTAGTATATACGACATCTGTCGCTGGTGCTGTTCGCTCGCCGATTTGTAAGATTGAAGGCTCTGAATGTTTTTGTGCCCGCTTAACTGAGCTACAAAAGTCTCTGGCGTGTTGGCATCTAGCAGCCTTGAAATGCTTGTTTTCCGGACGGAATGGTTGCTAACTTTGGCACCAATTCGCTGGAGGCCTGCACTCTCTGCTGCTTTGCTTAGGAATTTTCCTATTTCATTTTTACCCAGTGGAGCCTTCATGTACCACAGGTGGCTGTTTTCACGTCGGTTCCCGTGTCTCACGGCCAGGAAAAACGGTGCATCTGGTTTATCCATTTCTGCCGGCCGGTGACTCTTGAAGAGCTTGTAATAGTTCACTGGACATCAGTCCGTATTGGTGGCGTAAATCTTCGGTTGGAAAGGTCGCTGGTGACCGTTTTCTTGGCCCTTGCGTGTCTTCGTCCCGCGTTCATTTAGCCACACAAGCATTTCGCGGCCATCTTGGACCGGGTCTTGCTGTAGTTCAACGTCGCCCCAGCACAACTTACGGCTTTCATCTCTCGCCCTGAAGCCAAAATGCAGGGACAAATACCACCATATTGTTCTCTGTAGGATTTCTGGACCGGAATCGCCAAACTGGCCAGTTTTGAACAGTTTTTCCTCCTCGTCATCGGTGAGTGCACGAGTGGCGTTTGGCTTGTTGCCCTTGCCGGCTTTGTTTACCAAATTTTTTCGCTTGGCAGCAAGAACTTTGCGCGACTTCTCAAATTCGTTGTCACGGAGAATATCAAACAGTGAATTTCCATCCGAAAGGAATCTCTGGATACTTCTTTGGAAACCTGACAGGGTGCCGGGCTCGTACTCCTCGCCGTTCACTTTACGGATATCTTTAAAAAACTTGGACAGCAAGTGGTCAAGCTCGTTCGCCGGTAAGTACAGTATTTGTACGTGTCCTTTCTTTATCGAGGCTAGGTATCTATAGAAGGTGTTTAGATCACTTGCTGTCTTTCTTGCGGTGTTTTGGCTCTTTTGTTCCTTTAAAAATGTTTCAATTTCTTCCTGGCTATCATTTTTCTGGCCGCCGCTAGCTTCTGCTTGGTCAGCATCGAGATTGGCGTTATTTCCTTCCACTTGTACTTCATCTTGATAATAAAACTCACTCTCGGAATGTTCTTCGTCGCTCATTTTACTATCTCACGAAGTTTTGACCCGATTAGAGATATTTCAAGCTACGTTTTGCTCGTTTATGTTTACAGGGCATTAACAATATTTCATAATGCCCGTGGGCATTACGGGGGGATCTTCACCGTCCAACAACCAATCACAACGCGCGATTTGACCGGAAGTAGTACTAGCCATATAATAAATATTGTTATTGCCTGCGATGGGAAAACATTGCCATTGTGAACAATAAGCCATTTATCGGCCTTGCGCGCGGGGTATGTGATTTATTTACCAAGGGCGCAGCCAATAACCTAACATATTATGTGGGTAACGCTTATGGTTACCTATATATTTACCTATTGCTGATATCGGTGGTCCTAGTGGCTAGATAGCTGTATCTTTGTTCAGGTCCACCAATCATTTTCATATTTATACAATTTATACTAATAGGAGAATTACCAATAAACGAGCACTAAGTATCTCGTATCGAGTGTTAATATTGGATTACATCCCTCCCCACCCCACTGAACGTGACAAGGTCACCTCACCGAATGTGACAATATAATGATAATAATAATAATAATAAAATCACATCACATGCTGATATTGCGGAATGTTTTAACAATTACTATCAAGGCTATCACTCTTCTTAATGACGCGTAGTTAATTAATTACTTATATCAATTAGCATCTATTAATTATACTAATTATATTAGTTATCTATACCCATTTAAGCACCTTGATCAAATATGGATAATTTTAATTTCAATTACAGTAGGTTTATTGGAATGATTTTAATACAACATTTTAATTTCAATTACAGTAGTTTTATTGGCATGGTTTTAATACACTTAGCTGATGTAATTTTCAAATACCTTAATTAGCTTTTCTTTTCTTTCCATTTATAATTATATTGTAAGGTTAAAACACGGCTTCTATGAAAATCAGTTTAATGAATAATATCTTCCGTGTATAAAATAATAATAATAATATTAATAATAATAAATCGTAACGATAACCAAATAAATAAATAAATACATTAAATAAATAAAAATAAATAAATAAATAAATACATTAAATAAATACAACTGAGTTATTTTGTTTTAATTTAATTTTAAATAGTTTAACAGGAACATCCAGTTTAGCCTAGTGCTAGTTTAAATAGAGTCCTGTATAAAATAGATACATATAAATTACATATAAATAATACAAGCATTATAAAATTTGACAGTATACGCTGTGATCTATCCAGCGCTTGAAATGGCGCTTGACCTTGGTCTTCAATTCCTCGAGATTAGAGATTTGCCTTATACCCAGGGGACGTTGAATGAATGTGTGAGCTCCATTTATACGGAAGCTACCTTGGTACTTAGTGGTTTTAGATAGATGAACGCGCAGTAAGTTAAGGTGCCCAGTGCAGTAGCTATGAATTTCCCTGGCATGTTTGAATTCGCCAATGAGGTATTCTGGGACTAAACCATGGATAGATTTAAAAACTAAGATCGACTTCAAATAGTACTCTATTCACATCAGTCTCTTTCATGCTCGTAACATAAGTGTGGGAAATATGGCGACCGTGAATGATCATGACAAAGCGTCCTGCTGAGAGTCCATAAACATACAAACGCCGACGATATCGAAAGGCCCCTAGCAAAACTCCCATACTCAAACGGAACCCTAGCCCAAAACCCGTCCACACCGAAATATGCGCACACTCTCAAACATGTGCCCACTCTTAAACATGTGCCCACTCTCAAACATGCGCCCACTATCTAAAAAGGAGTACTACCCAGGCCTAAGTGGATGGTAACGATGGAAAGGCAGGAACAAAATTCTATAGTTATGAGCTGCCATCCCCTCGGTGTCCTACGTACGTAACCCAACCCGATTGAGCAGTAGTAATAGAGGATGAGTTGATTTTTTTTGTGAGCTCCCATTGAGGAAAAGAGAAATAAGGCTTGTGACGCTTGGCTGGACGCTGAAAGCAGAGGGAAAAGCAAAAATCAAATAACTGAATAGAAAACACTGAAAAACGAGAAACGAAAAGGGACTAGGCTACCTACAAAAATGGACAATGCGGGGAACCAAGGGGAATAAGAGAGGGAATAAGACTCCCTTTAATACTGCCATCAGGAGATAAAAATGTAAATATATAAAATAGGGTGGAACGCAGGGTGGAAGGGGGGGGGGGGCATAAAATACAATGAAGCAGGTGAGACCGTATCAAACACAATTGATCTTAAATACTTTTAAGCACATGACAACAGAAAAGCAGTGAAAATCTAACAATTACTGTGATGGCTTGCTGTTGTAGTTAGCAGACCATTGACGTTGTCCAGTGGAGTTCGGGCGAGAGTAGGGAAAATTGAAACAATAACAATAACACGGTAAACGAGGTACGAAACCGTGACTAGCCTAACTATGCTAGGCGAAGAAATAAACAGCCAATTAGTACATATGCAATCTGCTGTGTGCAATGATAGCCCTGCACTGGGACAACATCACCCATTTTTTTTTAAACAACATCACAAGCATACCCGCGGATGCCAGCGAGATAACGGCATTCCCTCAAAGCAAATGTTTGTCGGGAAACAACATCTCCAGCAGACCCGATGCCCGCGAGACAACGACATCCCATCAAACTCGATGTTTGTGGGGAAACAACATCTCCAGCAGACCCGATGCCCGCGAGACAACGACATCCCATCAAACCCGATGTTTGCGG
This sequence comes from Actinernus sp. WN-2022, assembly GCA_030867875.1. NCBI lineage: Eukaryota > Metazoa > Cnidaria > Anthozoa > Actiniaria > Actinernidae > Actinernus > Actinernus sp. WN-2022. The sequence goes on along the minus strand of JAOWCC010000089.1, from coordinate 153,982 downwards.
GGAAACAATTAACATCTACAGCAGACCCGATGCCCGCGAGACAACGCCATCCCATCAAACCCGATGTTTGTGAGGTTTTTTTAAAAAACATCTGCAGCAGATCCGATGCCCGCGAGAGATCGACATCCCATCAAACCCGATGTTTGTGGGAAAAACAAAATCTTTAGCAGATCCGATACCCGAGACTGAGACAACACTCCCATACAACTCGACATAACAATAACGTCCACGGCCTAGATAGAAATGAGAGAAAAACCAGAATGAAATCTAAGGGAACAGTGAAAATAAAAATATATAGTAATACATAACAGCAGGTCCAGAATATAGCGATTGTGTAGTGACGCGATGTTAACACAATGAATTGACTGTAAAGAAAACTAGTGACAAGGTTAATTGTAAGCGAAGCAATAGAAATATAGAGAGACGAAACATAAACAATAAGAACACGAGGATAAATATAAATGCTATATAGATATAACAAAATTAAAACTGACACGACGATCGCGGGAAATCACGAGAAAACAAAAGAGGTAAGACATAAGCTAGTCAAATGAGGGAGCGCGAGAACTAGGGCGTAAGAAATATCCGAGGAATGCTAATAGCGTGATAAAACTCGAAATGCAGAAAACAAGATAAATAAAAGCAAAACCGAAGATGCAGGAAATAACCAATAAATGAGCTAAAACTGCCTAGTAAGAGCAGAGACCACAAATAGGAAAACAAGGCTGAGAAGGCCGAGAAGCAAACCAGGCGCCAGGGGAAAAACACAATAAGCGTCCTAACTAGAGCAACTACAGTAATGTGCGAAAAATTAAAGTAAAATAATAGAAATAAAAATAAATAACCGGTCTAAACTAAACGAGACATGAAACTAGAGCAAGATAAGCACGAAATGAAGTATAACTTTACACGAACCAGCACCAAGCTGGGGAAGAAAAGTGAGAGATGAAAACTCCTAAATATGAAGCCTGTAAAGCTAAGTAATAAAGTAAACGAACCTCCGGTTCAGGGTTAACAACTACAAGAGCTTGTACTGCAGGTAAAACAGGAATTGGTGGCTATGGCTGGGGCTTGAGGAGCCGGTGGAACCACATGCGGCTGAATAAGTTCTTGAGTTGCGACTACGTTCTGACGAGGAAACTGTTCATCCATGATGTAGCAGAACTCCAGTGGCTTGCCAAGCTTCTTGCGTGAACTGCATCACGGGTGGATTGCTCACAGGTAACTATACTCGCTTAGTAAGCGACTTGTGCGAATAGTCTCGCCGCTTTTTTAGGTCAGGCCAGCTGAAGACATTAGGTAACTCAGCAGTAGTGGGAGAGGCACCGAATTAGCCTCCTTTTTGCGGCGTACGCCGCCAGAATTGCGGCGTACCTGCGGCGTATGCATTAATTCAATGACGTCACAGTCTTATTGTCTTAGGTCACGCATAAATTAATTAGGGCGTACGGCCCTTTTTTAAGGCGCTATGCTAATTTTTAAGGCGCTCACATGAATAAAGTGGTGAGCTCATGAATAAAATGGGGGTGAATAAATTATCTATTGTTCCTTTGGATGAGGTCATCGATCTATTCGGGCATGTTTGGGCAAAGCCTATTGTTTGGGGTCCTCTATAAAACCAGAACCAGTGTCTCCGAATCAGTACAACCCAAAGCCTTGAACAAGATATTCATCGACCTATTCGAAATTGAGAAGTGAACAAGATGGAAGTGATCTACAAGCTAGGATCTCGAGGTTATCATGCCAGCGCTAACATTTTCCACGGCAAGATGAGAGTTCACATTCGAAAGTACATCCAAGGCCAAAACAAGAAATTTCCCACCAAAGAGGGAATTGCTTTGACAGTCGACGAGTGGATCAACCTCAAAGACATTATGAATGAACTAGACGATCTTATTGAAACCATCACAGAAAATCCAGAAGACCCCGACTATGAAGCCTTTGATCGCAGGAATCCACGACAGACTGATGCATCCGATGAACCAGAAGACGTTTTTAGTCCAACACTTCAGAGACAAAATGCTATCATGAAAACTACAAGCCTCACGAACATTCAGGCTGGACCCACACTTTTCTGCCCTGTGTGCAAGAAAACGAACTTTTATGGAAGTCACCAATGTGATGGATGTTATAACCCCGTCATAAAGGAGGAACCAGGTGAAATTATGGAAACTTCCTCCATGAGAACCGAAGCAGTAGATGTTGAAATTCAACAATCAGAGAAAACCCCACGGGTCTACTCTTGGGGTGTTCGACCGAACAATCAGTTCTACCGGTGCCCAGTATGTAAGAAAACTCCAAGTACCTTTGGACTGTTTTGTAATGTCTGTCACATACGCTTAGAGACTGTCCAGTCAGATATTTAATCATGTGAGTTATAACCAACTTTGTTATATAAAATAAAGCAGCCATGATGTGATACTGAATTGTGTCTTTGTATTAATTAAGGTATTGTATTTATGTAAATATTTCTAAATAAGTACTAACAAATCCACTTTATACGAATCATTTCGACATGGCATCGACTAAAGCAGTAGCTCGCTTTACCCTACTGAGAAGTGTAGCAGCACAAACAGACTTTGGAAATGTAAATTGGTTTGAACTCATTGGAGATTATACTCAAATATCCCGATTAGAGATTGCTAAGAATGTGCTTCCAGCAGTTGAAATTGAGGTGAATATCGGTCGTCTATTAACCTTTCTACGCTTTGCTAAAGAAATGGAGCTATCCGAGGAGGAATGGGGTGAATTGTTTCTACACATGCTCCAACATCATCCACATTTCTTAGAGATTCTATAAAAGAGAGAGTCATTGACATTCTACATCACTCCTCACTTGACCGTCAAGCCAACAACACAATGGGTTGTTTCCCTCCATCCTTACAAGTGGGACTAGAACGTGTTTTCAGTCGAGTGCGTTGTATTTTGGCCTGCTGTGGAGGTAAAATTATTGTGCAAAATTCTGAATTTTGTGATGGACAAAGAACTGGAGAAGATATATTACAATCCCGAGAACGAAGGCAGTTTTCGTGGTATCGATGCTGTTTACCGTGCTGCCAAAGAAAGAGGACTCAAGAAAATCACCCGTAAACAAGTGCAGGCCTGGTTGAGAAAGCAAGATGTGTACACTTTACACAAACCCGCGCGTCGACATTATGGGCGGAACAGAGTCATTGTAAGCGGTCTCAACAGCCAATTCCAAGCGGATCTTGTGGACTTGAGTTCTCTCAGCAAATATAACAACGGATACAAATATTTGCTTATGTGCATTGATGTCTTTAGCAAGGTCGCGTGGGCTGTTCCCCTGAAAACCAAGACTGGGAAAGAAATCATCGAGGCATTTCGCAAAATTTTCAAATCAGGAAGAAAACCTCTCAAGCTACAGACGGACAAAGGAACCGAGTTCCTAAACCGAGAATTCCAGAAGTTTTTAAGAGAAAACGATGTTGGATTTTTCACCACGCACGATGATAAAACAAAAGCGTCTGTCGTAGAGCGGTTCAACAGAACATTCAAGACTCATATGTGGAAATAGTTTACCTACAAAAACACTTTGAACTATGTAGATGTGCTTCCAAAACTTCTAAAATCTTATAACCACGCCTTTCACCGAAGTATCGGGATGAAACCTAGCGAGGTCAATAAGGTAAACGAACAAACTGTCTGGTATAGATTATATGGATCCCCTGTAAAACTTGTACGCTATAAGTTTCAAGTTGGAGACCAAGTCCGAATGAGTAAAACTAAAAAGACATTTGAAAAAGGCTATCTTCCAAACTGGACCGAAGAGATATTTACCATATCTGAAAGAATACCAAGACATCCACCTGTCTATCGTTTAAAGGACTATCACGGAGAACTGTTAGAAGGAACATTTTACGAAGCCGAGTTACAGAGAGTCGAAAAGCAAGATGATTTCTACCGGGTAGAAAAAGTCTTAAAAAAGCGTCAACGGAAAGGCAGGATTGAATACCTTGTTTGGCATACTGGTACACAAAAAACCCTATCTGCATAGGAATATTTAATTTATTTATTTTCTTACAGGACTGGACTTCATAAGTGTCATCATCTATATTATCGATTTGACGGAAGAAAGGAGGATTGATCAGGCGGGAAGCTTTGGCTTCTTCGCAGAACTTCACTTCCCTGTGCCGCTCTTGATCCGTGATCGTTTTTCCGTAGCTGGAATTGCCCACCTATAGAAAAAAACAATAACAAAATGAGTCATCACGCGATTACAATTGCCAACCTGTTGAAAAATAAAATTAGTATCCCTCTGTTGCGTCTAATAGCATTCGTATGTTAACTTTTGAGATTTACTTACCAGTTTCATCGTATCCGCGATGATGGCTTTGTGAGGGTCGGCATCACCAGCGCGCCTGGCGTCACTCACGGCCTCGCCAAAGGGCTTGAAGCAGGGGGAAGGTGTGTACTCCACCACTTGATAAATACGAGTGACTTCCAGACCGTGCTCCAAGTACCATTGGATGAGGGGAGTGGCCAGTAAGATTTTTTCACCGAAGAAACTCCCTATCAGACTGCGGCGAGGGCGAGGCATAATCTTGTGTTCCTCAGCAAACCCTTTCATGAAGTCGCCAATGTCCTCTCTAGAAATCTCTGTATTTTTGAAGATGGGACCATCTCGCTGAACTTGACCTTGAGATGATCCGGTACCCGGATGTCACATTCGACCACACCAAACAGAGACCCACTGCGGATGGCTGTCAGAATCTGGTCTTTATCCAACGTAGTGACTTTGTCTAGAGGGCGGCTGAACTTGGTTTCCAGGAAGTGTTGAAGTGGTCTTTTTCAGCCTTCGCCACTCGCATTCCCACATCTCCACAAGGTGATATCCTTCATCCCTAATGTATTGGGAATTGGCTCGCGTTTCTTCTAGGAGTTCAGTCATAGGCTTCTTTCTCTTCACGTTCATTTCTTTCCCTCGGTTAAGATGACAATCGTGGCCGTGATACCAGCAACCTGGAAAATAGAATAAATGAGTGAACTGAATGAGTGAACTGAATGAATGACTGAGTGAACTGAATAAATAAATGAATGAGTGAAACGAATAAATAAATAAATGAGTGGGTGAATTGAATGAATAAATGAATGAATGAATGAATGAATGAACTAAATGAGTGAGTGAAATGAGCGAGTGAAATGAATGAATAAACAGTGAACCGAATGAATAAATAAACGAGTGAGTGAACTAAATGAATTAATGGTGAAATGAATGAGTGAACTGAATAAATAAATGAGTGAGTGAACTGAATAATTAAATGTTTTTCCCTGTCAAACATTATTTCCTACCTTGAAACTGGAAGACGGTCTGAGTTGGTCCGTGGAATCCGTCGACTGGGAGTCTTCTGTCACCGATACGCTTTTCCGTATCATTCATCTGATGTCGGATATGGATCCCTCTCTGCTCGGCTTCCCATTCCAACCACTCTGTCGCCATCTTGGAGGAGCTTTCTTTCTTGAATTGAGTTTCCTCTTTTCTTCTGGTAAAGGATCCTGTGGGCATGTTCTGCATAATGGCCCAGAGATAGAGGGCGTTGGCGTCGTACCCCACGATTTTCTGGCAGACTTTAGGTTCTTTGCCTTGGGCTTGTATTTCGTTTTCTCGGATCTTGGTCTTACCCGCTTCGTGGTATCGGTGAAATATGATACTGGGTCCGCCCACCATGTTTTTCTTGAATAGCGAGTAGAGATCTTTGTTTTTCTCATCGAAGAGAGAGAAGTGTGTGCCAGGTTGAAGGGTTTGAAAGAGGTACGTTAAGGTGATACCAGGGATAGAAATACCTTGCCTCAACATATCGATGTTTCGGGCTTTCCAAAAGGCAGACATTTTCTCCAAGGCATCACAGAAGGGCTGAACATCGAGGTCGTTGTACCAGATGAGGAAGTCGCGGAACGTTTGCATGTTATTTTCGTGCCAAACTTGCTGGCAGTACTGGTAGTCTTCGTCAGAAATGTTGGTGTTGGTCAGGGAGGAGTGGAAACTTTCATGAGGAGGAAGAAAAGAGTGGTCTAGTTTGTCCAGGGAGTCCATCCACTCATAGGGGAAGAAACCTTTCGCTTGAGGGCAATCGTAGGCTTTCAGGAACTTGGCGTAACTGAACCCGGGAGCGAGAAAGTTGGTCACATCCAAGAAGCGAAGGTGTTCTGTTTTCAAACACATGAAGTTGTTGTTACGCTTTATGGTAAACTTTACTTGCTCATGTTGGACCAGGACTGGGAAGAGAAATTCTTTGACGGCATTAAAATCATACTTGCCAGAATTGAAGCCCAGGACGGGAAGTTCTTTCAAGTACTCATCCAGTCTGTCTCTTTGTTTTTTTAGGGGTTTTTCTTTTTTCTTTTTCTTTTTAGGCTGTGTATTGGTCACTTTCGGTTGATTTTCAACACACGGCTCTCCCCGCTCTCGATTAAATGCCCGGTAGAATGACGGGTCTTGTTCTTCCACTTCACTATCATCTAAAAAGATACGGTCCTCTTCTGTCTCCGACTCTATCTCTTCGTCTTCATCATCCGTATTCATCGGATCTTCGCCCTCATCATCACTGTCTTGACTACCCTCTTCAACGGTAGTGGCATTGGCTACTCGTTCCTCGGTTATTACCCCTAGCTTGTCGTCAATAGCGTCAAACAAATAGGCGAACTCTTGTTTCACGAGTCGATAACTTTCTTGGCTGATTTTCACAAGGTAGTCGACCATATCTTTAACAAGCTTTTTAGAATCGCCGTCAGACACAAAACATTTAGGCTGCTCGTAGTTAGGGACATTGGAGCATACACTGACACTGAGTGGTACATGCTTGGCTTGCCAGGTCAGTTTCGCAGTGTCTTTAGGGTGATTCTGGTGATCGAACATACACTCAAAGTCGTAAGTGGCTCGGTAGGGGAAGTACTTGAGCTGTTCGGGGATGTAGAAGCCTTCGTCTTCCAATAAATTGAAGATAGTCGGAGGCGTCTTGTAAGCCCCACCCGGGAATTGGTAGCGAACTTTCGCTTCACAGGTACGCTCGTGACGGTGTAACATACCAACATGCTTCCAGTATTTCCCGCACCGAGAACAGCAGAAGGATTTAGAGTACCTCTTCATGTTTTTGATGTAAGAGAAGTGGTTCTGGTGAAGATTGAGGTAGAGGGTACTGGAATAATGGTGGTGTGAGCGGTGGATGAGTTGAGCTGCTAATTCGGGTTTGGTTTCTTCGCTGTCGTTCTCCTCACTGCCGCCATCAGGTTGGGTGGGTTCCAGCGCGTACACAAAGACGTTCACCTCGAAGAGCTGTTCCAGATAAGACATTTCTTCTAGGGTGACCCCGCGGAATTTCTTCTTGGAGGGTTGTGTTGCTCGATACCTAAAACAAACAGACCAATATTTTTTTTACGAACTAGCGATGCGTTATTTCTGCATATGTACAATAAACTGTTGTTTTCATAAGACTAAGCACATTTCTATCAATCAAAAGAAAGGGCTCGTAATTTATACGAACCAGCTATGAGTAATTGCTTTTTTTCATTAGACTAAACTAAATTTCTATCAATCAAAAGAAATGGCTCGTAATTTATACGAACCAGCGATGCGTCATTTTTAACATGTATTTGCATACGCTCTTAACATACTTAATTTAGTTGTAAAAGCTATAGTTTTGTTTATAACGGACTTTTAGCATAATAACAGATGTTCACACGTTTTGGCGAATAACAGACTTTGTAAACTGAAGTACTGAAGTATGCATCATGTTATAAAAAATATATATATAATGTTATACATGACAATGCTAGTGTAAACAAATACACGCTTACCTCTCGTAATAATGTTGAGCATCCCGTTCCAGATTTTTCAAATGACAGCCGTTGTGGAGCGCCAGAGCGCGGAAGAAGCACAGGTTGTCGTTATATAAAGGGCTTACCAGTTTTCTTGATGATATCAAGGGGAATGATGCCTCGGTTCTCCACGAGGTAATGGGGTAGATTTTTACCACGGCCAATAGGATGACCTCGGATCTTGGTCACGAAGAACGTGATGTTGGTGACTTTATCCACCACCCATTTCGAGTTGGGGCGCTGCTGTCTCACCCATTCCAAAATATCCAAGTTTTGAAGAGCTTCCCGGACCCGTTCAAGATCTGCAGCATTGGCGATGAGGAAAGGTTCTTCAAAAGCCTGGTTGTTGTTTCTGGAGGTATAATGGTACTGCAGATCACCAGTTTCATTATTCCGGAGTAAGTACCCAAACGACACGTTCAGTTTAAAGACGGTAGACTGGTCAGCGAAGATCCGGTCAAGATGGGGAAGGACTTCTTGAGGTTGGAGGGAGGTCAGACGAAAGTTGTACCAGTCCAATAATCTATTCTGGCGTTGGAACCGGGTCCGGATCTGAAACCAGTGGCGACGGTACTCGAGGACAGGGCTCTGCTGGTCTTCTGGGAGGTCGGTGATGGCTTTAAAATCTTCTTGCCAGCTGGTGCTTGTGGTGGGGTTTGGTTGTGGTTTCTCAGTAGGACTGGGTTTGACTTTCTTGGGTTTTGGGTCTGAAAATTAAATAATTCAACAATCTATTTGCCAATAAATAAAAGACCGGTCCAAACATATTCTATTGGGATGTCTGAACACGAATCTACATATGAATAAGCCTCAAGATGAAGTTCATGAGAACTAATCATCCACACAAAATACTTACGTAAGCTTCTATTGTGCTTAAGCCCAACATGGATTGACATATGAATATGTCACGGCTATCAAGCTGAAGTAAATTAAGAAAAATCCTACACAAAAGATTTTCCCAAGCATGTATTACTGTGGAGTTAACGATTTATTGAAGTTTATAGGCCTCAAAACAAAGATAACGCGTGTCTATACGAATAGAGTGTAGCCTGGGAATGTTAACGTACGCGAAAATATTGAAATATGAAAATTATAGTTCCATACAATTACTGTATAGCTCCAGAAAGGGTAAACACTTCAAAAGCGATGGTAAGAAAAACACTGGGACACGAACTGAAGTTTTATGAGACTACTAACTTAGAACAAGAACTATTTGCGTAATAATTGATTTCGTTATTACTCCGGCTAAGACCGGATACGGGACAACAATGTCAATTAAGGAAAAAATATGAATTAAAGTTTTGTCAACTTACAAACTAAATTCTATCACACCAGCTATAAGTTTTAGGGAAAAATCTTGGCCTCGCCGAGTCGTAATGGTTTCGTAATGTACGTTAGTAAAGTAATGAATGCTTCAGCACACTTTCTCCATTCTGAAGTTGTTTTGTTAAAATATTTATTATCTATTGTATTATACTCGGAAAACGGATTTGATTAATGTATGCTTAATCCTAGCAAACAAAAGACTCCATCTCAACGCGAATTTGCATAAGTCTAACCCTCACACAAAAGACTGACCCAAACATGTCGACTATTATTCTACATAGCGTACCTTGAATTCGTATAAGATTAAAGTAGTTTATCAAAATAAATTTCTTACCGGATTTGTCTTCGTTGGGTCGTTTCTTATTGCTGGTCGAGGTTTTGGGGTGAACTGTCTTCTGATGAGCTCGGTAGGGCGCCATATTGTGGAACTGTTCCCCACAGGTATTGCATTTGTAGTTGCGCTGGGCAGCCCGGTTTTCGTGGACATTTTTCTCGTGTCGTTTAAGATCAGACTTCCGTCCAAATTTCTTGTCACAATGAGCACACGCGTGCTTCCTTTCGCCGTTGTGTGTCTGTTTATGCCGCGTCAGATCACAGCCTCGTGAAAAGAGTTTGCCACAAACATCGCACTCGTGCTTTGATTTTTTAGCTAGGGGAACGTTGTCCTCGGCAGCTCGCTTTCGACCCGCTCCAGTCTGTTGTAGCTCTGGTATGAATTCTTGTACTTCCTAAGACAAAAATAGAAAGAACCTTTTTAGAATGATATGGTGTATGAACAGAATTAGCCCATCGAATTACTTACCGAGTCAAAATCAATCCAAGGCTCGAATATCTCGGGAGGAATGTCTGAAGTTTCGTCCAAGTGATTCTGAAAAGAGGGAAGAAAATCAAAGTAAATTTTACGCTTAAACCTTTACAATAGTACATGATCAAATTGCTTACTTTTGTAGCAGTCTCCAACTCTGTTTCCCAGTCAGTCCAGGGCTCCAACATTTCGACGGGAATTTCAGGCATGGTCTACAAAGATAAAAACACGCTCTCAAAACCGGTACACAAACAATAAGGTTCTGGTCTAAATAGAAGTCAAAATAATATTTACCTCAAAGTCAACTGCTGCTAGCTCGAGTAGCTTTGTAATGGCCTCTGTGATATCACAGTCCAATTTCGTAGATTCCATCTTTGGAATACGTGTAGAATTTCGACTAGGTGTAGAATCGATCGATCTTGTTGCTACTCAATTTCTTGAATGGATCCAGGGGCGCTGGCTCGTGGTTTTAGAGACGACCTCAAACAATAGGCTTTGCCCAAACATGCCCGAATAGATCGATGACCTCATCCAAAGGAACAATAGATAATTTATTCACCCCCATTTTATTCATGAGCTCACCACTTTATTCATGAGAGCGCCTTAAAAATTAGCATAGCGCCTTAAAAAAGGGCCGTACGCCCTAATTAATTTATGCATGACCTAAGACAATAAGACTGTGACGTCATTGAATTAATGCATACGCCGCAGGTACGCCGCAATTCTGGCGGCGTACGCCGCAAAAAGGAGGCTAATTCGGTGCCTCTCCCACTACTCTCAGCATATTAAACAATTCTGATTTCGATGATACTGGCAGCCCGCCGATGGAGCTTGTCCAAGTATGTTTTGTTGCCCAGGCCACAACTGTCCCAAACACTACAGCAATTATAATCAAATAATGGTAGGACCATTGGGCAATAAAGAGTAATGCATGCCTACCTCGGTAGAACTTTGCTCTGCATAGCATGCCTAGGCGAGATGATATATTTCCCCCTATATGTACTCAATATGCTCCTTCCAAGAAATATTTTGGTCTAATAGGACTCCTAGGTATTTAAATTTATCTACCCTTTCAAGATTATGGCCATTAGCCTGAACAGTGAAATTACTGACTGGAGCAAGTCGTGGATGGGTATACCTATCAACATCATTTTAGTTTTGACGATATTCAGTCAATGATAGAAAATTAAGCGTACAGCCAACAGATAACATTACCTAGGTCTAAGGTTAAAGTATGCTCAATTGTTGCAATAAATGCATTAAAGAAATAAATACATTAAACAAATAAATACATTAAATAAATAAATGCATTAAATAAATAAATACATTAAATAATACTACTAATGTATACATTTATATAGCGCTTAAATTATGTAAAATATTCAAAAGCGCTTTACATTAAGTTAAAGAAGAGTACATATTTGTATGTACACACAAGCAGGCTAAAAAGGTAAAAGTTTAAAACGGATAAAATATATGCTATTATAGTGCTACGAATTAAATATAATAATGACTGATAATATGATTTATATGTCAGTCGCAACATATGCAGTACAACCAATTAAGGCGACCAAACAGAAGTTAAAAAATGACGATCAAATGCTTTCTTAAAAAGATAGGTCTTCAATTGGAACTGAAAAGAGTCAATCGTACTACATAAGTAGTACGGAGAGAGGCGATTTAGCCCTTTTTGGGGGGTGTTGTGCTAATTTTCAGGGTGTTTTGGGGGTTATGCTAATTTTTGTGGCGCTATGATAATTTTTGTGGCGCGCTCATTAATTCAATGACGTCATGGTTCTATTGTCTTGGACTCATGAATAAAGTGTGGCGCTCTCATGAATAAAGTGTGGCGCTCTCATGAACAAAATGTGGCGCGATCATGAATAAAGTGTGGCGCTTTCATGAATAAAATGTGGCGCTCTCATGAATAAAGTGTGGCGCTCTCATTATCTATTGTTCCTTTGGATGAGGTCATCGATCTATTCGGGCATGTTTGGGCAAAGCCTATTGTTTGGAGGCGCTATAAATTAGGAGCGATCGGCCCTGAATACATTCGAAGTTGAATGAAAAAAGTAATAAATATCTCGCAATATCTAAACCCCTTTGTAGCGTAAATAGTAAGAACAAACTACTCGTGATATTTTCCTTTACAGTTAATAACTGAACAATAATTATCATACGAATAAAAACAAACCACCAGATAAATTAAACAAAGTTTATTCAATCTCAAAAACACCAATTTACAGTTCGTTTTCCTTATAGTCGCGGAGTTGATAACTTTCTTATTTCTCAGTTCTTGGGTTGATATAATGTATCGTGTTACAAGATTGCACTGATTTATGTGTCATTGATTTTTTTTCTTGTTGACAAATGCTGCTTACTGATTGCTTATATTAAAACGATGACAAGAGGAAGAATATTTTAAAATACATTTATTAATAGAAATCGACTTAATAAAACTTATTTCAAAAAGGTACAAATGTATTGTTCATCACGGGAACACTCTATTCCGGAATAGGTTGTTTTTGGAATTGTTTATTCAACAAGAATGTTCGGTGGTGAATTGCAGCCTCGGTCGCTTCTTTCCATCCATAATCTTCCATGTTCATCAAGTTTTGCTTTGTTTCCAAGATTTTTCGGAAATCAGGATATTTTCTTAAGCTGTGAATCCACTTCATATCTTCGAACAACATTTCTCTTAGGTCTTTTCTATAGGTAGGAACGAAAGCGTTACTGGCTTTGATTTCAGCAACTTCATGACTATCCCCATCGTGTTCATACTTTTGAACCAACGCTTCCCAAACTTCCTGGTGCCGTTCTTTAGCTTCGTTTCGAATTCTTTCCCAAACATCCTCTTCTCCGTCATAACTATCATCAGTGGAGTCCGTGCTCTTTTGAGAATCAGAGCTTTGATAAGAATATTCAGTCATTTCATCATCTGAGTTGGAACGATTAGCAGCCATCGTTTATATCTTTACTCTTCAAGGATCGGGAGTATAATGTCAGACCCTTAAAAGTTTCCAACTTTATAGAAAACAAATTGGCGTGGTCACTAAGTTTAACAAATGTCGATTAGCTGATTTAGCTAAGGTCTCTCAGTTAGACCAATATTATATGCAGGATTCCTAACCAACATATTTTCCATTATCAACAACTGGATTTACATTCCTCAACAAAATCTTTCTTTTTTGAAGTTTCGCTTCTTGTAAATATGGTTTACGTTCTTGAGTTGATAATCTATGGACTTGTGCCAAGTGGTTGGATAATTTAACAAGATACTTTGATCCACAATTAGGTACAGCGCAGGGCAGTTTTTCAAAGTCCGATTTTCCATGTTCACTCGTTGAAAGTTAGTATCAAATAGCACAAATCTACTTGATCGTCCCTTTTGTCGCCTTTCGTCCCGTTTGTCGCCTTTCGTCCCTCTTTCTTTCGTTTTGAAATAAAAAAAGAGGGATAAAGAAAGAAAAAAAGCGGGACGAGAGGCGACAAAAGGGATGAAAAGGATCGATGAACGAAGATAACTATATCCGAATGTGGACATGTCTCTTGTCAGTAGGCCCTTTCATCCCTTTTGTCGCGTATATTTGCTTGTATAAGACAAGCATTACCAATTCATACTTATTTCTTTCTTTTGTGTATTATTATCTTATGTGTATTTTATTTATATGTGTTTATATTTGTCAGACTAGTGTGTATTACATGTAGATTATAGTGATAATTTGAAGAGTGGGTCATTATGAAATATATTTAAATAGTTGTATGAAATTGATTAATGTGATTATGCCATGGATATGATTTGATAAAAAATGATATGTGAATAAATTATGTATGGGAACAATATATTCTTGAAATGGTTTCTTTGAATGTTGAGTATAAAAATATATCTCTTAAGCTAGTATATAACTATAACCATTATTGGTTAAATGATGTTGCCCTACCCCCCTTATTTTCATTTTATTTACAACAATTTATTTATTTCACCTTAAATATTTGTAATTTATCTAAAATATTTAGAGTAAAAATTATGTGAAAATACTTTTACATTAAGGTTACACTAGAATTGAATTGCCAAGCGTGTATTACTGATTAACAGACCCCTTCTTCAGGGATTAGGAAGTCTGTTAGGACCTAAATCCCAGAGGTGCTCTGAGACGGTCGCGTGTTTCTGCCTCGCGCCCAGGCCTAACCCAACACGCAAGTACACACGGCTTAAACAGTATAAACCCCGGAAAAACTGTTTTGAAGTCCTGAACACTGAGCTGTATATAATCGTGTGCAAATATGCAACATTTGCCATACATAGCGAAAGTATTGAGCTTGTAGTTCCATGTCAGTTGTAGCTCAGTGGTCAAAGTGCGAAAATCGTAATAAGTTGTAGTTCGAAGAGTGTTTGACGATTCCCGTTAGTTCGTTTGACAATCAATCTTCAATAAAGTCCGGCACTTTTGGATCTAAAACCGATGACAACAGCTAAAGTAGCTAAAATCATGTTTGACAAGTCTGGTTTCTTCATGTTTTGGCTTGAGTTGGTCCGCCATCTTGAAATATACAACCACAAGAGGGACTAGTACTGGGTCTAAGTTTACGTCAAAATGACATTTTAGGACTCGATCAGACTCGATCTAGTAATTACTTTCATCGTAGTACCACAGGTAGCCCACTAAAAACCACAGGTAGTTCACTTTCAAGTATATTTCGCAAAAACAATTTTATAACTATATAACATTTCAAAATCCCCAGCAATAACAAAATCCATGTATCTATATACAGTTTAACATTTTGCATATCTTGTGTATATCTTGAATACAGTTGTATACAGTGTGCTCAAAACTTCAGAAAATGCGCCCGCTAACCGTACCGCTGAACAGTCCTCGATTCTTGGCCATGGTACAAAGTTCTGTGGTTAACTGGTAATATGTGCCTTGTACATGGATATATGTAATCTTCAGGCTGGTCATTTTTCTGGACTAAATCAGCTTTTTGGAGAACACTACAGGAGTTCACTAGGCCAGCCTCACTGGGAAGTACCTGCAGAATACCCCCTCCTTTGGTTCATTAATAATTCATTGTGGTGTTAATGTACTTGTACAAGCAAGCACCACCAAATTCTTACTTATTTTCTAACTTATTTAGTATCAGTGAAATTGTTAAAAAGTATAGTTTTTATTATGAATATTAGAAGGATTATTATGAGTGAAGGTGTTAACTAAGTCTAAGTTTATATTATATGAGTGAAGGTATTATACATGTATGTGGTGTTAATGTACTTGTACAAGCAAGCACCACCAATTCTTACTTATTATGAAGAAGGTCAGTGATAATTTGTGAGTGGGTTATAATGAAATATGTAACCAGTGGTATGAAATTGATTAATGTGATTATGTCAAGGATAAGTGTAGAACTATAATGATTATTGATTAAAATGATACGTACTCCCCCCCCCCCCTTTCCTTCCCTTTGGTTGGGCTAATAATTTATATTCAGATTATTTTGTTACATTTTTGTATAAATTTATTTACGTCAATTTTGGTATGTGTATATTTACTTGTATAAGACAAGCATTACCAACTCATACCTATCTCTTTCCCTTGCGCATTATTATCTTATGTGTGTTGTATTTATATGTGTTTATATGTGTGTTACATGTAGATTATGACCAATACTCAAAGAGATTGAGCTATAATTATATCCAGTGAGCAGGGGATCATTGCAATTTGACTTACCCAGTGCTGCAGGGGGAATAAAGTACCGCTGTCTAGCCTGCGCTTGGAAAACAAGTCATTATCTTCTAATTTTCCTTCATGAATGTAACATGAGGGAAAAGTAACAAACCGTGTGAAATTTCCGTCCTGTGATTATATATTAGGGAAATTTAGTTTCTAATTTTCCCTCATGCATAGAAACATGAGGGAAAATTAGAACCATTCATCCCTAATGAGGGAATTTCGAGGTTAAACTTCTCTCGGATCGGAAAACAAAGGAATGCGAGGCGATCATGGTATTATCAGTGTAAACTGTTAGGTGTAACCCTCGTTAAATAAGTTGATTATATTTTATTCTAATAATCATAATACTCTACATTTTTAAAGCGCCATTTCCTTCTAGCCCAATGGAACATTACAATAATATAACTTAATACACTAAGAAACTAATAAAAGCCGAATAACAATAATATTACTAAAACGATAAAACTATAGGTTGTAATTTACATATAGGCTTGTTTAAAAAGTAAACTTTCAATCTGGGTTTTAAAATCCCCTATAGATGAACATTGTCTAATTGTTGCTGGGAGAGCAACTGTTAGAGCGCTTGAAAGGCACTTTACCCGTATGTTTTGAGCTTTGTAGTAGGAACCCTTATGAGGTTCTTTGAGGAGGATCTTAAAATTGATGACATCATAATTACGTCATGTTCCATTTATAATAGTTTCTCAATATTTCAATTATCTTTAGCATCAGTAATAACATTTTATATTTTCGAATTCCCATCATGTTGACAACAAATTAAAGAAACCTAAAATCCGAGTTGGATTGTTTAAGAGGGAGAAAAGTTATTAAATTGTGAATTGTGGTAATTTTCCCGCCAATATTTACCAATACTCAAAGAGATTGAGCTATAATTATATCCAGTGAGCAGGGGATCATTGCAATTTGACTTACCCAGTGCTGCAGGGGGAATAAAGTACCGCTGTCTAGCCTGCGCTTGGAAAACAAGTCATTATCTTCTAATTTTCCTTCATGAATGTAACATGAGGGAAAAGTAACAAACCGTGTGAAATGTCCGTCCTGTGATTATATATTAGGGAAATTTAGTTTCTAATTTTCCCTCATGCATAGAAACATGAGGGAAAATTAGAACCATTCATCCCTAATGAGGGAATTTCGAGGTTAAACTTCTCTCGGATCGGAAAACAAAGGAATGCGAGGCGATCATGGTATTATCAGTGTAAACTGTTAGGTGTAACCCTCGTTAAATAAGTTGATTATATTTTATTCTAATAATCATAATACTCTACATTTTTAAAGCGCCATTTCCTTCTAGCCCAATGGAACATTACAATAATATAACTTAATACACTAAGAAACTAATAAAAGCCGAATAACAATAATATTACTAAAACGATAAAACTATAGGTTGTAATTTACATATAGGCTTGTTTAAAAAGTAAACTTTCAATCTGGGTTTTAAAATCCCCTATAGATGAACATTGTCTAATTGTTGCTGGGAGAGCAACTGTTAGAGCGCTTGAAAGGCACTTTACCCGTATGTTTTGAGCTTTGTAGTAGGAACCCTTATGAGGTTCTTTGAGGAGGATCTTAAAATTGATGACATCATAATTACGTCATGTTCCATTTATAATAGTTTCTCAATATTTCAATTATCTTTAGCATCAGTAATAACATTTTATATTTTCGAATTCCCATCATGTTGACAACAAATTAAAGAAACCTAAAATCCGAGTTGGATTGTTTAAGAGGGAGAAAAGTTATTAAATTGTGAATTGTGGTAATTTTCCCGCCAATATTTACCGGAGAAATATACAATATAAGAACCATTGACGAAATAACGTCTTCATTCATATTTTATAGTTTAAAATATTTGTTCGTTCGTGCAATTTAAAGATTACATCGGATGTTCAAATATATTGAGAGGAAATACTTTTAAAAATTCAGGTTTATTTAAAACGCAACTACAAAAATAACACCCTAAGTTAGAAGAGAAATACCATGTAAATGTTCTGGGCAAAGATCAAAGTAGAGAACAAAAGCTTATTTTAGAAACTTGATTTCGGTTACAGTTATATTTACTATTCTTCAACTGACCTAAACTTTTCCCAGTATACACGGACTCATAACCTGCTAATCTGAGTAGTTATTTTTGTCTTTCGTCATGACAAAGTTTATCATTTGGTTGTTGACAGCATCGGTCGGATGTTTAGAACGTTGAAGGTTCAAAACGCTGCTCGGACGGACTTCATAGACGCAGCACTCAAATTAAGAAATATTTTTGCCATTCACCTATTTACATGATGTAGCATCGATTGTATTGATAAGAATGGACTCACTGCACTTTAACATACGTGTATTAACCTAGTAAGTTTGGTTAGCAATATTTACTCGGGCCAGACCTTTGGCCGCCCGAGTCTAAATCTGCAGGCTGTTTTTTTGTTCTGTGCAACAAAATGTCTGCGCATGCGTTAAATTTTACATTAATATTATGCGTGCGCACGTCGTGGCGCTTTCTTTCCATCCATCTTGAAATACCACTGCGGACGTTGTTCTTGTTCCTTGTTTGAGGTACGTTTCGTAGGTTTTATGCCACATTTCATTTTACTGTCGATCATAATACATACCAGTGCAAATACCGTGATCGGTAGGCCTACACTAAAATAATTTTTGACCTTGTTTTGGCTGGTTTACCGATCTCTTATCGAGACCTGTGTACTTGTACTACTAGGTAGAGTGATTCATTACGAACTATGCGATTTACTATATACTGTAAAGGAGAGTAACTCATAAATGCTCAACCATCGAAATCTGAAGACATCTGAAATGCTGAACTGTGAGAGCAACACTGTCACTCACCAACACGAAGCCAGAATAACAGAATACACCCTCAGGCCTCAGCACAGATTAATTTCTGATGAGCCAAGCAAATATGTTCAACTCTCGATGTTCAACTCTCGACTCAAGGTAAACGTAAGCTTACATTAAATATCTACTTTGGTCTTTTATTGTGGATCCAAGGGAATGTTTCAGTGTTTGGTCATTATCCCTTACTATAAGATTGCTGCAGGTAATTTGTCCAGAAATGTAGAGTGTGAAGCTTCCAGTAATAGCAATTTACAAGCACCTGTTTACAAGAATCTTAATCACAGAGTGAATCATTGTCATTACGAGACAAGGAGATATCGATCGATGAGTCATTGTCAGAAATCTATTCCCGGCCGTAACATTAGGCAATCTGTCAATGGTAAAACTATTGCAGTGACAGTTTGGGTCAGGTCAACTACACAGCTAAGGCATGTTTTACGAAAGAATAACCTATAGCTAGAGAGTCTCTACTGGATTAAGATACTGTTACATGTCTGTTAATATGGGGAAAACTGGATAATCCTTCATTGAGCTTGATAACCATGTTTGGATTTGGAAGCAGTATTGAGACTTTAGCCGTATTTTGTGAGTCCCAAATCGCTAGTTCCCATAGAAGTCATACAAAGACGCAGTTTTTTTTGCCAACCACATTATATATGCAAATATATAAATGACGTCGTGTTTACAAACAGTAAGTATCGCTATAGCAAGCACAGCAGATAAAGTTACATAGAGGCACACAAATTGACATAGCTAGCTCCATCACAGGATGGGCAGGATACAACTTATAATATGGGACAAATATAAACATATCAGTTGAGACACTCATCTATTAGTACTCGGAACCTGCAGAACAGCAGACTAAATTGTAAGCGTGCGTTACATGAAAAAGAAGTGTTTACAGTAAAAGGTCAACTACGAGAAAAACACAAATATTGACTTACATATATTTTCTAGGGAGCAGAGAACGTGTGAATGTCACCGCGCTACCGGCCACTCCTAAAGACTGCTAAATTCAGCTAATAATTCCTCCCTTTGGTTATTACTAAGAGGATTTCAAATGAAAGTGTATTTCATCTTCAATCTCATGTGGCCCGAGTGAAAGCCCAGATGGGCTCTTGTTAAAATATACTTTTCAGAATGTTCCGTGTACACGTCATTTAACAGTGCGAGAGCCAATCTGGTGCGATAGATGATACCACGTGATGACCTCTATAAACAACAACAGAGAACTCTTGGTTATTGGACTGGAACACTTACAGAACTTGTCTACAATACGTCACCAGTTCTATAAGTTTTCAAGTTGAATAACCAGGTGTTATAAGCGTTTCAGTTGAATAACCTAGTGTTGCAAGGGTTCCAGTTCAATAACCTAGTGTTGCAAGTGTTCTAGTTGAGTATACGTAGGCACTAATCAGCCCCGCACTGCCGTTAAATAAATATTCAAACTAACTCCCAACTTTTAGCCTTCAAATGTAAAAAAAAAAGTGTAATAGAATAAAATTATTCATTATCTGATTTACTTCAAGGACTTTTACCTAACAATTTTGTTTTACTTTTCAGTATATGTAGTTTTATTGGCCCGGTATTCTAAAGTTGCGCCGTATATTGGGGCTGGAATACTAGATTCAGGCAACTCTTGTTTTTCCTTTGATGTTTTTGGCTTTCAAAATCGCGCCATCTCAGGTTTGAAGCTAAGAGACGAACCTCACCCCGCAAACACGACCACAAGCAAAGAACACGCAACTAATTGAACTAGTGAATATTTTTTGAAATGCAAATTTGTTTTGAGATAGAAATCATTGATAAAAACATTGTTGTTTTAAAGTACAAAGGAATTTTTCCGGATTATTATTCTGTGAAATAAATATTGCGCATGTAACTAGAAAACAAGAAGCCTCGATAATATTTTTAATATTTAGATATGTTTCTCTTTTTAAAGTAAATCTTGACTTATTTCGGTTATATTGCGTTTGAATAGTATGTTTGTGTTTTAGAAGTAATTTACAAAATTCGAGTCCGTGTAGTATATCGTAAATACAGATACTCGCCGAAGCGACTCGGATCTGTATCTAGCGATACAACAAAGCCTCTCATTTTGTAAAAAAAAAATTACTTATCGAACTCATTAATAATTCGTGAAGGAAATACAAAGGAAATCAATGTGTGACAAGTCATCAATAAATCTGGTACAGATTCGTCCTGATTTCCATAAACTTTTGCTTCGACTTTCTCGGCCGAAATAACTGAAAAATATGACTCTATAGCGATGTTTCGTGTGTCGTCAGCTATTGTCATTAATGTGCCAACCAGAGATCCATTGGTTCCTAACACAAAGCGGGCTTTACAAATCATGGTTAGCACATTAGCATAACAATTGCAATATTTATCAACACGAAACATCGCTATACATCTAGACGTTCGATAAGCCATATACAAAATGAATAGTCGTGCTTTATCGGATTTACAAATTCTCACCTCATGCTCGAGTTTTGTAAATGATGGCGATGTTTCGTGTTGATAAACATTACCATTGTTATGCTAATGTTCAACCATGATTTCAAAAGGCCGCTTTGTGTCAGGAACCAATGGATCTCTGGTTGGCACATTAATGACAATGGATGACGTGCAGCGAACATCGCTATTGATATCGTAATTACCACAAAAATAAAACCTATTAATCAAGTAACTCAAAATTATGCCATTAAAGCACCGGTCAAAGTACGGAACAACGCTGGATTGCACGATCTATGCTTTGCTCAGCCGTTTGTCATCCCATGTTAAATCGTTTGTACAACATTTGAGTCCAATATTTCAGTTGCTTGATGAAATATTGGACGAAGTTTGCTTTTGGTGAAGCATTTCATTCAACAATTCTGCTCGACCAACACATCTTGTAGTGTTTAGACAGTCTTCAAAGAAAGTTGTACCGAGAAGCGAGACATGCCTACACTGTTAGCCAATCAGGACTCACCATTGTATTTCTCTCTTTGTTTTCGAATTATGCTGATTCAGTCGTCTGTCAATGATTGACAGTATTTTGTTGCCACGCAACTTTTACCATCCAACAGAGTTGGATCGTGTTATCAAACAATGTTCGCTAGTTTTACCAGGGCTAAACAAATTTAAGCATCGACCAGATGAGAAACTAAAAAAAAGCGAATGCCACTTCATTTCCGAGGAATATCATGACAGGCGAGGGCATATTATAATAAACAATGACCATAGAAATACAAAGTATTTATGTTGTTATGTTAACATTTAACGTTACAAACACCTGCATGCCACCTCGAAAGCTATTACCGTTTCTGTTTGTAGCTAAGTAAACTAAGCGACCACTGAAATACCACACAGAGCACTGAGAGCTTTTTAGTAAATATTGAAAATATCTAAGTTATAGTCCCCCCCCTCCCCCCCCAAAAAAGTGAAGTAAACACACACTGAAGCTTTTAAAATATTATATGTCTGGAATTGAAGACATTAAGCGAATTGTAACGGAAATCATGGCCTTCGGCATTAGCTCCTGCAGTACAGGGATAGTCCTCTGTCTAATTTTATGCTTAAAAGTGGCTAGATTAAATTAAAGGTTATGCCCTCAGGTCATCATCCTGTTCGTTCCAGTATTTTGTAGCCACGTATTTGAAATAATGCAGACACTGGTGGTAAAGTTTGAGCTTCAGAACCCCGTAGGTTGTAGTTACTGGAGCGTAATGAAAAAAAGGATCTAAGGCATGCAGGAGCTATGTTATGGAGACATTTGTAAAGTAAGATAAGCATGGCCTGAACTCTTTTACTGAAACAATCAAGCATCCATTGAAAAAAAAAACCTTTTTTCATAGCATTACTCTAAAAATTAGGAGGATGTAAATAAATAAATAAAACTATGAGGTTAGGGATACTTTAAGTAATTAAACACACATCCAGTCTTCTCATATTTAATCAGTATACAGTATAAACTATATGAAACGTTCAAGTAATATTTTAAAAGAATTTCACCACGCAGCTTTTCATTACTTAAGTTTTAAATCCGATGTGTTGTCACCGATATCATGAAGCCAATGATCCAAATCATATAATCATGTTCGTAGCGGGGCACCATAGAGCACGGAATATTGCTTTCCATTGGTGGGAGGGCGGTATGAAAATATATATAACCGCTTATTTTATTTGTAGGCAACTATTGAAAACTTCTTCTTTTTTTAATATAGAAATCCCATAGAAATATTTGAAAGGTATGTCAATAGAACAATGCTTCCCAGGCTAAACTCTCCGCTTTTAAAGTGTTAATTATTCGTCATCCTGAATTTTTTTTACGGATAACAAAATGCAGCTGACAAACAAAATACGTCTTTCATTATTAAACCAATTAGCTAGCTGGTAACAAGCGTTTCCCATGCCGCCATGCAAGGCTAAAAATAATATTGCTTTAAATTTGCAGACAACCATTTAGGTATTACTCAGTGATCGGCTATCCTCCGATCTTCAACATATTGAATACTTCGTTTCCAGCCAGATCATATCATGAATCAATCTGTTGGATCCAATGTAATCATCTCCTTGCTATTAATGGTAATATTCTTGTGTGCTCGCGGGACGTTTGCCACAGGTGAGGTTAGCATTTTGATCTCGAAAAGAATCTCATTTTTCAGCGAGACCTGAAGCAAACCATAGGGACTGATCAACGTCAGGACCCGGCCAATTAATAGATCGAATTGTACTTTAGTACATGTGGTTTTTGTGGAGGGAGGAAATTAAACCGAAGTACCCGGAAAAACCCTCGGAGCAAGGGCGAGTTACCAACAAACGACGCCGCGAACCGGAATCGAACCCTGGTCACAGAGAAGGGCGGCGAAGCATTTAACTACTGCGCCACCTCGGCTCTATACTTAAGGGCGTTCAATTGACCGTATTTCGCAATATTAATAGATGGAATAGTCTATGAAAATCACTGCTTCAGCTATAACGATTTCCAAAACAATTTTCAGTTTTTCCTAAATTGCATGTAAATTCCGCTGGAAATTAATGTCTTACCAATCGAATTACTCTCAAGTATCTTATTTCCATGTGATCAACTTACGATTCTAAAACTTCCAACAACAACAACGACAATATTTATTCGCACCTGCACGGATAAGATTATTACAATAGGTAAAGAAAGATACTAAAATTATGGTACTGGTTAACGGAAATAGCTTACGCCAAACGAGTCCGATAACCATTCAAATATGTAGTAAATAATAATGGATCAAAACGATTTTTGGCGCACACATACGAAAACGAAACACAAAAAAGGGTACTAGTCAGTGAAATAACATTTACACAAAGCTTGTCTGGAACAAAAACTAATAAGGGGAAAGCGTTAGAAACAACCTAATAGTCATTAATCATACTGATCTTGATTTTGTTTTCGAAGATTAATTTGCTCTGATTTTTTTTAGGTCATTATCAATAGAGTTCCAGGTCTTAGGGCCTTGAAACCGAAGGCCAAATTTACCAAAGTTTGTTCTAGCTGAATTAATATAATAGGTGTTTCTGGAGGCTAGCCTGGTGTTGTAATTATGTACGTTTCTTATAACAATAGTATGTTTGAAAAAACTATCAAAAGAAGAAGGAAGTTTATTTAAAAAAAATCATGCATGAATTGTGCATTGCATAGAAAAATGAGATCATCGAGTTTCAAAATATCTAATTCTTTGAATAAAGGGCTTGAATGTTCATCATATTTAAAAAAGTTTTAATTCGCACATTTCTTTTCTGTAGGATTGTGAAAGGATTCAGGGTAGAAGTATAGGTGTTGCCCCACACAGATAATCCGTAAATTAAATGAGGGTATATCAAGGAATAATATAATTGAATGATAACTTGGGGGGTAACATAATGGCAAATCTTACAAAGAACACCTATACTTCTTTTGATTTTTTTGGAAACATGTTTGATTTGACTCTTTCAATTGAGGTTGGAGTCTATAAAAAATACCTAGATATTTAATATTGTTTACTTGTAATGATAATGATTGGAAAAGCTGTTTCAGGCGCTGTGATCCAAATATAAATGTACATCCCTTTTCCTTCTTTTCATCGGACAGTATATTTCATCAACTTTTCTGTAACTTAAAGGTTATAAAAACAGCGCACAGCTAGGAAGTTCGGTTTAACAATGCAAAAACAATTCTACATTTTGCGCACACGCTATTCGTGTCCTCTGATTTGGATATATTATGTTGGTCTTCATCCGCGAATAAAATATGTATGTTGTTGTACTTTATTCCACATAAACTGCCATAGACATAGAATGGTTATCATGAATCTTAGGCTCCGAATTTCGGATCTCTGCTTTAAGAAGTTCCTCCTAAACTAATTACTATATTCATCGTCACAATATTAAATCCAAGGCTACGAATTTCGGACCCCTGCTTTATGCAATTCCAAAGAAACTAACTATATTTAACATCACAATCTTAAATCCAAGGCTACGAATTTCGGACCCCTGCTTTATGCAATTTCACAGAAACTAACTATATTCATCGTCCCAATCTCAATCCAAGGATCCCAATTTCGTAACTCTGAGTCAAGTAATTCGGCAGAAACTGGAAAGCGGCAGGGGCGGATCCAGGATTTTGTGAAAGGATTTTTTTAAAATCTAGAGATTTTAAAATTGTATTTACAGTGATTTACAGGAATCATAGTGAGGGTTGCAACCCCAAAAATCTCTCCCCTGGATCCGCCAGTGAGCGGCATATGCACAACGTGACCAAATCCTTTCGAAAGCTTCGACGCGTCTTCTCCAATAAAAGTTTATTCCCTCACAGCCACAGCGACCAAAGACGCGTGGCCGTCAATTTCAAGATCGCTTTTCGCTTGTGTTTCCTTCACTTGGTAAAAGTTTTCATTCTGATGTTAGTTAACGTCGTTCGAATTGTTTTCACCCTGACGAGTAAAGGGTTTAACCCCTGATCACAATATATATAACTCACAAAATATAAATTACTGAACTCTATCTACTAGAAATCTATTACTTGACTTACCGTCGCGTAGCTAGATCGACAAATCATCGAAGTTGGTTGTTGTATTAGGTCATGATGTTGAAATTTTCGTTTCAGTAAACTGTTTTCTTTGTAAATAACCTAGGTTTTCGTATCTATTATAGAACGTAATTTATTTTATTTTATTATAATTAATTGAAAACATCTAATCTATAATAATAATAATAATTAGTATTTTACCAGGGTAGCCTTATCAGCAACAAGTTGCTGGTATCAACAAGAGCCCAGGAAATAAACCTACAAATCAATAACGTTACAAATTAGTAGCGAGACATTTAAAATAAATTAAAATATCAGTCTATTTACATTTAAAATGATCACGTGCACTGGCAGTGATTTCAGCTGGTTTAAGGGTTTTAGCACGTTGTCGAAGTTCGGAATTTAAGTGACCGTGCTTTATGGGGCTGAAAGCGATCAGAGTTTCTAAATCCCATAAAGCACGAACACGAATTTTGTATCGGCCTTATCAAACGTCTAGATATTATGTTTTTAGTTATTTTGGCGATACGACTTATTTTGGCCGAGAAAATCGAAGCAAAAGTTTATGTAAATCAGGAAAAAATCTCTAGCAGATTTAAAGATAACTTATCGGTCGGTGAGTTCCTTGGATTTTGCTTCATGAATTATTAATGAGTTTGATAAGTCCGGTACTTATCCGCTTCACTTATTATAAGATTAGAGATAATTCACCATATAGCTCCAGCCGAGAATACCAATGGCGCCCAGTGAAGCACCAATAATACTCCCGTAGCCAGTGAGTGAAGTGACAAGTCCAGAACTAGTCAGAAGCACACTTTAAGTGGCTGTGTCACGGTAATAGACTTTACATTCGCGTTCCCAGCAGGCCTTCACCTCTCAAAACCTTGCATTTTAAGAATTGTTTTAGGGTTAGGGTTTGTATTGTCTCAGGGTTAGGCATTGTTTGGATAGCCAGTACTGTTCCAGGTTCCGAGGAGATGAAGGCCGCCCCCGCGTTCCGGGCCAGACACATCTACCACCGATTTTGATATGAACTAACGATCCTCTCGGCCATGTGGGATGCTTAAAATCAAAGCAATTATGCAAACGTGACTAACAAACAGTGTATATAAACTGTCTCCAGAGAAAATATTGAAAATCCTTTCCATCAAGTGTTGAGGGAGGGAAGTTTAACTGTCTGTATCCAATTAACAGCCACCAACTGAGCGATAACTCGATATGCACGGTACCATGACATAGCCCCTTTTATCCTCCTGTAGCGGTAGAGACTATGTTGGCTACTCCATGAAATCTAGAATATTTTCTCGGACGGTCTCGAATAAGCCTGTTAATCTAGAGCTGCCCTATGACGATTATGAAGAATTTAACCTCGGGGAAAACGTCAACGTTGCTGAATGATTTTATTGGGATTTACAGTACTGTGCATGTGATCTGAATACTGAGCTGGGATTGCTTTTCATCCTCATTAATTATTCATGAATTTTATAAATATAAATATCGTGAACAGACGCTTACAACTCGCTAAAGAAATTAGAAATAGAACATAAAATATCGTAAACAATCGGACATGTTTCTTCAACACCGTAATACGAACCTGTACTGTCTTGAAAGTAGGAAATTGTGAATGCTGTAGATTTGGATTTTCGGTTAATATGGCGGCCCGCCGGCCATTCAGACACGTGACATCAACAACCAATCGGGCATAGTGCAATCTCGTTCCCAGAGCCCGCGCGTTTTTCGGCCAGCGGTGACCAAACGCTTTGAGGCTCTGGGATAATCCATAACCGGAAGCAGGATTGTATGCTTCCGGTTTAAGAGCGCATGCGTGAAAGGTCGTTTACTGAGCATGCGTCGTATATCTAATGTACTATGAATATGCGCAGAGAAAGCAACCGCTGTGGTAATAAGAGCGCTGGCTTACTAAATTGATAAAATGGCCGACGGCTGAGAAAAAAATGTTGTTCGTCCGTCTCGTGGGGAAAAAAAGAGAAAAAGATCCTAACGACAGTGGAACTGCTAAAGGTACCTTTTTGCCAATCGATACTAGGTTCCCTCAGAGACAAGAAAGCTATGATTTAAACTGCCGTGCTCCAAAATTCACGAGGAGGCGCTAGGTCTTAGGACTCGGGATGCAGTAAGTGGAGTTTGCTGAGAAACATGATATCAAAACTTTTAAAAATATACACGGTGTTGGTCCGAACAAGAAGTTTAATTGCTCCACGGGCAGTCCTTTTCGTGTCTTGGACGTGTAATTTTCTTGAATCGGTTGAATAAATGTTGTTTTACTGATGTGGTATAGTTATCGTTGAATATTTCGCGGTGAAACATCGCCGGGATATCGATAGCGGATATAATTGAAACGTTTATTTATTTTGTTACTTTGCCTTTGGTTGATTGTTTTATATAATATTCAAATATAAGTTACATGTTATTCCGTTTACATAAATTTACAATCAGCCTTGATTTTTTTCCGGTGAGTTTTAATAAGCTTAATTACTTTGTGCTAGAATTAACTTTTAATACTCTTCTTTAATTAGGAAACTTTGCATTCCTTCACCTTAGTACAGGCTTATGTTGTATCAAATATATTTTATTCATTTAAATCTTAAAGAATGTAATGTACCTATCAATGGGGAAATTTCAGTCAAATTCTCAAGGGTGGTGAAACATTGCTTGTTTAATTTTTAATCAAAATGTACCACCCAGGACCGAGTTGTTCGAAGTAAGGGAAAGCACTACCCCGGGGTTAAATTGCTAACCAGAGGGTAAACTGTACAGATTTAGCACTATCCTAGGGATAAAGTTACCCTTGCTTCGAACAACTGGGCCCTGGTCCAGAAAGACTACAAGCTTTTGCAGAAATCTAAAAGAGCGAGCTCAAGCACAGGAATAATAATATTGTAAAATATATATATAGTTCTTTAGAAATGGCTTCAATTTGTTTAACCCAAATCTGAATGAGAAAACCATGCTTAAAGCCTTCTATTTTGGGAAATATAACACCAAGGCCTTGTTTTAAGATGTTCTGTTTGTCTTACTGGGAACTTACTCAGAACTATGAAGTGCAACAAAAATATGATGCTCGTCAACCATTATTGAAGGTTGGGCCCATACTTTTTCTTTTCCCAGTCAAAGTCTTCTACAGTTTGTAATGCCTTGACCCTGGGCCACAATTCAGGATCAAATGCCTGACTCTGGGGATTCAGGGGTGGATTGAAATGGGGTGCACCATATGAGCACCATAGACACAGGGGGGTTGGCCCCCCATTTTTTTTTAAAAATCAGGTCTCTGAACTAGTATTTTCTGAATTTTGATACCACTTGAATCTCAAAAGGGGGTACATCCTCCAAATCACCTTGCCCTCCCATAGATCTGTCCCTGGAGATGGCGAGGTCTAGCAAGTATAAGTGGGTCAGATGTTCTTTCCTAGTTCTTTTACAATCCAGGGTGGAACTTATATATAGTTGGTACAATGCATGTGCAGCCATGGCCATGGGGTCCTAAATCAGACCCAGTTTTTCACAAGTTTGCTCCAAACCCTGTATTTCCAAGTTGTTGTGAAAATGAACCCATTTTCAACCTGATTGATTATTTTGAGCTGTTTATATAAACTCAGAATTCCACAGTTTTACACAAAAGCTAGACCCTCTAAAGTAGGTTCAAATCTGACACACAATATATATCATAAGTAAGTGTGCCCCTGGAAACAGTCAACTGCTGGACCACACCATGTACATTGTATGTTCACAAGCTGCCATGTTAGTGTGAAGTCTGAATGTACACATATATATATATTTATTTCTGCTACACAAATGTTTGAATATTTCCTACTAGACATGCTGGAATTCTGATAATGCAAATATTATTTCAATGGCAGATAACTGATTGATAGGCCCTTTGCAGGGCCTGGTCGCGTGACCTTTTTAGCCTGTCAATAAAAAAAAAGTTGGCGCTAGAACAACATGAATGCCAGAAATGAAAAGAGCAAGCCAAAATTAGTAAAAAGCCCAAGTTTAGGTTCATATCTTTAAAACTGAAGGAATGGAATTTTTTTGAAAACTCTATAATTTAGCTTAATTTAATAGGTCCTGCAAAGGGCCTATTGACTCCAATCTTCGGAAAAACACACTTTCAATTTTTGTTTTTCATTTCTTTGAATTTTACCAAGTTCAATACGCTAAAAATAGGTTTAAAAACTATTCTGTTCGCAATTAAAATATATTAAAAGCAATTAAGACAATTTAATCAATCCAACTACCATGTTTGTTTACAGAAAACACATCAAGTGACTGTGAACCCACGTGGCATTCTGACACTGCATTTCTCTTTTCAATTTTGCAGCACCAATCCCAAAATGAATTTTGGGTAATGGACAAAAATCCCATTGTCTACTGTGCCAATTTGGGTTAAATACATAGTACTACCGGTAACTCAACTAACCCCCCTCCCCCCTCAGTCCAAGTTTGGCTAGCCCTGTTCAGTTACAAACTGCCAAACCATAAAGTCAATCGCTCAAGCTTTCCCCAGAATGTCATTTGGGAAGATTCTGTGGCTTTGCCGATGACCTGCAGCAATTTCTCTTGTAGGATTTTGAATGGAAACTGCTCTAATTTGGTCAAATAGGCCACTGGTAGAAAGCCAAAGGACATCCTGAGGTCTGAGGGTGGCTGAAAAATACTTGGCTTGCTTTTAGTAGGCTTTGTGAGGAGTTTTCATTGGGGTTTTCTCTTGCATATCTGCATTTGACACACCAATTGGTGATATTTTTACTTGTGAGATTGTAGGAAGAAAAACCCTAAGGTGATGTAATATATCCACTTCCACCACAGTGCAAGTGCAAAGGAGCAGAAAAATAAATTGTGCAGGCTGACTGGAAGGGATCGAGCAAAGCAGCCTATACATCTGTTGAAGTGATCAAAATGTCCTTGTTTGACAATCAAATACTTGCATTGGTTTCCAATAATTATGACTGGCATCTAAAGGTATAAAGAAAATAATTTATCACTGGTAATGGCTCTATCGATTCCAAATCTGCCCATCTTCCCAGCCATACATTTTGTATGTGGGGTATTGACTGAGTTTCTGTCCCAGGGATGGGGCATTTGCCAGCAAAGAAAAGTTGGGAGGTGGGGAATTGGTCAAAGAGAGTCAAAATAGTAAGTGTTTATAACATGGTTGCCACCCAATCAAGAAAAAAAAATTCCCCGACCAGAAAACAATTTTCACTGACCATATAATAACACTGTTCAACATTCCCTCATCCAAAACAAACAACATTTAATATCAAAACCTGTAGCCTCCCCTCGCAGACACTTTGAGGCATGAGAGGCCATCATGTAAACCTAAATATAAAATTCCCCGACTTCTTCGTGACTTTGACAAGAAATTTAGAATTTCTCTGACCAGATGCAAAATTCCCTGACCTTGAAAAACATTTTTTTTCCCTGACTTTTCCCTGACCTGTGGCAACCTAACCTGAGTATCAGGCCTTCCCCTCCCCTGATACTCAGGTTAGTGGCAACCCTGTATAAGAGATTTATACTTGTTCCAAAGCCCACAGAGGGGCATATGCATAGCTTAGCTGACCCCCACGAGACTGACCCAATGAGGCACTTGCAATGCTCTGAATTAAAAAATGTCAAGTGCCCCACAAATGCCGGGGTGGGGGAGTTATATGTGCAATAATAATAACTATTAACGTGTCTAAAGGTATTTAGCAAAAAAAAAGGGAATTGGGGACACAAATTAAAGAGTAAATTAAAACAATCTATGTATCTATATCTATGATTAAAAAGGTAAAACTGATGGATATACACATTCTTCTGTGACCTAATTCTAACTAAGTCGTAAATACATATATCTGTATGTCTATCTGTGACTTAAAAACATTGATAAAATAGAATAAAATAGAACAGTATAAAATAGAAATAGTATGAAATAGAATCAGTATATTACATGTTGCTGTCATCATTGTGCTGAAGTGGACTTTCTCAGCTTTCTTCTGCTCAAGGCTGAATGATAGTTATTATTCATCTACTACATGTAGGCCCGGGATGTAGGCCTAATAGTAAATACTTTATATGCAAAGATAAAACACGTTTTATTCTAGTTTTCAGTCAGTTTTTATTTCCGCATCTGCCCAGAGTATAAAGTCAGGTATTCAACACTAAATCAGCAATTTACCTAGTGGCAATTTTTCTCTCGCAGTTCTAATTAATCTGGTAAATATTTTAGCAGTTGAATTTCGTCAAAGATAATCAAAGATTATCTCCCGAACATCTGACCTGACATATCGTTCTTAAAAGCCTTCAGAATGTGTCTCTTCTTGATTTTTTATCCAGACAGTTGAACACGATGATTACTTACTTGACTGCAGCAACGGCAAGAATGACAAACTTGATTTTTAGCGATTTTTTCACCACTTTTTAGGCCGGTCTTTATATGGCCGATCGCACGAAGCAACTCCATGGCGTCGTTGTGAATTTACTTCCGGTGAGATATGCTAGCCAATCAAATTTGACCTCGATGTTGATTATCCCAGAGCCCTGTATCTTGGCGTTGGCCAGAAGATCGCGGGCTCTGGGAACGAGATTGGGCATAGTGGTAAAAATAGTCCAAACTAATTTATGCAAGCTAAGAATCAGAAATTGGCGCAGATTATCATAGGAAGAGAACCTAGTATGGGAGGTGATGGTGTTTTGTTTTAATTAATGTAAACAAAGCGCATACACATCCCCCCACAAATCAAAACTAAAATGCGTGAATAAAAAAAAGCGAAGAGGCGAGAAAAAGTAGAAAATAAAGATCCTCTGAGAATATCACTTCCATGTGCTGAGTTTCAAATCAAGAAAACACATCAAACCGCCTTTACTGGGCCATGCATGGGTAAGCCAATGAAAATTACCGTTACATCCAGCACTCACGGTTGCGCCTGGTAACGAGTAGACTCTCCAATCAGTGACGATGTTCAAATTTTGAACCTGATGTTCTTATGGAAGTGAGCTAGAGATTCTCAACGGATAACACCGGAGGCTCTTCCATTTGTTCGATCCTCTCCTCTCTCGCCTTTTATTTCTTCTAGCCCCTTGAACCAAGTGTAAAATAGCGTAATGAGTTGTTTCAGTTTGTGTTTTTGTTGAAAACTGTATGCTATATTTGTCCACAGGTGGATGTCGAACTCTAACCTTTAAACATGTTAAGGATGGAAAATCTCTCATGAACCACGTGATCCACACTGTGCAAGTAAAAGACAAAACAATCTGTCAAATTCAATGTTATATCGAACCTAACTGTATCTCATTTAACCTTGGACCTTTGTATGATGACACGAGGACATGTGAACTGAGTGACTCAGATCATGTCGCACATCCTGACGATCTACATACCAGGAGTGGTTACCAATACAATTTTATCGAGGTAAGCACTTTAACATTTGGACTTTCTCGCACTCCGGCACTAAATGGAGGGGGTGGGTGTGGCATTGAATCGTGAAGTGTAGAACAATCGTGCAGTGAAGGCTTTTAATAATAATAATAATAATAATAATAATAATAATAAAGGTTTATTAGACAGCATTTCCATGAATGGCTCTTCATCCGTCTAGAGTTAAATATATTACAATTTATTTGTTGAGAGCTAATTAAAATATTTACAATATATATTTGTTAAGAGTTAAACAAAATATATATACAGTACTTGTGTGATTATGTTATATAGAAATGCTGATATAATTTATAATTTACATTAATATAGGTTGTTTTGGAACTAAACTAGTTATATAAATATACATGTATCTACGAATTTAAAGTTGAAGTCTAAGTATATATACATATATATCATTAAGTAGTATAGTCGGAGTCAGTTAAATACCACTTTTTCTTGTACAACAAAACTCAAAAGGTTGTGAATGTTATGGACGCCTTGTTTTCTTGCACAAGGGGCGTCATAAAGCAAATTCAGAAATTCACTTCATGACGCCCCTTGTGCAAGAAAAAAGGCGTCCATAACATTCACAACCTTTTGAGTTTTGTTGCACAAGAAAAAGTTGTATTTAACTGACTCCGACTATACTACTATGGGGTAACTAAGGGTCATTCAAAGTGTCACTAGACATTCTTGTACGTAAAATCCAACTTGATAATCCTATTAGAGATATGATTACATATAGTTATATCGACATCGATTGCTTGTACGTAAAATCCAACTTGATAATCCTATTAGAGATATAATTACATATAGTTATATCGCTGCAACGTCCTTACACATAAAATCCAAATTCGAGTGCCTGTTAAAGCTATCCTAACACATAGTTATATCGAAGGGAGAATGGTGAGACCACGTAGTGAACCACTTCCACGGAGTCTAGCTCGAGAGGCAGGTGCTATTCTAGAGGAGAGAGATGGAATGCTCGAGGGGATGGAGATAGGTCGCCGTACTATCCGATGGCGCTTCTTCCAAGGTGTGGCAGGAGACTTGACTCCTAGGATCATGGAAAAGTTAGTTGCAAAGGTAACCACCAGCTTTTACCTGCGATACAGCTACACCTATCGCATTCGAAATGTCAATGACGGACGCGTGATTCTATTCTCCAAGACTGTCCCAGGCTCTCCATGGGTGAACATCCTAGAAGATGCAGAAGAGTGGATCAATAGCAAGGAGACAGCTCGATTGAATCCCGACAACATCACTCGACCAAATACCCAATGGGCCTTCGTTCGTTGGATCTACGTAGATGTCAAAGTCGTGATCGATCGTCAGCTTTTGTTGGGAACAGGTCCACTGCCCCAATGGCTTCGCCTTAAGAAAGGAATGCTTGCCCTTGATCGATATGGCGACAACCTATGTCTTTGGCGCTGTCTTGCCATGCATGAAGGAGCAAGAGTAGATAGGTGTTGCGTCAAAGCTCGAAAACTTGCCCAGAACTTCTATCGCCTGACAGCACCCACACAAGACGTTCCCAGAACTTCCTTAGACCAGCTGGAGGAAGTCGAGTTGCACTTTGGAATCGGTATTCGGGTGTACGAACCTACGGAGGATGGCGCTTGGCATCTGACGCGACATGCACCCCACTACAAGCATACGATGACGATTGGGCTGTATGAAGAACATGCCTTCTACATCAAGAACATCGACAAGATAGGGAGTGTCTACGTATGCAACGATTGTAAGCAACGGTTCACAAAAGCCTCGAACCTTCACCGCCATGCAGATCGTTGCAGGCGTGGCGAAACAAAGATCGTTTGCCCCGGAAAAGTAATCACAGTACCCCAGTCGGCATACGAAAAAGCCTTCTGGCCAGAGAGCACAGCCAGCAAAGTCGCTTTATGCTGGTTGGAACGCGAAACCAAAAGGATTGGACAACACATTCATCATGCAGCTTGTGGGCATGGTGGAGAGCATTGGATAGAAGGAGCGCCGGTCGACGGCTACGAACCTATTTCGAAAACCATCTTTCAATTTCATGGATGCTATTTCCATGGCTGCCCGAAATGCTTCCCTAGGGAAAGGAGGCTCTATCTCAAGACCTGTGAAAGAACGGCAAAGCTACAAGGAGCTGGTTATACAGTAGTGGAAGCTTGGGGTTGCTCTACAAAGAAGAAAAACAAACCGGTCCCCACACCAACACAAACTGTCTACCCACACTTCATAGTTTACGATTTCGAAGCCTATCTCGATACAACGAAAGGAAGACAACCAACAGACCACCTGACCATCGAAAACGTCCATGTCCCAATATCAGTATCAATTGCCGACACATACAATCGAAAGTCAACCCACATCTGTCGACGCAATCCAAAAGAACTCATCGAAGCCTTCGTCGAAGAACTCCAGCGAAGAGCGAAAGCGATCCAAGAAGTCATTGCAGAACAGTTCTGCCCCAAGACACCTGAATTCTCTTTTGACACCCTACCAAAGAAACAACAAGCGAAGATCGACGAATGGATCCACCAAGTTCCAGTAGTGGGATTCAACTCTGGCAGGTACGATCTCAATCTGATCAGGGAGCACTTCGTAGGAATCATTGCTGACACCTGTTCAAAGATCCTGGTAGCAAAGAAAGCCAATTCCACTATGTTCCTATTGACCCCAGATTTCCGTTTCCTTGATGTGATCAACTACCTTGGACCTGGAACTTCTTATGAACGTTGGATCAAGGCATATGGATGCGAATCGCAAAAGAGTTACTTTCCATATGAGTGGTTCGATTCTCCAGACAAGTTGGATCACATTGGATTACCAGACTATCCAGAGTGGGGTTCGAAGTTGAAAAGAGAACATCTACTATCTATGTCAGAGTTCGAAGACTGTGAGTGCACCTTTCTCGACAAAGGAATGGAAACCTTTGCAGACTGGCTACGATACTACAACGACCTAGATGTAGTTCCATTCCTAGAGGCACTCGAAAAGATGCGAGATTTCTATCACGAGAAAGGAGTAGACATGCTGAAAGACGCAGTGTCCATTCCAGGAGTCTCACTACAGTTCCTACTTCGAGGTAGTGTAGAAAGGGGAGCTGAGATGTACGCTCCAAGTAAGGAAGCCTACCGCATGCTGAAAGACGCTGGCGTGGGAGGTCCAAGCATAGTGTTCACCAGACTCCACGAAGCAGGAGTGACTAAGATTCGTAGTCATCAGGGAGGAACTAAGACTTGTCGTAAGATTCTTGGATACGATGCCAACGCCCTATATCTTTCTACCATGGAATTCGAAATGCCTTGTGGAAAAGAAAAGGTTGTGCACTATGACGATCCAGGTCCAGCCACCGAAGGATTCGTTGAATGTCTACTTGGTGGAACGTGGTTTGGATATGCAGAAGTAGACATCGAGATACCAAAGAAATTGTGGAAGGAATTTGAGGAGATGCCACCCTTCTTCTACAACAAGAAAATCCCCAAAGAAGCAATCCCTCCAGAAATGTTGGCCTACCTCACAAAGACAGGTAGAAAGCTCAGCGAGGAAAAGAAGCTAGTTGGGAGTCTCTCTGGAAAGAAGTTGCTACTCTATGCTCCTCTTCTACTTTGGTATGTAGATCATGGCGCAGTGATCACTGCTGTCTACCGCACGATAGACTACGAACCCAAAGAAATCTTCGGATGGTTCGTGGACCAAGTCACTGAGGCACGTCGTATGGGAGATGAAGATAAAGGTGAGGCTTTGCTGGCAGATGTGTTCAAGCTGCTAGGAAACAGCGCCTATGGAAAGTTGCTCGAAGACTTGGGACGCCAAACAAAGGTCACCTATACAAAAGATGAGAAGGTTGTGGACAAAGCATTGCGAAGTGTTTGGTTCGAAGACCTGGAAGAGATTGGTGATGCATATGAACTCGAGAGCCGAAAGGACCAGATCCAAATCAAACGCCCTTTCCAAGTAGGTATCGCTGTGTACCAGCTCGCAAAGCTGCGTATGCTTGAGTTCTACTATGACTTCATCGACAAGTACATCGATCGCAATGATTTCGAATATATACAGATGGACACAGACAGTGCCTACATTGCCATCTCGGGAAATAGCCTCGATGAGGTTGTAAGACCGGAACTGCGAGAAGATTTCGAAGCCGAAAGGAATGAATGGTTAGCTTGGGACGAATGGAGCAGTCGTACGCCAGGACTCTTCAAACTCGAATTCGAAGGACATCGCGCCATTGCCCTATGCTCGAAAGCCTACTACGTCGATACAGGTGGCAGCAAGAAGTATTCCGCTAAAGGTATGTCTAGACGGCACAACGACATTTCGTGGGAACGATTCAAAGCAGCCCTCCAGGGTAGTATCGACATGGCGGAAAACCGAGGCTTCCGACTATCGCCAGAAGGCATAGCAACCTACGAACAACGGAAGCTTGGGCTATCGGCTTACTACGACAAAAGACGCGTTCTTCCCGATGGAATCCACACCGAGCCAATAGAGTACGCTGTTTAGCGTCTAGGTACAAACAGAATTCCTTTTGGTGGTAGTTCTGTATCCCTAGGAACGACTTGTAGCTCTTCACGAACGAATCCACGTTTGGGTGCATCCTTCTCCTTCGCAAGGTAGTACAGCACAGGCTGTCCCGAAGATACTACACTTCGCGAAATGGTGTATATCTGCAAACTCCACACAGGATCAGTAGCTCTACGTTTTTCACCTCCTTCCAATTCTCCTGGTGCATAAAGATATCGAACTAGAACGTCGAATGGTAGACGCTCTTCTCTCAATCCAACGGTGCGCGAATACGTAGGAGTCTTCAGATCTACTTGTTGCGCCATTACAGAATTCGAAGGCTCCTTACCAGTCAACCGAGTCACCTCACTATTCATAGCTTTGATAACCATTGGTAAACGAACTACCCATTCTCTACTACGCTCATCTGATCCTTCCGAAGTAAGTACCATCTCTTGTGCATACTGATACCCAAACAATCTCTCGGCTAGAGTTCTATTTGCTCTTTCAACAAAACTTTGCGCTCTATGATTACCAGCCTCGCCTCGTTGAACTTTCGTACCATGTAGTTCTAGAGTTTCAGACATACGTCCCATGAATTCTCTACCAGGATCTACTTGCAACGTCTTTGGCCATTCGAGTGGACTACGTTTATAGATTCGTTCGAATGCCGCAGAAACTTCACCACTATCTTTAGATGCCAAAGGTTCGGCTTCTTTGTATCGAGAAGCTACATCGATTACCACTAATGCATACTTATATAGTTTCCTTCCACGTCCAGGACGATCGTGTGGTAGAAATATCAAATCAGCTTGGTGGACTTCATTTGGTTTCGATACAGTCCAATGTGGTCGTGGAATGTGTTTTGGTGGTGGTAGATATATTTGCCACATAGATTGCTTTTCCAACCAACTCCTAGCTACGTCTTCTGATGCTTTCGCTGCTACCGATAGCTTGCCAATTGCAGTGTGACCTTTCCAATAGCCCATAGGCCCATAGAAGATATTCGCAAGTTTAGAATCCATCATACATCTATACATTCTAACCTTCAACAGATGAAAAAAAAGGAAGAATAAAGAAAGTCGTTGCGTGACCCTCTTCATTCTTCCTTTTTTTTTTTAGTAGTAGCTTAGTAGTAGCTTAAGTAGCTTACTAGTAGCTTAGGTAACTTACTAGTAGCTTAGGTAACTTACTAGTAGCTTACTAGTAGCTTAGGGCAACTCACCAGTAGCTTAGGGTAACTTACTAGTAGCTTAGGTAACTTACTAGTAGCTTACTAGTAGCTTAGGGCAACTCACCAGTAGCTTAGGGTAACTTACTAGTAGCTTAGGTAACTTACTAGTAGCTAGTAGTAGTATCTATATCCATTTACTAATAGCGTATCCAACACCTAGCATTCCACCACCAACGTAGAGCAACTCGCCAGTCTTCTGATTGTTTGAGGGTTTGTAGTAGTCAGATAAGCGGGGTTCTTTCATCTCTTTGAGCCGTCTTAGCTCTTTACGTAACTTATCGGATCGCACTAAGGCTTCGTTGGTATCTCTTTGATCGTTGTGTGCTTTGCGTTCAAGACCTTCCTGCTCTTGTGCATAGTCATATAAGCTTTGACGTTTGATTCTATACGCTTTCATTTCACGTTCTAGTTTTTCGGTGGCCCTATCGTGTCTCTCTCGTTCTGCATCTACATCACCATCCTTTCCAAGCATTCTAGCTAGTATGCCACCACCAGTAAATGCCGTTGCATTCAATATAGCCCCGAGGAGGGCCATTCCAATTGCTGCCGCCATTACGGTTTGGGTTTGGGCTTTTATTTCTCAAGTTGTTTCTCAAGATATTCCTTTGCGTATAAGCTACCAACTATCACGGCAGTCCACTTTGCGTAATTCACTATGGAAGAAGAAGGATCGCTAAGCATAGATTCCTTGGTAGTCTTTTTTACGATCCACCCAATACCAGCAGCGAGTCCAACGATTTTGACTGCATCGGTTGCCGTCTTCGTCAATTCCTTCTCCATCTAGATATATACTACTATGATCTCGAGTCTTTAAGTGTTACTCCATGTCTAGTGCCGTTGGCTTTGCCGGAGCTGCAGGTTGTGTCGTGCTAACGGTGGCAACACGCTTATTACCATCTACATACTTCTTGTACGCAAAGTACGTGCCAAACAATGTAGCGCCAGTACCAATGACTGCGAGGATAGTCAGGCTTTCGAACCGACCTTTCTCTACGTCGACTTCTTTACATGATTCGCTTTCGCGCATCAACTCTCTCTTTTGAGCTTCTTTAGCGAGTTTGTTGCTTAACGCTAGTGCTTTTCCAGCTGCGACGCGCTTTGGGTTTTTTATCTTAGTTGGTGCAGTCGTCGGAGGATTCGCAGTTATCTGGTCCACTTCTTCCATCTTGATTCGGTATAGTAGATATATGTGAAGGTTCAACAGTTGTACCAGGAATGACTACGTGACCAGATATGTGGAATAGGACGCTAGCTAGAGCTACAAGGCGACCTGCTTTGAGCGCTAGTAGGCCAGTCGCAGCACTGATTTCGTTGCGGACTAGAGGGTCTTCTTGTAGGTCCTTGATCAGGGCTTCTTGAGAATCTATTGGTACTAGGTAGGCAACTAGGCGGGTAGCTAGACGTGTCACACCGTCGACTAAGCCTTTCGTTACTTGCTTAGCTAGAACGGCCTGATACCTCCTATGCAACTTGTCTACTTCTTTCTCAGGAAGTCTAGAGATGTCTCCTAGGGAAAAGTTTTTA
This sequence comes from Actinernus sp. WN-2022, assembly GCA_030867875.1. Taxonomy (NCBI): domain Eukaryota; kingdom Metazoa; phylum Cnidaria; class Anthozoa; order Actiniaria; family Actinernidae; genus Actinernus; species Actinernus sp. WN-2022. The sequence goes on along the minus strand of JAOWCC010000089.1, from coordinate 113,725 downwards.
CCTAAGTATTCTTTCGTTACGCCTGTTGCAGCTAAGATCGAAAGTGATTCGCGATTTTCTGACGTAACGTCTAGGTTGGTTGGTGGTGGGCCTGTTACGTCCTCACCGAATATCTCGAGTATTTCCTTATCAGTCATAATATGTTATAGATGCTGGGAGCTCTAACACTACCTCGAAAGGATGGCGTAGACAGAAGCACATGCGAGCGAACTTATGGGATCCAAGTATCGTTCGTAACTCTTTGCATTCTTGCGAGCCTCCATAATCCTCAAATATCCTTTTGCCATCTACGGCCGATGCTGTATGGAACGCTACTACGATAGCTACGTTCTCACGGAAGGGCTTACATATGCTCGTTAGTTGTTGGGACAGCACCCAAACGGAAATCCCTATATGTCGTGCAGAAAAGGCTAAGTCCACTAGCTTGTCAGTTCGTTTCTTGACGTCCTTCGATGCGGCGCAATCGTCGAGAATCAATAGAGTATTGGTACCTGACCAAAATGTTGCGCAAATACTCAAAGTAGCATCGATGGCCTCCTGCGGTGGTGATATGACGAAGAAACGAGGATCTCGATTTGCAAATCCACGATAAGTTTTGTTGTGGGCATACGTAGGACAAATCAGTACTATGTAATCGAACTTACCACGAAATGCTCCACGAAGTTGTTCTATGAGAAACGCAGTCTTCCCACAATTCGTTGGACCGACTATGAGTACATTGAACGGCACGTGCTCTACGAGAGAATCCATCAGTATAATATACTCTGCAGAGATCTGTTCAATATCGTGACCTGAGCATCCGCAAGGACATAGATGTGCATTTTCACATTTCCACTTCCCTTAGCAGTTCTATGTATGCGAATGTCGATGTCCTTTCCACTGCCGGTTTGTGCCAAGCCATCACCATGAACGGTGGAATCTTTTGCTGTGCGACAATCGATTAGAATAGAGAATCTATTTTCAAAGAACTTCTTTGGAGTCATAGAAGTATTGGGTGTACCAAACCAGCCTCTTGCAGCCTCCCAGAAATCTAGGGGAAGCATGCCGCTTGGAAAGAGTCTGTTGGGAATCCCATTGACATCTACTTCTACCTTCGAAATATCGGGATTCGAGAATGCTTCACTATCTCGCGTGCCAATGGTAGGTGGATCTATGAATAGTAGAAGTAGTCCAGCAAAGGATCGTCGTGGAACATTAACGTTTTGAGATATCAAAGTATCAGATGTTTTAGCGATATCTACTGTTTTGAAGTGAACAGCGTAGTTGTATAGGAATGCAGTACCTATTTCATATTTGTGAAGTGCATTACTAGCCAGCGTTTCGTTCCTGATTGCTTCGTATTCTAGTTGGATGTTGGTAAGTTGGTACGTACCTATCTTCGTCGTATCCGATCCAATTACTACCTCGTTGGCAGGCGCTAGAGTCAACTCGAATGTAATGATACTTTCTAAAGCATGTGGATATAGAACTCCATGTTGTGTCAGAATGTCAACATCTAATGGAATCCTATACTTAGAACCACATGCGGCTAGGAGCGCGTTGTCTGCAGCAACAGAAGTACTTGCGTCACCAGCTTTCGATCGTAGCTTATTCAAGTTCTCTGATTGAATGCCTTGTTGTATTCTAGACTCTCTCTCCTGCGTAGATAGGTATACATCGGAGTACGTTTGTAGGAGGTCTGGCCTGACAAGGTCTTCTACTGTTTCAGCTCCCATCCTACAGATTCTACGCATGACCAAGCAGCGTCCAACGTTCGAAACGACTCTGTTATTCGCATGTCCACCAGATAGTACGATGTCGCCCAATAGTGCTAAGCTACCAGGTACTAGTACTACATCTTCTGCTAGCTTTGGGACTTCTACGTATAGAGTCTCACCTGGATTGGCAGATGATCGAGTGAAAGTTTTCCTATACAAGTCTCGCGGAGCCTTGAGTGCATGAGGCTCTCTTCGTACTTGTGTGGGATCCAACTTTGATGAGATCATGTTGAATATAACTATATATATAGATATGTTTAACATGGCCTCTGAGGGTAGGTATGATGAAAGAACTGATGAAGCTGAAAGAGGAAGAGACTACGACAACGATGATACTGTCAATGAAGAAGCACGGAAATTGGCGTCAGACTCTACGAATGTGGATCCGAGTGAATCACTCAACCTGAAAACTAGACGTGACTTCTCCAAGGAAGGTGCTCGACCAAAGAATCGGGAAACCTCGTTTACCGTAGAAGATAACGATTACTTCGACGAACTCGTTGCGGAGGATGAGGATAGAATCAAACATCCGAAATTTAGCGATCGCCGCGTAGTCTTCAAAGCAGGCACATCGGATGAACTGAAACAAATGCTATTTGATACTGTATGGGAACATTATGCGGATGTAGGGACTCGTGGAGGAGTCCTTGAGATAACTGGAATATGGGATGCCAATAAGAAACTAGGTAGGATCTATCTTCACGTACTTGGAAGTAAAGAGAAGCCCATACCTTTGACCACAGTGAAGGGTGAAAGATACCAAAGTATGGGTAAGGATCTCAAATTTGCCCTAGGCCCTACGGATGCAGAAAGAGCAGAACAAGTCCTCCAAGGTCAAGAAAAGGCCATTGAACATCTCGAAATGGAAGATAGTATACTTCAAGATCTAACGTCAACTGAGGACCAGAAGGAAGCGGCTAAGGAAGAGAAAATACACATCCATAACGAAATAGAATTACTCGAACGTCAAGAAGAAGCCATACTAAAACGTATGTCGCTACGTGAAAGGATCAAATACATTTTCAGAAAGCATGGAATGACCGTTCTTGCAGTAGTAACTTCTATTGGCGCTATCGTTAGTACGATAGTTTCCCTGTTGTCGAAATCCGTACCGAAACCAATAAAGACTGGTATTGATAAAGCAGCAGATGCAGTAAAGAAGGGATTGCAAACGACTGGGGGGTTGTTGAAAGAAATGGGAAAGAAACTTGGACAGATCCTACCTGGAATGATTGGATCGATTGCGAGTTTCATATTTACTATGGCTGGTAAAGCTCTGGGAGTACTAGCACAGAACGTTTGGTTATTCATCGTAGCAATAGTGGTGATCACGATAGAGCAATATAAACGACGTTAACGAAACAACATCCATGCAATTCCAGCTGCGGCAATGGATGTCACTGCGAGATTAATCTCATGTTGTGAGCCAGCCTTTGCCTTTGCCTTTGCCTTTGCCTTTGGTACAGGAACTTGTTTCTTGTGCGTCTCGAGAGGCTGCACCAATTTCTTATCTGGTGGGCCTTTCATAGGAAGAGGTGAATGTCCTTTGCCTTCTGCATTGATGTCGTTAGTGCCTAGCACCATATCTTTCGTAGCTTTCGGGATTGGATTCTTATAGCCATCTTTCTTACCAAGATAGTACACTAGATCGCTTGGCAATAATCGCACGCCTACAGCTATTGCTAGATCGAGCCTCTTATGCGTTGATTTTATAGCGGTAAGATAGTTTTTGTAGCTCACCACTAAGTCGTTTTCGAGAATAGCGTCTTCGACTAAGCTCTTAAACTTTTCTTTGACGTTATGGCTATCTATGATGGAGCCGTTCAAGTCGGCTTGAGCACCAAGCATGCAATGTCCAAAAGCCTCGACAGATCTATTCAACCTACCCAATCCAGCATCTGTCAAACCCTTTCCGATTGGTGGCGTAAACCAATTGTATTGCTTTCCTTCGTGTTCGTCGTTCCGAATAAAGGATACTAGATCGCCCTTGTCCACACTGCCTTTCTCGTCTGCAAATAAGTTATTGTGGTTGGGCCATGTGTCTGCTTCCTTGTCGTAGCTTCGGATTACGTGGACGTTCTTGTAGCCATCACCATACAAAAGGAATACGTCTCCTAATCCGTGATTCCTACCTCCGTGCCATCGGAAGTCTGGTGGGAAATCTGGTGTTCGAGATATACCAAATTCAATGCACAATTTCTCAAGAGCTGCTTTGTTATAGAGGTTATCCATTTGCTTGAAATGAGAGTTACCAGGTAAAGGAACTCCATTGGCACCACCAAGTTCATGCAGAATTCTTCGTATTGTGAAATAAACGTGAAATCGTAGGAACCCCTGAACGACTGGTGGATACGTTTTGAAAATAGGATCAAACAATGACACTCCACATCCAGAAGTCGCACACCACGTTGCGAAATTCAATTGTTGAGGCCAATATTTGAAATCCGGACCATGTAACCAATGGTAGGACTCATTTGCTGTCATATGCTTTACGACGGTCTCCTTGAATATGTTTCGAACGCCTGCTTTGAACCTATTCTTTGAGGTGGCATATATCCATAGATTAGTGAGATCGATATCTTGTGCCGGTCCAGTAGGAGGAACTGCTGTAATAGGATATTTCGCACTTCTATCTAGGGTCAACGTAGATGGGAAACCTTTATGCACATCCCACAATGCGTCATCGATGCGTCTTTGAGTGACTGCAGGTAACTTTGAGACATCATTGCCGTAAATGACATAGCTAGAATCTCCATCTCGAAACCAAATACTCGTCGAATATTTGCCTGGACCGTTCACTTCCGTAGAGACATAGAACTTGTGAAGATCTGCATGTGGATATCTTTTCTTGAACTTCACCAACAGATTGGCATTCAAGGTTGCAACCTCTCTACTTTCCACATCTTTTCTATCTATCCGAGCTTGATTCTCTCTCCTAGCTTGATTCTCAGCCTTTGACCTTATGTTAGCATTCGGTGTTGGGACCTCTTCCTCTTCGTCTTTCCCTCCGTAATGGTAACTGAAAAGACCTCCAGACCTCCTCATGTTGAAGCTATACATATATATAGTTATACCTTCAACATATAAGATGGTTCTCTTATATATCACCACAACATCGGCTGACCATACTGCCTACTTCGACGATCCAATTCTTATCAACAACATTTCACTAGTTGAGGTCACTTTTGAGAATAGTTGGTGGAATCTAGCGAAGAAGGCTTCGTTCCATTGGGCTATAGAAGAGGGCGTTATGTTTCCACACGCTATCGTTAAAGGGCACCATGATATAATGAGCATTCAACAAGATTTAAAACCCGCAATTGATGCTGGCATTATCAAATTTGAGCCTAGTAAGGCTTTCATTCTAAGGGTTATTAAACCAATCCGGTTCAGTAAAAATCTTTGCACACTGTTGGGCGTTAACGGAGATGACTATGGGCAAGATAGTAAGACGCTCAAAAGGAGAAGTCACGATCTGAGGTTCGACGATATCCACACAGCATACGTACACTGCGATGTCGTAGATTCCAGCTTTTCAATTCTAGATGGAAAGCACTCGACAGTTCTCGCTAGCATTACGATCCGTGGTGGAAGATTCGCAAAATCGACATACGCCTCTCTACTACCAACAACCACTCGAGCTCTTGGGACAATGCAAAGCAGTCTTCGTCTGACAATTCGTGATGAGAAAGGCAACGTGGTAGACTTCCGTGGTCGACCGATACGATACGTGTTGAAGCTTGAGTAAGCTATATGTATAACGCGTTACAATGGAAGGCGATTCGATTCAACCGTTTCCATCAGCACCAAGTATCTATCCACAGATTGCTAGTGACACTGGAAAGAACTTTAGACTGCAAACGATCCGAGACACGCTTTCGGACATAGAAGTTCAAGAAAGGCACTACGAAGGTGTGCGCAAGAAATATGCACGTTCTCAAGGAATAGTTCATGGAATCGCAGTGGCAACTGGAGGTCTATCTGTGATCTTATCTGGATCTGGATTGGGCGCAGCGTTGACTGGGGTTGGAATAGTGATTGGTCTACCACTTGGAGTCATTGGTGGACTATGTGGATTAATTTCAGCATCTACAACCCTTGGAGCTAAGAAGTTAGGAATGAAGGTTTCTAAGCATGAAAGGACAACTATGTTGGCAAAGGCGAAAATCAATACGATTCGCGATCTAGTATCGAAGGCCTTACGCGATGAAAACATATCCGACTCTGAATACAGTCTCATCCTGAACGAAGCGAATAAGTATGAGATCATGAGATCTGAAATTCGTCGCAAGGCTTCCATAGGTGAAAAAAGCACGGATCGGGTTCGAGCCGAACTCAAGCAAGAAGTGCAAAAGGAAATGCGAGAAAAACTTGGAATGTAAGAATCAACGTTTCCTATGAAAGGAACGAACATGGTTCTCACTTTCACTTTGCCAAGTCCTACTGCTAGTTAGTCTATGTCTAGTGTAGATTGGTTCGAAGTGGGAATGGTAAGAAGACAACTCCTTGACAAAACGCTTGACCGCATTTCCAAATATGCCACATCGCTTAACGACATCCTTAAAAGACATAGACGATCCGGAGCGACGTAGCACCTCGTAACTTGCTCCAACGACTTTCGTCTTAAGCATTGATTTGGGGCCTATATTGTTTTCCATTGCCTTAGTAACGACCTCGTGGACTATTTGTTGAACGTCCCTAGGTACTCCTACAAGATCTAGTTGTAGGAAAGTCGTCGCAATGTGAGGAACTATGCGCTCAGCATCCAAGTCTACATCAATCTTATCGTCGTCACACAGAGAACGTATGAAGACCTCTCCATTATGGATGCCTTCGTTTCTTAGTTGCATGAAGCGAGCGACCTCACCTTTAGATCGGACGAATCCACATTGTATGCATGCATGGTAGAGTAGAGCAGCTAAAATATTTTTCTTAGCATCACTACGCTTGAGACAAACTTTCATTACTTGGGTGAATGCGTCGGCTACGATTTCTAACGCGTTCATAGGGAACGATAAATCATAACTTTGTTTGTAAATAGTGTCGTATGCTCGTAGTTCTTGTAGTAGCGTTCGTCGTTTCAGTTCTATGTCATCATCGCTTTGCTTTGGTTTTGCGCGGTCTAGATCACTTTGATACTGAAACCCGTCCGGACCTACTATATGCAGTCGAGTAGTAATAATGTCGATCTTAGTTTCTGTACATGGTTCAACCTCGGAAACAAGACCACATGTGGGACACACGAATTCCGTTCCTTGTACTTCCAAGGGACAGAGACAATCAGAACATGTTTCACTGGTGTTAATACGTTCCACTTGTGGTTTGATATTCAGGCTTCTACAAATTCCAGGACCAAACAATCTGACTAGCTCGTCCATGATACAACTATAGATGTCGTACGTTCAATAGAAAAAAAAAAAAAGAAGAGGAATGAAGAGGGCCACGCAACGACCTTCTTCATTCTTCCTTTTTTCTTTTTTCGTGGCTATTCCTAAGCGTCCTTCTCGTTCCTCAAGGCAGCCAACACCTCGTTGAGCGCATGGTTGAGAGACTCTCCAAGACCTTCCACTGGTTCCAGCACTCTTGATTCAGCGGGCAATGCTACCTCCGGTTCCACCATGTTTGGCTCCTCCTTTCTTGGATCCTCTAGCTTCTTGCTGGACTTCTTAGCGCGTCTTATATAGACACCGGAAGACTTCACCTTGATGGTGAGACGGTCACATCCTGAGCAAAGCTCGTAATCAGTACGACATCCTTTACCGCACTTCGAGCATGGTACATATGGGGCACAGCCTTTTGAGATTTGGTAGTTATGCTGGGAACAGAACTTCGTTGTCTTCGAAATCTTCTTTGGACATTTTGAGTCCTTCCCTCTCATCAACCAATCACAAGTTATTGCGGCGTCTACATTTGAGTTCTTCTTCGACATGTTCGATCTGTATGGTGTTAATGCGTACTAAGATAACAACGTAAGCTAGTATTGTGGAATAAAGAATATATACTAATACCATTTAGTGGTAATATACAGTATAGTAATCATTCCTTTAACATATACTTCAAGTTTGGATTTCTTAGGTGCGCGAATATCTAGTGACACTTTGGCTTCCTACGTGGCAGAATGAGCATCCATGTAGTTGCGTAGTACAACCCTTTCGTCCTCTGTGAGCTGGGAGTACTGCCACTTAACGAACCATTTAGCGATATCAAGATGACCATTGTTACAGGCGTATTCTATAGCAAGATCAATGCATTCATACTCTAGGGTTATCTGAAAACGTCGCATGAGCCACTTAACGTTATTAAGATGACCATTCCTACTGGCACCTAATATAGCAAAACTGACGGCCTTATCCTCTTTGGTGAACTGGAAGTGCTTAATGAGCCGCTTAGCGATACCAAGATGACCATGCTCAAGGGCAGCGCGTAGAACGTGATTGGTGTGTCTGTCCATCATATCGAAACGTAAGTGCTTGATGAGCCACTTAACAGCATTAAGATCCCCATATTCGCTGGCGTAGAGAAGAGAAAAGCTATCGTCGATGGGGCTTGCGGAAATACCGAAAGTTCGAGCCAATTCGTCTCGATCGTCGTCACTATGAGTAGACCTCAAACCAAAGCATAGTGCTAGTTTACGGAACACTTGGTCTACGTTTTTGTAGCGCGCAAGAGATGCGGCATCGTTTAGGCGTTTCGATGTCCTTGAGATACTTGCGAATGACCAAGGATCTGCATGCTCTACGATCCTAGTCAGAATTTCTAGAGGGAGGCACGATATATAATCCATAGTGAAAGAGATCGATATAACTATATGTAATCATATCTCTAATAGGATTATCAAATTGGATTTTATGTACAAGAATGTCTAGGGACACTTTGAATGACCCTTAGTTACCCCATAGTAGTATAGTCGGAGTCAGTTAAATACAACTTTTTCTTGTGCAACAAAACTCAAAAGGTTGTGAATGTTATGGACGCCTTTTTTCTTGCACAAGGGGCGTTATGAAGTGGATTTCTGAATTATAATAGTCTGTCTTTAGCCTGTATCAGCAACTGTGATCTAACCTCCTTAAGGAAAGGCCTATATGGCTTAATGGATCGTGCTTCAGGACTTAGTGAGTTAAAGAGTTTTGCAGCCGAATCCTGAAATGTGCCATGTTCTAGAGGGACAAGTAACCTAGGTGCAGAGTTAGATCTTAAGATTCTAGTATGGGTATGTTTCTTTTACTAGTTGGATCGGGGATCTATCAGCTTTCGTGCACTGGAAAAACATTCTACAGCTTCAAACTTCTGTCGATTTCTCAGAATGGTATCCTGTTTGAGCTGCTGTGGTTCTTTGGAGAGCAGGACATTTTCAAACGGAAGTTTGCGTGCAGTATTTGCACGACAATGTATGAGAACGCATACAAGAAATCAGACTCGCTTCCATGCCGTAAAGTGTATTACTGTGATCTTAGAACTTTTACGATTTTACTTTTATTTTTAAAACGTTTTGAGGCTTGATATGTATGCCGATTAGTCACACAAGACCCTTACGTTGTTCTAGTGTAGTCTTTTTGGTATCAGATATTGTTTTAACTGGACATTTTGTGCAAAGTTTAGATGCCATCGCTTGCCGTACATGGTTGTACATGAACTTACGGACGTGTGTTCATAATTCTGAAAACAAACATATTCATCCAAGTGCCATGAAACGTTTTTCATAACATACTCAGTATGTGTGTTCACTCCTGCAGAAAAATCGTAATATTCCATGCAAGATTTGGTCTTCTAAAAGCCAAAAACCTAGGAGAATGTTTCACATCTATTAAATGCATGAGATTTATATAAGCGGAGGAAGATTAGTGATTTACCAAAGCCCGTAAGTAGATTCACAAATACATCGTTTTAATGAATGAACGATTCCAATGCTATCTTCTGCACTGGATACAGCTTCGAAATCCTGAAAATTCGAAATCCTTTGCAACTTCGGTCGACATTTAGAAAAATATGCTCGCGAGCACATTCCTTGAATTCCAGACTTTGCTAAAAGTGTAAAATTCGCTCTGATTGGTTGACATTATGACGTCAGGAACATGAAAGTCAAAGAAGTCCATCAGACGGGGTGGGGAGGAAGTGAGCGGACGACCTCGCACCGTCTGAAAATCAGGCTAAGTACCTGCAGGGCGCCCCCATTTTGTTTGTATTTATGGAAGTGATGATTTTTACGTCACTTCATCCCACCGGAGTCTCGCGGCTAACGTTTGGCGACTTGTTTTCTTTGTAGAATTTTCAAAAGCTCGGAATTAAATTTGATTTTCATCCATTCAATATGACAGAGCAATTTGGTTCCAGAACAAAAATATACATGATGAAGACGATATTGTGAGAGAAGTTTAAGAAGACTGGAAGGGCGAAGTCTAAAAGCATTTGGAAGGCGAGAATATTAGACGAACAACATTATAGTTCAACGGTTGTAGTTTTTGAGGGGGGGGGGGGGGGGGGGGGAGGCATCAGATTAATTCAACAGCAGTTCAAGCCAACAATAACAAAAGTTTTGGTATTTTCCTAAATCCTATACAATTTCTAGCACGTTGGGGCATTGAACTACATTTTATTCATCTATTTCTTCGAACTTACGACTGCATGAAGCTATATGCAGAAATTGATTTGTTTACGAAGTGAAGTGTCGAAAAGAGTTTCAAGGAGAGACTGACGAAATCAGTCGATACAAAGACCGGTCTTCCTCGGAGAATCTAGATTTTGCCTGTTTTAGCCAATCAGATTGCTCGATTTGCTAGTGCCTGACATAATGTCCTGAAATTAAAAAATATCATTTGGCTAACGCAAACATTAATTTATAAATTCTGAGGAAACTATTCGACCTAAGAGTAAATCTAGAGTTCCGGTTTACTTTATTTTAAGCTTCCGTGCATGTCCGAGTAAAACTGTTGTATTGTAGATAATGCACCAGTCAAAATAAACCCTCCCCCACCCCGGGCTATGTGGGGCTTTGGTGGGGATGTAGTACCACATTGGTAGCAACTTGTGTCCCAACTAGGTGGGGATTTCGAACGTTTTGTAATCCCTGTCCGTTAGTACGTGGGGCAGTAGGTGGGAATTGGTAGTTGCTCTATCCAAGATGGTAGTTGCTCTATCCAAGAATTTACTTTGACTGGTGCATAAGTTCTTGAACACAAGTCTTCGCTATGATATGATGATTTCAAATCGTGTGATCGCGACTATTGGCTGTAGTTGAATTTTAATTAATTTACTCATACCCATAATGTATAACTAGTATACCGAGGCCGTGGGTTCGAATCTCACTCAGGGCATATTTTTCTCTTTCACCTTTCAAGGGCACCCAACGAGTACTTTTTGAAATTCGTTTGAATCCAGATGTCTGCGGCTCATCTAGCCATTTTAAGGCGCCTACTATGTCTTATGACGTATTCTAGAAAGCTATTAGCTGTTCGGATTTTCTAGGTGGAAATAGCGTCAACCGAAAATACTATGGCAAAATATTCCCGGCCTACGAATTTGTTGGTAGTCTAGAACAGAAACAAGAATTTTCTAGCCCAAGTAACTTCATGGTGCAAAGTTTTGTGGATGTACGATTTTTTTAGGGGTTCTTTTGGATCGTTCTGACTCTATTGATCAGACGAATTGGGACGTACGAATATTTTAGTAGAAACGTTTTAGTCTCTCTTTTCTTGTATAATCTTCTAGGGATTTAAAAAAAAATTCTAGCCAGTATTTCAGAAAACAATTTTCTAGAGAATTTTTTTTCAACTCCGAAAGTTTAGGCTAACTTACTCTCACGAACAGCTTTTTAACCTAACACTTCGTTGGGTGCCCTTGACCTTTATTCTGATTATGTATATATATATATATATATTCCACGAAACAGTATTGTAGAGCGAAATATGAATCAACCAAGTATTTAAATACTCCGAATCCTTAGCAGTATTACTGCTCTACGGCATAGTATCGAGCACTGTCTGATAGAATTAATCGAAGCACTTATTTATCTATCTATCTTATCTATCACCAACTATATAACTATATCGGGTGCATTATGGGTAAATCATTAAACAAACTGCTGTTATATTTTACATGATTTCTTGAACTTCAAATATACTACACGCCAACGCAAGTCTTCTCCATCCATTTTTAAATCGCACGATCGCTGCAAATGTTTCTAATTGCAATTTAAAGAACCCATAATGCAGCCGATATATACATATTTAAAAGCCCTTGCCTGCATTTCTAACCTTTTTCCGATTCCTCTTCTATGCACAGAGCTCCGTTTTCGAGAGCGTTTGGCCACGAAGTGCTCCACTAACAATAACCTGCCTTTCTTCTTATTTATAGAACAATGCCTGTGCCAAAGCTCCGTGTTTAACCAATTTCACCTGTAAGCCTATATTAACACAGATAGGAGGATACGACTGTATTTGTCTAACTGGACATCAATGTGATAAAGGTGATAAAGGTATGAACCAATATATTATATGGGTCGAATATAACACTGCAAGTCAATGTGGACCACAGACGCTAGGATGATAGCGACCGTTCTTCTTGCAACATTTTATCTAATATTTTTATCTAATATTTTTACTGAACAGTTTGTAAGATTATCTACTGGATAAACGACCATGTAATATATAACAAGAGGCTGGGTACAGCCTTAACTCGGGCTGTATACACATAGTGGTCACCATTTTTATTTTTATTTTCTACATTCTTTACATTCCAGACTTGCCATTCTAAGTCGTGGTCACATGGGAGGGGTGGTACACCACACCTATTATTTATTAGGAGTGGGGTAAGGGAGTTATCAGTCGCGGTGGCTTTCCGCTCTCTGCTCCCGTAGTATATGCATGTAATTTAATATTTTTGTTTTTCACCATATGTACATTAGATATGTTTTTCTCGTATGTAAATTAAAGGAGTTTACCTTTTACTGTAAACACTACTTATATTCATGTAAGATACGTCTACAATTTACAGTTTGCTGTTCTGTTGTACTGCAGGTTACGAGTACTAAAATACGATTGTCTAAATGGTTATATTTATCCCATATTATAAGTTGTATCCTGTCCATCCTGCCGATCGAGCTGCCACTATATTTCACTACGGTTTTTTCAGTCAGTCATGTTAATTGTATTCGTGGTCAATTCGTGTGCCTCTGTGTAACTTTATCTGCTGTTCTCATAACTGAAATGCATGTTTGGTTATCTCTAATTAAAAGTTTTACCTTCATTGACAAAACTTCAGTCTGCTCCCTATATTACAGAGCTATAAAGGGAACTGTTCGAAGCCTTTCTAGAACTAAAACCTCGCTCGTGAGAGAATTCTCGTTTAACAGCTCTAACGAAAGTTAAGCATGCGCCAATAATCTCGTCACTCGTGGTCTAGCGGTCGGCTGTTTGGGTAGGATTGTGTCAGTCGTTCTATAAATTTTATCTTCCTGGGTTCGTTTCCTACGCTGAGCGCAGTGATTTTTTTTCAAGTAGTGGTTCCCAATTCCTTGTAAAATTTATCAGTGTCGCTTCGGGTGCTCGGGGAATACAAGTCCCAAGTTATTCATAGTTAACGTAAGATCAGGCAAACGTCATTGTTCACTAGAACTTCTTGTAGCCTCTATTGTTCTGAATTACCGATCTCACGTCACACACGATGCACGATACTTATAATTTCTGTACTGCCGCTTGGTCGTAAAAAGGACCGCTTTTCGCATTTTTAAACAGGTCGTAGACAATCAAGGATTCACGCAAAAAAGAAAACATTTTTCACAGAATTACACTAAAGATTACGAGAATTGAAGTAAATAACTAAAACAAATTGGGGTTAGGGACACTTTAAGTTTATCTCTGTTAGTTGTTACGTGACCTGTGAGTGTACAGGAAGTCAAATAGTCAATATAAATAGCTTTGAGAAGAACCAGTGCACGATCAGAAAGTCCATTAACTGGTTGTACCTTTTTGTCTCAGACGGTGGCTGGACAGACTGGAGTTCATGGTCTGCCTGTTCAACAACCTGCTTCAACGGAGTAAGAACTCGCTCACGAACCTGTACAAACCCAACACCTGAACGAAACGGAGCAAACTGTAGCGGACAAGAACAAGAGAATAAGGCCTGTAACGGAACAAACACCTCGACTGCTTGTGAGTCAGTTAAATTTGAACATCAGCTTTAATAATTACAACTATCTTAATTGACTCAGTCCCTCTCTGTTTATTCTCCTGATGTCCATAACTTTGTTATATCAGTTTTCGTTATTTCCTTCGTTATAGATTTGTGTGTATTAATTAAGGGCTGAAACTCATTGCGTAATGCTTTATATAATAATTAGTCCGAAATGCACGCTCTGATTGGTAAAGAGCCGTCTGTTATTAGAGGACACAAACATGGATGGCGTCACGAGGGCGCGCAACCAATTTCTCAACTCGTTTTGATTGGATATTTTCATAGTTTTTAGTTTGCGATTATTGTATAAAACAAATCGACTCCATTCTTCCGTGCTTCTGGCCTCTTACGAGAAGATAACATGTATCAGTTAGGCCACTCGACTGGGTCTCGTGCAGCACTTCTTTCCCTTCTCGTTGTCACGTCATCTGTGCATCTATAAGAGGACAGACGCACGGTAGAATGGACTCTATTTGTTAAATCAATTTACTGTTAAGTAGGAGACACTGGTGTTAGAAAATTTAGCCAATAAGAAACGCAACTTTCATATCTTACCCTAGATATGGATTATACGAATGGTTTAGTTCCTGGTAAAACACTCTAGATCATCCATATAATAACAGTACATATTGCAACGCCACAAGTAGCTTATTGTTTATATATAGTGCGATAAACATGAGTTTGGTACATCGATTATGCGCGCAATATTGCCAGCAATATAAGAGGAGCCGGGGTGGCGCAGTGGTTAAGCGCTTCGCCACTCACCTCTCTGTCACAGGTTCGATTCCCGGACGCGTCGCCAAAAGTGAGTTGATTTTGTTGGTACCTCGCCCTGGCTCCGAGAATTCCCTTATCTTGATATGGTTTTGGCTGCATTATATAAGACTTAGGGTTTTTCTCCGGGTTCTCCGGTTTTCCTCCCTTCGCAAAAACCAACACGCTAAATTCCAATTCGATCTGTGGATTAGCCGGGACCTGGCTTTGATCAGCTCCAATGGTTGTTTCAGGTCTCGCTAGAAATTCAGAGTTTTTTTTAATTCTGCAATTTGTTTCGCGCATTGTTGCCGAATTGAAGTAGAACTCGATCCTGCTGCTGCAACAGTACGGCAATGTTGCAGCGTGTCCACACCTTAAGTATCGTTATTCCTTTTAAGGTTACATCGATGTCGTGCTTCGATCCGAATGTGTAGACGATCCCCAAAGAACAGCAGGCACCAGAGGGATTGCTTACATCACAGTAAATGGACGAGAACTAAGCCTTAAAGTAAGTTGTTGTTTGATAAATGTTACAAAACGTAAAGTGTATTTTGTATTACTCGAGGTTGTCCGAATTATTCGCAATATGCTATGAAATCAGGATTTTACAACAACCGCCAATTTCTTGCAATCTGATTAGCTAATTACATATGCAATATTTTAACAGACGCGCGCGCGGCCGGCTTTCATCTCGAAGCGGGCTTTGCAGAGATTTGTGAATCCACGTTGTGTACACATCTGTTCCAAAAATTAAGAAAATGAGGATTTTAAAAGCATTTCATCACTGGGAAAAGTTAATAAAACTTCCTTGTGTGGTGCCATTTAGTGTCAAAATTTGTGCTTTCTCTCGAGTCGAACAAAGCTTTTTCGGCGAATTTGTGATTGACTTTCTGACAAGTTCGACCGATCTTTTAGAATTAGGACTGAGAAATGGTCTTGAATTAAATACATAATCTTCTAGTACATAACGTTCTTAAGTAGAAACAAACAATTTAGAGTAGCTCAGGTGTTTTTCATAGAGTTCGGGAAAGCATAAAGACGTGTTTACGTTTTGGAGTTTTCGACTTGAAGGCAGTTTGTACACACTTGTTTGGAGATAAAAGTGGTTTGTTCTTGTAAAAACAAAGCACATACATTTTTCCAATGTCCGTACTGTTATTGATCTTTTCAAAAACATTAATAATTCATGAAGCAAAAACAAAGGAAATTAATAAAACATCAGTGTCTTTAATAGCCCACTTCCGCGATATGCTTTACTTGTCACGCACAAAGGTTTCAATACGAGGCCCCGTGCTAAATTAAATTAATTATTTTCACAGAGAAAAGAAGAAATTTGATTTAGCACGGAGCCTCGTATTGAAACCTTTGTGCGTGACAAGTAAAGCATGTCGCGGAAGTGGGCTATTCTACTAGAGATTTCGTCCTAATTTACATAAATTTAGGCTTCGATTTTCTCGGCCAAAATAAGTTGTATCGCCAAAATAACTGAAAACATGACTCTCTACATCTAGACGTTTGATAAGTGCGGTAAAGAATTCGCTTTCAACTCGAGTTTGTAAATCCCATAAAGATCGTACGCTCATTCTTTATCTAGTTGCGTTCGACGAAGGACTGGGGACGGGTTCCCTGTGCCTGTGTATGACGTGTTGCGTACGGTAGACAAAGTTTCAGTTCGTCTTTGTGGATGTTTTACAAAATGCCTCGATATCATGAACGGCTGGGGAACTGCATGGGGTGTACTTTATACACATGCATATATAGTTTATGTTCTACACTGGAGTGTACTGAGTATTGTGAATGCCAGGAACTGGAATGCAGTTTATACACATCTGAATAGCCGTAGCTTGGGTTGATTTGTGTTTTTGATCAGGATTACTTACACCGTCCAGATCATTGCAGCAATCTTTCAGCCTTTTGTGTTACCACAGTCCTTTCTCTTACAAATTAAATATGTCGAACGCACTTTGATAATCTATGATTACTTCTAGTACACAGAAATTACGCCATGAAATGTTCAGATCTTTGCAGTGAAACAACTCGCTACGCTCGTTGTTGCACTTAAGTTTTGAACATTTTATAACGTAATTTCTATGATCAATAAGGATACGAACAATGAAAAAATGTATGCGATTTGTTAATTCAATCATTGAGATTCTGCCGTTAAAAGTATGGCGCATTCCTTTGGAACTATTTTGACTATTCCTATTCCGGTATAGGAATAACAGAATACGCGAAATAATTATTACAAAAAAAACAGATATTCCGAAAATTGAATGATATTAACGGAGATGACCTGAGAACTGACAAATCCGCCATTTTGAATAATTAGAAGAGTATTTCTTTTCTGGAAAGACGTGCGCGCTCCACAGGTTCGCGTCACAGGTTTCCCGCCAGAAATTCACAAAAGAACACCATTTTGCCTGTTCGATCCGAGTAAACCGCTATAACAATTCATTCAGAAAATGAAATAGGTTCAAACAGAGCACAATTATCATCTAATCTGGCTATTATTAATCCGGAATAGTCCCAATAGAACGTATATTCAATGATATGCGGCTGTTATAGCACGTTTATCAGTAAACACGTGCACGGCTACCTTACATTGACCGAGGGTTAGCACTCAAACGTTTCCTGTAACATATTGACTGACCTTATTTTGATTTTCTATTCCAGCAACGAGGCTACAACATTGTCTGTTTGTACATGAACGGCACACTCCATTCCAGGCGTACATTTGACACTGTATCTGCTGCATCTTCTGGCAGATACCTATTGAATTACATTAACTCTCTCCCTAACAACACGATGATCCTGATAGCAGTACAGATTAACACCAAGTCTTTGAGTGCACATCACGCTTTACCAGCAGCACCTGCTCTAACAAGTATCGGAGCTGTCTCGCCAGTACTACCAGGTCTTTGGGAGTCCTGGTGCCTGATTGGTCACAAAGGTGGTCACAGATCGTGGATTCAACAGAAATGGTCCGCACGTTACAGAGGCCCCACTGTTTTAACAGCACAAATTATACATGAGGTATTTACTGTTTTGTGAGCAGACGTTTTCGATCTGAAATTTGTTTGTGTCTTTTGTATTTTATTTGGAAATAAACCTTGTTTATTCGAATTGGTTCGCACTAACCTGGCTCCAGATGTTTTCTCTATTTTTTAAGCTGCGAAGCAACGAGAAGGAAGAGAACACCTCTGGTTAAAGTTGACTACTCGTGTCGCGCCAATAGATTAACTAGGGTCAGAATCTGATCCTCGTTCCTGATTAGAGGAATTATTAATTGCATAAACAAGAAACCTGATTGATTCCACCACGTGATAACTCCTCGGTGATTGTTCAATAGTGTAATTACTTAAGTGACATGTTTGACAGCTGTCAACCGCATGGAAGTGAAATTCGTGGCCACTCTAACCAGAGGTTTTCTCTTCCCTAGCCACGCTTCGCGACTTAACCGTTTCTTACGAATTAGAGAAAGCCTCTAAAATCAGGCAAGGTTCGCACAAAATATATTTTTTAGTATGAAACATATCTAAAGGTTTCTAATAATTTTTTTTGTACATGTGTATAAGTTCACGATTTTATGTTGGACATGATTCTTTACAGAATCATTACTAGGGAAAGGTACATTGATTTAACACTTATTCGAACATTTTTGATATTCACCTTTTTAAGTCGGTGTGACTTAAAAATAATATAACAATCTACAGATGATGTCTATATAAGGTAATATTCGTTTTTTTAGTAAACTGTAACGTGCTTTATATCTTATTATAATATAGATACGATAGTACGCGCGCTCTGATTGGCTAAAAAGCCATGTTTTATCAGAGTATATAACGTGGTTTGTTGTGTTTTATTGTTTTCGACTGGCGGTTTCCTTTCATCGCGCGCATAAATCTATATTATAAACAGACAAAGGAGCCTCCAATCCATGTTTTACACTATTATAAAACACTCTGGTCATTTGAGAACACTCGAGAAATGTTGAAAGCACGCGCCGTCGGCTTGTGCTTTAACATTTCTTTCATGTTCGCAAATGCGTGTTTAATGATAGTATAAGACATGGCTAAAATAAGGCTTCTTTATTCCTTAACTTCAACAGCGAATGAATTGCGCTCGTGGTCCCACGGAAAAGGCTTTACTGGATAGCAAGCCATCTTCGAACCGCTGTTACGTTTTAGAAAGATCGACAATCGTGACTAGCGGTCAAATGTAACATTTGCATCGAGGATTTGTTCATAACACTACCGATCACTTGCACTGCTAGTGCCTTTAAATAAATGAAATCAGATTGTTCCGCCATCCAGTACAGCCACGTGAGTGCATTTCTGCATTTCTGCATTTCCGTTATTGTAAAAGACGTCCTCAATTATTTAGAAACATAGTTCCAATGAAATATATAAAGCACAAATTCAGATGATATGACTATTGGAAGTCCGGTTTCTACGACCACCACTTTGGGCACGGCACTCTTTAGGTACACGTGCCAAACATTGTCGGCACGTCACCCTAGTTGTTGTCGTGTCTTAAGTGATGCACGTCACCCCATGTTCTTGTCGTGTCTTAAGTGACGTACGTCACCCCTTGTTGTTGTCGTGTCTTAAGTGATGCACGTCACCCTAGTTGTTGTCGCGTCTTAAGGTTACCGGATACCTTCAAAACGAAAAAGATGAAGAAAAAAATTTTTCCACACAGAAATGTAGTTTTAGTAGTAGTGTCTCATATACCAAAAACTCCGTTCAAAAAAAAATTATATTGACGGAGAAATACCAAAAGGAAGTTTTTAACCGGAAGTAAAAGGTTATTTTTGATTGACAGCAGATCAATAAACACATGACAAGTGCTCACTCGCCCGTAACAACGGTGTGGGAAATCGGCACATATTAAATTCAGTTTACGTTTATTGAGAAACGTTTTTCCACACACGATTCCACAATTCCATCGGATGTTGGCCTTATATCTTACAAAAAGCAAGCAGGATGCCCTAACCCTAAGCTTGAAAAACAAAGAAAAAAGAAAAGCAAAACGAGGCCAAACAATACAATTACAAAGCGAAATAGGAGTCCTCGCAAAACGCGACAAGCGTTCGTATTTTCACTTTCAGACAGAGTGCCGAGTGGTCCACATCTGAACATAAAGTAGAATTGATAAGAGCCAGCCGAGAGAATATTTGTTTCCAAGAAAGCTTAGATGGAAACGTAGTCTGGCGGTGACCCTGAATCGGTTGAACCACGATCTCGCTATTGCCGTGCTGTTTCAGACGCCTGCAAATCGCTGTCTCATCTACTAACTATGCTGGCATTCAAGGCATGATCTCTATAGGTGTTCACCTTGGCTTTGCCCCTCGAGGTCTTTTTGTCTTTCCCATTTTTCTAGCCTGGGAAACCAGCTGACTCTTACCGCTACCATTTTTCAAGTCACACAAAATAAAACAAACATTTTCTCGATGCGGCGCTTTGCTTTGATCGGAAATCAACATTGGCGGGAAATCTTGACAGATAGTTGAACTGTGATGAGAAATGATTGGCCAAGAGCTTGCTAATTGTTGGAGGGGCGGGGCTTCAGATTCACGCACGACAGACGGCTAGATTTTTTGAAGTGCTATTTTCTCGCTTTCGATTTTCAATCAAAATAGAGTTTTAAAAAAGCTCCCACTCGAGAGGAATTTATTTGATTTGTGCGAAATTTTCACAAAATGTCAATTGATATCTCAGCTGCAAAACTGTGTCGGGGAATTGGGAAATTCTAAAATGAGAGCTCTTGACGACGTATCCCGCATATCTACTCGGAATATTTTTCGCCTTTTCACGGAAAGCATGATAACTTTTGAACTAAATCGAATTTTGAAATTCCCCGACACTGTTTGGTAATACGATTCCTCTGAAATACGACAAAGCAAACAGATTTTTAAACTTTAAAATATTTTCGGAGTCGGAACTTCTGAAAGCCGTCTCACTAGATCGGAGAAACGGGATGGCGGAAAATTCGAGATTTTCAAAGAACTCAAAACTTTGTATGTATTCTTGTAGCCAATTTTATAAGCTTTAAAATAATACATGAATGATTTATCTACGATGTTTTCTCGAGGCGCTACATAATTTAGACTGGAAACGCACCCTGAAGGTATCCGGTAACCTTAAGTGATGCACGTCACCCCATGTTCTTGTCGTGTCTTAAGTGACGTACTTCACCCCTTGTTGTTGTCGTGTCTTAAGTGATGCACGTCACCCCTTGTTGTTGTCGTGTCTTAAGTGATGCTTCGCCAATGAACTGGAGCAAAAGATAACAGAGTGCGGCAATGAACAAACCCCAAATATGAGTTTGCTTGAAAATTCCTTAAGTACTGTCTGAGATGTCCACAGTCAAAGGTACAAACAGAAAACATGCTTTGCTATTAGTCATTGCTTCTGTGAAATCTGAATGAAAACACTATCGACAAATTTGAGAAATTTACCCAAATAAGATTTTCTTTCAAATTGTAGTTAGATTGACCAAAACTTAATCGAAACTTTAAAAGTTATCTAATGAAAATATATTACCTTGCTGCTTTTCTATTGGCTGTAGGAATATCAGCCAATGTAACGACGAGAAAGAAGAATACAAAATTAACATACTTTACATTCCGATCCCCGACGTTGAGTTCTCCAGTTCTTAGGCGAGTTCAAACTTATGTCAATAATATATTGAGACCGTGTTGATTGTACAGTCAAAGGTATAAGCAGAAAATATGCTACGCTATTAGTCATTGTTTCTGTGTAAACTGAACGAAAACACCATCCAGCCAATAGACAAATTTGAGAAATTTCCCCAAATACGATTTTCTTTCAAATTAGACCGTAGTTAGCTTGATTCAAACGTATCAATAATATGTTGAGACTGTGATGATTGTACTATTTAAAGGGGCTCTGTCATGAATAACATGCCTGGTTACTAAGCCGCCCAAAACTTGAAATCGCTCGCCAGCGCTTGCAAATATATCCCGAGGAGTTCACAACATTGATCAATCCGTCTACATCGCAGCCATCTCCCATTTTAGTATATAGTCGTTTATATTTCATATTTAGTTGTTCAAGTTTTATATTTACCAGAAATATTCGTATTCAGATGTAGTTGTAGTGAGATTTGGGATGGCATCGACAAGAACTTCGAGTTTCAATGGCGGCTCAACTGCCAACTGGCCGTGACGGAATAAGAAAACAAATCTGGCCACAGAAAGATTTTGAAGAGCCTGAAAGAACAATGGAGAACGTGTCAGGAAATCCCACAAGAGTATAGTCCTTGTCTGGGACATTTACGAAGCCTGAAACGATTTCAAACACCGCATTTGAGATGCGAGTTTCGTATTTACAGCCGGGATTTACAGTGCCCGGGTTTCGGCGGCCAGTGAAATTACGCTTCGGTTGTTCATTCCTGTTTGCATTCGTCCCCTTTAATACGTTTCTGACTACAAGAACTATTGCATTTATAAGAAATTTTGTCTCCCTGAAAGTTGGAGAGAGAATAGATGAGTACATTTTGTAGGTTCTCATCGAGAAAGCACAACTCTCATACCTAGAAATATAGTCAGTTTACGGCAAAACACGGTAATTCGACATCCGGTCACTGAAACTCGGCAGAATGTGTTTCTCATCAGCCTGAAGCTCCATTGCAGCAGTGACAAGATAGTGTTTTTTTTAATCTCATAACTACATATTTTGTTTAACAACTAATATACAAAAACGTAATATTTACAGGTAGTATAATATTAAATAATTATAGTAACGTTTGAGCCTGGAGGCTAAATTAACCGCAAGGTTTACAGGTTAGCTTCCAGTTCATTTTTATGTTATGTAAATAGAGGTAAGAAAACCAAAAGGGAATATTTTAAGAAATTAACTGATTAATTTTAGAAAATAAAGGAGAGTTTATAACAAGAAACATATAAGCAAACTAGTTATTTTAAGTATTGTTGTGATAGTAAATATTGTTTTAACTTTTTGGAGAAAGAAAATTATTTTAAGTCCTTAAGCTGATCAGGGAGTTCTTTCCAAAGGTCAATTGCTAAGAAAGAAATCATTTGTTTACCAGTATTTGTTTTCACACGTGACTTATATAGGTTTCGCTTAGCTGCATATCTGGTATTGTAATTATGTACAATACTTGCATATTGAAAGCAATTATTAAATATATTTGGCAACAGTCCTTTATGCCACTGGTAGGCGAATTTCAGGGCATATAGGCAATAAACATTATTTACTGTTAAAATGTCTAATAGATTTAGCAAGGGGAGGGCACTTTCAGTATTTTTCCCATAAGATATTGCAAAAAATATTAATCTTACAACTTTGTTTTGTTTTATTTGTACTTTTTGAATATGAGTTTTGTAAGCGCTGCCCCAGGCCAGTATTGCATAGGATATAGAAGGGTATATAAGGTTGTAATAAAGCTGTTTTAGTTGTTTAATAGAGAGATAGTGCCTTAATTTGGATAAAATCCCAATATTTATAGAAATTTTTGAGCAGATATACGAGATGTGATATTTCCACGATATTGTGTCGTCAATCATGACCCCTAGGTATTTAATGTGATATTTACGGTCCAAAGGATGGCACGATCCGTCTTTACTTTTAAACTGTATTCTAATATTCATATCTCTCTTTCTGGCTGATTTAATTATCATAAAGTTTGTTTTGGACATATTTATCGATAATTTGTTCGCGTCACACCATTCCTTGACTTTTTCTAGTTCAGAGTTCATTAGGGTTTCGAGGGTTTTTAAGTCACTTGCAGAAGCAAATGCATTTGTATCATCTGCAAATATCTTAAATGTTAGATTTTCAGTGCAATTCGGCAAATCATTTATGTAAATTAAAAATAGTAAAGGTCCTAGCGTGCTACCCTGAGGAATTCCAGAAATCATTGTTTGCCTGGGAGATTCAATATTTCCCAACGCAACATACTGTTTTCGATTGGTGAGGTAACTATTAAATAAATTTAAGGGAAGTCCCCTAATTCCTAATGATTCCAGTTTTCTGAGAAGTATTTCGTGGTTTACAGTGTCGAAGGCTTTAGAGAAATCCAAGAACACGCCACAAGTGTACATGTTATTGTCTATGGCTTTTCTAAGTTTATCAGTAATTTCAGTTATTGCTTGGGCAGTCGAACGGCCTTTCCGAAAACCAAATTGGAAGTGAAAAAGAATATCTTGTTTTTCGATGTAATTGATAAGTTGCTTATATATTAACTTTTCGAATATTTGGGTTAGAGCTGATAATGTTGAGATGGGACGAAAATTTGTGGGGTCCGTAGTTTCCCCACCTTTATCAACAGGAGTTACTTTAGATATTTTAAGAACATCAGGGACAATGCCTTGAAGTAGAGATTGATTAAAGATTGTTGTTAGCAACAATACAAAGATGTTTTTCTAACTGAATGCCTTCGAGGCAAGACCTCTTGTATCGCGATCGCAAGGAACTGAAAACCTGTTCATACGCATCTCATGACAGAACCCCTTTAATCTAGATACTTCATAGCTTGGTCCGTAATAATTGTTACTTTTTACGTGGCTCGGTTTTCCTTGTTCTTTCAATGGAATATATATCATATTTTCACATCACAGCTCTGCCAGTTTTAATTAATATTTGCTTCGACTTATTCCCTCAAGCTTTTCCTAGCACTTAGAACTACTGGCTTTAAAATCTTTACTTCTCGATTCTTCGATCTCTTGGGAGTACTGATCTTCTGTCCTATATATCCACTACACTGTAGGCTTCACTGGTTGAAAGAATCGAGAAGAAAAACAATGAAAAGCCCTATTAACGGTAATTTCATGCAACAATAATCCAGAAAAACAATGATTTATGATTTATGAAAATATATATTGTTTTTGCCTGCGATGGGAAAACCTTGCCATTGTGAACAATAAGCCATTTATCGGCCTTGCGCGCGGGGTATGTATTTTATTTACCAAGGGCGCAGCCCATAACCTTACATATTATGTGGGTAACGCTTATGTTTACCTATGTATTTACATATTGCTGATATCGGTGGTCCTAGTGGCAAGATTGCTGTATCTTTGTTCAGGTCCACCAATCATTATCATATTTATACAATTTATGCTAATAGGAGAATTACCAATAAACAAGCACTAAGTACCTCGTATCGAGTGTTATTATTGGACTACATTCCCACCCCACCCCACCCCATACCACAGAACGTGATAAGGTCACCTCACCGAATGTGACAATATAATGATAATAATAATAAAAAAAATCCCATCACTTGCTGATATTGCGGAATGTTTGAACAATTATTATCAAGGCTATCACTCTTCTTATGGTGGCCATCTCGGTGGCCAACTCGGAAGCTTAATGCTACTTTGGCAACCGTACACCCTCTACAAGTATCTCTCTATTTATTCTGTATGTATATCATTAATTTGTTTCAAATCTATTTTGTCAAAAATGTAAAACCTATAAACAAGTGTGTAATAAAAAAAATTGAACTTGAACTTATGCCTAAATCTAAGAAACAACTAAAGTTAGCGCTTTTAGAGTAGTGCTATGTACATATCACTTAATGCACTTCTATTTCAATAGCTTTAACTCACCTGATTATAGTTAGTACTTGTATTTTACTATTTCATTATTTTGTTATTGTTGTTACATTGTAAAAAATATTTGTTGAAAAGCCCCTATAGGAACTTCTATTAAATATATGTATGTATGTTTGTATGTATGTTCTTAATGACGCGTAGTTAATTGTGCTTACCCTGTGTTTACAAAGTGGCGAGGATTGTCCGAGTCTGCACTTCTGACTGCTTCTGACTAGCATCTATTAATTATACTAAATATATTAGTTATCTATACTTATTTAAAGACCCAGGACAGACCATTAGGCTTTGCACGCTTAGACGCTGGCCGCCATCTTTTGTCAGAGTCGAAAAATGCACTTTTTTCGATCGCTCTGTGCAATCCATTTCCATCGGCCGTTTTTCCAATCTGACTTTCAGTATATTTATTTTCACACGTTGCCAAATTGTAAGGCATCATTTCTGTGGCATTTTAAAGACATTTAATTTAGGTCGTGATGTAGGTGAAATTTATGTTACGAAGGATGTGATGTACGTTTATGAAGAGGGCATCATGGCGGAACCGTCGGAAGGAAGACCACGTTAGCATGGTTCAGTTCGCCAAATAAGACTTTGTTCTTCTGTATTTGACCTTCGGAACAAGAGGAAGCCACATCTGGGTTTTGCAGGGAAAAGTATCAGTGTTTTTTGCGTTGTGCTGTGCCACTGTCATCAACGGTGATCTTATAAACTGATCGAGTGATTCGCCGAAAGAGATTCCGCTGGCACTGGCTGGAGTGGTCAAAGAGGAATTGGGACCATTTTATTATCCTGACACGTTGCAAGTCAATGCTGGAGAAGTGCAGTGGATTTTCTAAGCGTATTTTTTTGACGGGCCGATGCGCATGATGTGGTAGTTTGTCTGTGAATTACATGTATGTGAACGTTAGCCTTCGTTGGACTGAACTGCGGCTGAAGCAACAACAAACTATATAAATGAATGGTAAAATGACAGATTACTGTTAGTTTATTACAACAATTTACCAGAGACTTTTCTAAATTTACAACTAAATTAATTACTATAGTTGAAACATGGTACTGCTGTGCAAAAAGGAATGAATTTCATAGTAAAAATATTGTAGGTGAGAAAGCCAAGAATCCTTCCACCCACCTGCAAGAGGGAAGAATATAGCCCAAACATTTTGAGAGACTGTTGGGAAGGACAATATTAGAAACTTCACAGTATAGCAAAGTACTTTTCTAAAAATGTTGATTCTAACTATGGAGTGGCAAACTGGAACAATTGTGGTATTTATAATGCTTATACTAGCATGTTTTTATAAACAAAGCACTACAAATTTTGAACTATAAGGATGCATTGAGTAGTGCATTTCTAACTTGTAATATTAGAGTGCAGAAAGATATGTTTTACCAAAAAAAAGAAAAGAATCCTCAGGATTATATCATTGCTTCAAACAAAGGCTCTGCTCTATAGTTTTCAAGTTTTAGGGAAAAGGAGGGATAAAATACTGGAGTGAGATTAAAATAATGACATGTTGACCTTATCCACAAAACTTCAGTCATATGAACTCTATCCTTCCTTCTTTATTTCTGGCCTTGTAGTCATATAATACATGATCCCAGCTACCTACTGAAGGGAGGGGGGATCTGCAGCAAGAATGGTGTATGCAATTTGTTTTAGTATTTCAGTAGTTCTAATATTGGAAAATAAATCGGAGAACAAGGTTATAAAAATATAACTAACTAAAGATAACTAAACATGGCAATTCATTAAGGTTTTGGTAAAAGTGCTGAAATTTTTTTTACCTAGTTTCCTTCACACTTCTTACTGTCACCATTTCAATCATTACTCGTATCTTCAACATGTGCTATGAAGGTACATGTAACTACAGTAGAATATTGGCAAATAAATGTTGCCTAGTTAAAAAAAATACTATTGATTTTGAGGATCAGTGTTATCTTACCCCAGAGTTAAGAGTGCAAGTGTTTTTGTGGTCCAATATTTCACTGGAACCAATCGGCTATCTTAGTGCCAATATGCTGCCATTTTATCTCTACTTTGCATTAAGCATCCAAACATTCTACCCAAACTGACAGAGGCCTGTCCACAGGCCCAAGTTTAGCCTCAATGGAGGCTCTTGTTTGTATATTTCTGATTTACCTGACAGAAGGGATATAGATATTTACCCCATGCCATGAAAAATACAGCAAGTCAGAAGTCTGGAAAGCTGTTGCACATTTGGTGGTAACCCACAGGTTGTATCAAATGTTTTTTTTCCAGCACCATGTGCTGTATGTGCATTCATCACAATATTTTGTATAGTCTATAAATGGGAGTATAATGTTTTTTTTGTGGTACCATGAATATTCCACTCGTGACAATTTTTCTTTGTATATGTATACACATGCCTAAAGGCTTGTGTATACTAAACAATCAAGTTACTAGCATTTCGTGATTAGTATTCAACGCAAAGTTGGTAATCACTTTTGATTTTTTTTATTCAAAGTGAAACCAACAATATATATATATAGATGATATTGATCACTAATTTCTTAGTCTAATTTGTCCAGAAACCCATATAGCTACTGTGCTGTAAGGGGATACCCGCATACCATAATTTTATCTTTCAAACACACAGGTATGCATGGCATTAGACTTTCAGCCATCCGATCAGCCTTGCAGTCTTCATAATACAAGTCTACCTTCAAAATGTCCCATTCTACACAAAAAAAATATTAGTAAAAAAATTGTAGGAGGTAATGCTCTTCGAGCAGACAATTCCATTTATGCGCATAATGACCACAGTGGCGAACCTGAAGGTGGTGACTATTTATTGTCAATTTCTTGGCAAAGTCCATACTTCATCTTATTGAAGAAAACAATGCATGCACTTTTCCTGAAACAAATAGAAGAATGGTACAATAATGTTGTTTGTAGAAAAAAATAGGAAATCAACCTCAAATATGGCATGACTACTGGACTAGTAGAGGGTTCAATTTAAACTACCACAATGTAGGTGGACAAAGTGGGGAAAGGGGGATGGCAATATTAAAAATTCCCATAAAGGATATTTATATTATTAGTATTAGGACAACATAAAAATAGACAGATTGTGCTAAAACAAGTTGCCTTATTTAGCTTACCTCATTTTTACATTTGCTTCTGTCTTTTCATACATTTGGCAAAACTTTATACAAGCACCTCTTCCCTGCACTTGGCTTTGTTATTATGGGTTCTTGGTAAGTAAAAGGAAAAAGTAAACACGACGATGTCCAGTGACCGAATCAAGAGAAAGAGTAAATTAAACTTTCATTTCTCCGGCCTGATGCTCACAGATGTTTACTTCGCCTGCAACATTGGAACCGTAAGCACTCTAACTATGTTGTTAATATTCTATCCAACACTCGATTGATAACAAAGAGTCCATTTCCGTGTTTTGCAGACATACAAACAAATGACACAGGTGAGTAGAAGGACGATTTTGTACTTCGCATTTGATCGATCGGCAAGCCGAGAGTCGCGCGCGAGGCGAAATCAATATATAGAAGCCTCGGAAATCAAAAAACAGAGGCGCGCAAAGGTCCGTCCTGGGTCTTTAAGCACCTTGATCAAATATGGGCAATTTTAATTTCAATTGTAGTTTTATTGGAATGGGTTTAATACACTTAGCTGATGTAATTTTCGAATACCTTAATTATATTTTTCTTTTCTTCCATTTACAATTATATTGTAAGGTTAAAACACGGCTTCTACGAACATCAGTTTAATGACTGTTAGAATAATAATAATAATAATCCTAACAATAACCAAATAATAAATAAATACATTAAACAAATAAATTTAATTTTAATTTAATTTAATTTTAAATATTTTAACAGGAACATCCAGTTTAGCCTAGGGCTAGTTTAAATAGAGTCCTGTATAAAATAAATATGATTACAAAATAGAAAGAAACACTACAGTACATAGACATTACATATAATACACGCATTTCAAATTTGACAGTATACGCTGTGATCTATCTAGCGCTTGAAATGGCGCTTGGCCTTGGTCTTTTAAAATTCCTCGAGATTAGAGATTTGCCTTATTCCCAGGGGAAGTTGGTTGAATGTGCGAGCTCCATCTATACGGAAGCTACCTTGGTACTTCCAAAATAGGGCAACATAAACCGGTTAAAAAGGTTTTGGGGGTGGAAGAGGGGGGGGGGGGGGGGGGGGGGGGGGGGGGGTTGGAAGACGAACCTCTTCTCCACAGGGTACTACGTTCACAAAATGCGAAGAAGTTATACTGCTATGTCAAAAACCGTTGGCGGATAAAAACGCTTAAAGTGCATATGAACCAAATTTGTTATCATTAAAATCGATTCTCCATCAAGTAGATAGTTGAATTGTAAAATATTTCTTAATTTGATTGCTGCGTCTATGAGTCATAGAGGTTTCTATTCCGATATGCTAATTATGTGACGACATGTGAGGACGCATTTATTATACAAAAATGTGCTGGCAGAAATATACATATTTTTCTTAACATCCATGTAATATTTGGGCCTTATATCAGTGATTATACCAAATATTTTGAATAAATCAGAAATAGTTTAATTCACAAGGAGAAAGAAGTGACCTTTTGTTGGCCTCATATTAAAATTTCAACTATTTACTGGATGGAGAAACGATAAAAAAATTGGGCTCATATGCACTTCAAAGTGCCACTACGACGAAATTCGACCATTCTCTTTTCTACTTTTTTTGTCTTCCATAACGACACACAGTTTCGAAAATATCCAAATCATTGAAAAAATATTACCAAAGGACCAAATTAAACTATTAATTTTGCAGAGAGTTTACCGTTGAAATCACGTCCGCCATTACTGAAGTGTATTCCAAATACTTCGAGATTCTCGACCCGCTGCATTTTGCTGTCGTGACGTCATCTTCTCAACGCGTCGCTCTTGTAAATCCGTATTTCCATTCAAAACTTCGTTCTTTCCTTTCCTTTTTGGAAAAAAATAGAATAAACATGTACTTTACTTATATGTTCGTACGAAAGTTTGTGTGAAACATGCCCGAATATTGTTGTGTTGAGAAGATGACGTCACGTTCGCTGGAAATTGGCTCTGTCACGCATATCAAACAATTTATCGAGTATAGTGTCGTTCCTGAGAGCTCCTGTCATATTCAATATATGGTCAATATATTCAATATTTACAAAACAGGACGGATTGTCGAATAGTAGAACACGTTCAGGAAGTTCGATTAAAAAAATCGCATAGTTTTTTGAAGTTTCAATAGCGAAATTTGAAAAGGACGAGCGTATGTCTCACCAGCATCTAGTCAGACCCAAATATTACTCTGAACGACAACAATTGATATGGAACGGGTTCGAGTAATAGTCCAGTTTCGTATTCGAAAATTACCGCTGAATGCAAGGACTACAGACTCATGTACGCAGGGTTAGCCTCATTCTGAAGTTAAACATTCATAAATACCAGCGAGAAGGTGGGCTATTCACAACACTGTGAATTCGCCACTTTGGAAAAGAGTAGGGGATTGGGGCGAGGGTGGTCTCGCAAAGGCGCTTGGGATCGTTATAGGGGACACGCATCGGCGTACAGAATACAAACAAACACGGCGAATATCGCAATTTACTCATCGAATAGCGATATTTCGTGTGTCGTCATCTATTGTCATTAATGTGCCAACCAGAGATCCATTGGTTCCTAACACAAAGCGGGCTTTGCAAATCATAGTTGTACATTAGCATAACAATTGCAATGTTTATCAACACGAAACATAGCTATACAAGCACAGAAAGTGAAATAAAGTTAAAAAGGCACTGTACCAGAAGTAAAGCTCAACAGAAGTGTCCAGAAATGTGGGTTCATAAAAGCCAACTTATTAAAGCAGAGCAAAGAAGTGAAAACTACCAAGGAACGGAGTTAGCAGAAGTAAAGCGAAGCTAGCGCTGTGTGGACGAATTATGCTACGATCCGAACACGTTATGCTTTTAATAGCCGAATCCTACGTTTCCCATCATGGATTTATGATTTTGAAGTTGTACTTTGTAACTTTAAACAGGCCCTGTTTGTAGGGTGAAGAGCCGGAAGGAGTTAGTATGTAGTCAATCGCTACAAATACATGTCACCCGGCTAGCGGACTTCAAGACCAAGTGGTTCAACGTTTCTCTTGTTAGTAGTTATTCACGGCCTACAATCCCATGAACAGAACAAGACCTGTATAACTAAAGTTACAAAGTATTTAATACTTTAAAGTGACACATCCATGATGGTGGGAAATGTAAGAATCGGCTAAAGCATAACGTATTCGGATCGTTGCGGATTCATCGTAGCAATCGGCCACACAACTTCGCTTTACTTCTGCTAACTCCCGTTCCACGGTAGTTTTCACTTCTATGCTCTGCTTTAATAAGTTGGCTTTTATGAACCCTTTCCTGGACACTTCTGTTGAGCTTTACTTCTGGTACAGTGTCTTCTTTCAAGCTTATTTCACTTTCTTTCTCTGCTTGTATTCGATGAGTTGATTGCGATATTCGCTATGTTTTTTTGTATTCTGTACGATGAGTGTCCCCTGTAACGATCCCAAGCGCCTTTGCGCGACCACCCTCGCCCCAATCCCCTACTCTTTTCCAAAGTGGCCAATTGTTGTAGTTTCGCGTTTTGAACCTTCTCGCTGGTATTTAAGAATTTTTAACTTCAGAATGAGGCTAACCCTGCGTACATGCGTCTGTAGTCATTGCATTCAGCATTAATTTTCGAATACGAAACTGGACTATTGCGGACATAAAAACTCAAGATTCGGACCCCAAAAAATAAGTCTTCCCATCGTCATATAAAGAAAAAGTTGTGGGTAGACAAAAAAATATAGAAACTTTTCTTTACAAATACGCAAAAATATCACTATCTCAAAATTTGATTGTAGTGGCACTTTAAGTCTACGCGACAAGCAACAGTCTTTATTTCTCTCAAGATGGAGGACTTACAGATAACAAAACAATACAAAAGTATATACGTTTCAGTTGGTAAGTCCTGAAAAAACCTGAAGTCCCGGTTAATCGAGCACGAGAGCACATGAGAGTTGAGGCATGAGAGTTGAATGAGAGTTTCATATGCAGCCTGGTTAAACGAGCATGAGAGCATATGAGAGTTGAAGAAATCTCTCATCAACTCTGACGGAAATTTGAACAGGTTCAAATTCGTCGAGAGCTCATGAGAATTAATGGATGAGAGTGGATGAGAAAGGATGAGAGTGGATGAGAATGGATGAGAGTGGATGAGAGTGGATGAGAATGGATGAGAATGGATGAGAGTGGATGAGAAAGGATGAGAGTGGATGAGAATGGATGAAAGTGGATGAGAAAGGATGAGAGTGGATGAGAATGGATGAGAGTGGATGAGAAAGGATGAGAGTGGATGCGAGTTAGCGGTCAAACGAGAGTGAGCCTTTCAACTCTCATCGACAACGCGCATGCGTTTGACCGGGCTCAGTAGGAGGTTATATGTCCAGAATCACGCGACATAATAGAAAGGGAGCACGGATCGAGATCACTAAGTCCTAAAACAGCCAAACCTTGACCGAACAACACAAGCATCCATATGGAGGTCGAAGCATAATTGTTTTAAATATTTAGTGATCGATAAACATATTCCATTTCAGTCATCTTGTCGCGTTGGCTCAACGTTTTTTACCACGTTTTTTTAACTCCTTTATTAGAATCGTCAACAAAAACCTTTCGTGTTTGACGAAAATGTTAATTTACTTTGACCTTTCAGTTTGTAGTTCTCTACAAATGTTAACTATACATAGTCATTTAAGCAATTTGTTATTTAAAATAATAATGATGATTTATTAGCAATACATCCACTAGGTGGCTCTTCGTGTGCTAAGAGCTAAATAAAATTACAATGTATATCTTTAAGAGGAAAAAAAGAAATGTGATACTATTTATAGTAATAACTATTAACAAAACTATATGATATAAACTTTCTCATAAGTTACTAACTCTTAATATTAAGTATAAAAATGGCATAAAGGATAGTATTAATTGGCATAAAAAGTGCTATAAGATATAAATAATTAGGTTACGCGTGATTTCGCTTTACATAATAAGACATTTCTAATTGCCTTGACAAATTCACTATAACTTGTGATACGTCGAATACCTTCTGAGAGGCTGTATGCAGCCATATGTTGAAAAGTATCTGATTCCCTAGCTACAAATAATCTAGGGGCCGATGATCTTAAATTATAAGCGATAACAGAATGTAATTGCAAACGCAGATACTCTGGCCACACTTCATTATATATATATATACAGTCGTTGCCGTTAACGTTGTCCTAGACATATACACATATGAATTTATAGCCTTTGTTCAGTTCGCACCTTTTACATAAAGAACGGTAATCAGCCGTGAACGCGCCCTTTGTATTTGGTAACAAAGAACCACGGTGGTCTAATGGTTAACGCTCTTGCTTTCAAGTTCGATGCCCCGAGTTCAAGTCTCAGTATCGGCATCGTATATTTTTTTCTTGTTTTTTTTTCTTGTTTCCCCCCCCCCCCCCCTCTTGTTTTTTTGTTCTGTTTACAGGTGTGTTTCTATTTGCAGTTTCTTTTTTGGCATTGGATAAGAACGGACGCTGTAGCTAAAATAATACTGTCATCCTAAAACGGTCTCAATTTTCCCCAGACTTTCGAAGTAGATAATTATACCAGCACTGACTGAGTACGCCCAAATTACGCTATTTTCGTTTAGAACGGTGTAGCAATTCTGTTGATAGTTGTGGATTTCAATAAGCGTAATTTTTTTTACGCTGTGCCGGGCTTACCATGTACCAGAA
Organism: Actinernus sp. WN-2022; assembly: GCA_030867875.1. NCBI lineage: Eukaryota > Metazoa > Cnidaria > Anthozoa > Actiniaria > Actinernidae > Actinernus > Actinernus sp. WN-2022. The sequence goes on along the minus strand of JAOWCC010000089.1, from coordinate 79,615 downwards.
ACAGTTTTTTTTAAATACTAGATACCCACTGATTCAATGTATTATATCTTTGTTTAGAAGCCAGGAAGCGATTTTAGCAAGACTGAGCGAGCTAGAGACCTCATTTTTTGGGGGATTTCGAAAACATCGGCCGCGAGACACGGAGACAGCTTTTCAAATATCCGGCAGTCCAGAAATTGTCCAGAATTCTCTTTGAAACCCATAGTAATTCTTGCATAAGTTAACGAAACTTTTTCTTTGTGAAGTAAGAGAACTCACATGGAATTAAAACAGTGTACTCGGCGTAAGGTTTACGAGTGTTTGACAAACGATCACAAACTTTTGAAGCTTTGCCATGGACCGTGATGTCGATGTTCAAAATACTACATTCCCTGCGGCAGTCGAAGCTTTTGCAAAAGAAATGTTCGAACATCCCTTAATAAAATATATGTGGATGATAGGTGTCCTAGGCATTCCACAGGTTTTTCTTCGGAGTGAAAAAAAACGACGCGATGCCGATACTGAGACTTGAACTCGGGGCTTCGAACTGGTAAGCAAGAGACCACCGTGGCTCTTTGTTACCATATACAAAGGGTGCGTTCACGGCTGATTACCGTTCTTTATGTAAAAGGTGCGAACTGAAAAAAGGCTATAAATCCATATGTGTATATGTCTAGGACAACGTTAACGGCAACGACTGTATATATATATATATATATATGTAGTTATGATATGAAATCATGTTTGCCGCATAGCACTAGTTAGTGGAAATAATGTGATGTAAAGTGGTAAGCTGTATAGTGCTAAGTGTGCACTCCCTACGAGGGAAAGAGAAAAAATATCTGACCCAAGTGGGACTCGAACCCAACGACCTCCAGGTTGCATGTCTGTCGCTCTACCAACTGAGCTATCAAGTCAGATGAGAGCAATCGTGGGTATTGGTGCGTTTTTATGGGGTCACGGCGATTATATATGTATATGTAGTTATGATATGAAATCATGTTTGCCGCGTAGCACTAGTAAGTGTAAAGAATGTGATGTAAAGTGGTAACCTGTATAGTGCTAAGTGTGCACGCCCTACGAGGGAAAGATAAAAAATCTCTGACCCAAGTGGGACTCGAACCCAACGACCTCCAGGTTGCATGTCTGTCGCTCTACCAACTGAGCTATCAAGTCAGATGAGAGCAATCGTTGGTATTGGTGCATTTTTATGGGATCACGGCGATTATATATGTATATGTAGTTATGATATGAAATCATGTTTGCCGCGTAGCACTAGTAAGTGTAAAGAATGTGATGTAAAGTGGTAAGCTGTATGTATAGGCGTGCACACATAGCACTATACAGCTTACCACTTTACATCACATTCTTCATTATATATAGCCTTATGGGTCATCTTCAGCAAACTATATTCCCTCCTTTCACGTTTTGGCAGCCAATTAAGACTCATTAATTACGTCATTTAATCTGCTATATTTGCCGTAGACAAAGGCAGCATTAGCGTTCTGTAATCGTTGCAAACGTTTTAACTGATAGTCTGGTAGGGGACTAAATACAATACTACAATAATCTAGTTTTGATAAAACGAGGCATTCTGCAAGCTGTTTTCTAATTACAAAAGGAGCTTGGTGGCGCAGCTCTCTCAAGCCTGCTAAGGTTCTATAACATGATAACAATACCATTGTTACATGCTCATTCCATGATAAATAATTGTCTAGATACACCCCTAGCAATTTAGTGAGGTTCACACGTTCTAAGGTATTTCCATTGTACTTGAGACATATTGCTTTCTCATCCAGAGAGTGGGTGCGACACATCTGCGGAGTGGAGACCAGCATCCAGTTGTTTTTTTTCGTATTAAGCGATAGGTTGTAGGCATTAGAATAGGTTCCAAGGTGTTATATAACAGCATTCATTATAACATAACCACGATAAACCTAGCGCTCTGATTGGCTAATAGCCGTGGACCATTTGTCGATGGGTTGCACGCTCACGTCGGATTTTGTTCACGATTGCACCATTTTTTTTCTTTTCTATTCCCACGAAAACAATTTTACAGGACAATAAGAAAACAATTATAATCCAAGTAAAGAGGGAATTTTGTTCAGCGACTGTCTTGGCAAATTTTGAGCTTCATTTATTTTCCGAGCCACCAGAAAAGGGAGAGTTGATACGGCTTGCAAATCTGTACGAACGACGAACAAAAATTATGAGCTTTTGCACTGAGTTTTGGATCCTGAAACATTCAAAAAGGACGGACAAAAAAAGACGACGAACTGTTCAATCTCGATATTTAGAGGGCAGCATTTTTGATTATTAAAAAAATTTAGACAAATTTTATGAGCTAATTTAGTAATTAAAAGAAACAACAATGGTTTATTTGGTAGAAACTAAATTTATAATTATATCAGTCGAGTCGAAAACTTCCGAAGAGCCCGAGAGGTGTACATAGTGGAATTAAACGAATAAACCTAATTAAAACGTTCGCTAGTGTCCTGATATTAATGCCAACTACAGAATAATGAATAAGCTCCACATCCAGTGAGTTCATTTTAAAACGAGATAATATTATTGCCACTTTTGGATGTGAAAGTAATTAAACTTACATTTTTTTTAGAACAACAAACAATCTTACTTTATTTTTAGTTCACTTGTCTCAAGGATATCCCGTACTGGCACAAATGGCAACAGCAGCAAGCCAAAACCGGGAGATTCAGCTGACAGTTAACTCCAATCCATAGGAAAACCGATGAATTCCAAACCTCTGGTGTGCAGATCATCGTTTTACTTCCGCCGAAAGCTTAATTCAGTTTTCTACAGACGAATGTTTTTGCTTTACCAAAGCGATTGCTTCCAACAAAAGGAACTGAATAAATGTCTTTTCCTTGCAGTTCGAGAACTTTTTAATTTTAGCTGGCTAGATCTTCTCTTTTCCTCGAGACCAAGGTTTGAATAAACATTTTGTTGAGCAGAGATCAATGAAGGTCAATGAATGACTTGTTTTTGCACTTGAAACAGTTGCGCGAGCGCTCAGCTTAATTTATGCATTTTTTTCGCGCGCTTCGTGTATTGAGAATTTATATTTCATCACCGACAAAAACATTATTTGCCCTTTAATTGTCGTGGTTACGTTATAAAAGTGGGAGGTTGCCTAAGCACTCAAGAAGCTAGAGTCGGCTTTGCCTCGTTGACCATTTCTTTATCTTTGCAACTGTTTCCGAAAGGTTACAAATGACCACCAATCAGATTGCACTTTGCTGGTCACGTGAACAAGCGTCAGGTTTCGTGAAAAAGCCTCGCCAAACAGCTGGCTTAGGACATTTCAACTGGCGCCCTTGTCAGAGTCGAAGGACCGCGTTTTTTTACTCAGATCGGCAGATGGCCAGATATTTTATATACGACACAATGACCAGGGGCTAATCAAAGCCTTGCAGGACCTGGCTAATCCACAGATAGAATTGGAATTTAGCGTGTTGATTTGCTGCTGAAACCAAAGGCTTCTTCGATAGAAATGGCAAGATGTTGAGTTTTTGTAGGAGGACTTTGGATGGTCTTGGATGGAACTTTCTCACATTTTACGAAATTATTATGGATAACTGGCGTTCCTAAAGTCTAAACGCATATGGTGGCACTCAAAGGTCACATTTTTTTTTTTTTAACAATAGACAGCCTTGTTTATAGGTGCGACTCCTGACGTCACTAAATATGACGTTATAGCAACAGTCATTCTTCTATAACTTTGGCTGTAATCGTCGTATACGTACATTGTTCAAATATTGCGCCAAATGAATGTGTGCCATTGAGGCCCTTTGATGGTGTAGTCTGTTTGCATCATTTATTAAAAAGAGCAATTTCATCAAAAAAGAGGCATCGCTTATGAAGTCACAACGACGTCATAATACTAACATAAAACATCTAAAATATGTAGTTTCATTTTGTTAACAACCCACCAACATTTCTTCGAATTCAGACTTTTAGTAAAGTAATGGTGTTAATGTTTTGGTCATGCCCAATGGTGCCGTTTTTGACGTTCTTTATGCCCGTCGTGCTGCAATTATAAATAGACCTTTCCCACGCGGCGGCCATCTTGGGATAAACCTATTGTTATGCTTACCCAGCCTCGGTCACAAACGTGTATAACCGAGGCTGGGTAAGCATCAACAATAGGTTATTCCAAGATGGCCGCCGCGTAGGAAAGGTCTATTATCGTGAAATTTGGAGCTATATAAGAAGGGTTGACGTTATGGCTGTTGGAAGATGGGTCAGTTTAGCACCAGCAGTTCGTCAATCACGGACGTTAACCGGAAGTCATCTTGCTCACCTCGTGTTTTGGCGTTTGTGACTTGACGTTACGGACGTGGTGACGTCATGCGACAATAAAGGAATAAATGTGACTTCCGGTGCCGTCCGTGTCTCACGAAGGCCTGGTCCTTAATAAATTGGAAAAGCTGGATTTTCAAGAAGAAAAAGAAACTTAAAAAATGGACTAAGGGACAACAAAAGTGAATAATATACGTATGGTCTCATTTATGAGTTCAGTTCCGAACACTTCAGTTCAGTGTATTTTTCTGCTAAGGTTGAGGATTTGTTGTAAACTGATATTTTATAAACTCTCATCGGAATGCTTTACTGGTAATTCTTTTTACTGGAACTGTAATAAGTAAGGGCGCTTTCCATATACACGAACTGACTGGTCTAACCGGCCAGTTCTTAAATGGAACGTGTCACTTCTGAGAACTGGTCCAGTACGGTTCCAAGAACTCACGCGTTCCATTTATGAACTGGCCGACCAGACCAAGTCAGTTCGTGTAAATGGAAAGCGCCCTAAGTTATAAAATTATTTACTAAAAACGTGTATTTGAATTCCAGAGCCTTCATTATTTCGGCCAGCGGAGCATAACGCCTTGCCACGGTGCACACAGCGGTCAAACGTCTGCGCATGTGTCAAAAGTTTTGCAACAACAACCTATTCCAAAACAAATTCAAAGCGAGCCGGCGGCCGTCACTGTTCACAAACCCGCTTTCAAACCTTGAGAACTTCTTTGGTAAATTACGAAACAATTTGGTAAACTCACAGTTTGAAGTTACTTCAATTTCCCGTCGACTGTGAAAATAAAAAGCTTAACTTTCACGTATTTTTCTTAACTTTTGGGGGTAGAAGTTCACTGTAATATGTTTTAAGGTACATTTTGCGTGGGAAATTCGCGCGGCCGCCCACGCGCAGACGTTTGACCGCTGTGTGGCCACGGTGTGACTGTTGACAGGCATTCCGTTCCATGGTATTGACCAATCAGCATTCAGTTCTGCGAATTGAAGAACCAGTCACGCTCTCGTTTATTTTGATACTGGTATAATCAACTAAAGTCGATTGAGGTATGCTAACCGCCGTGGAAAGCGAGTAGCAGCTGACGTTTCGAGCGCTAGCTCTTCGTCAGGGCAAAAGAGGGAATTGTGAGTTTGGAAACGGTTTATATAGTATCGAGTGCATGATTACCGCTGAGGAAACATGTGTTCGGATCAATTGGGATCAAAGAAAATTGCGCCAACAATAGAAATGCTAATAGTTGTAACAGGAAGTGTTGATGAGTATACTTAGGCCCAGTTCAAACGTCGATCTTCTCATGAGCCGAACCAGATTGTCATAAGATCAACATAAGTTCGACTGTCGATTCAGACGTCGAACCTAATTCAGTCGCACCGAATGATATTTAGATGTGAAGCATAGAGGTCAGTAGCAAATAGACAGTGAAACAATGGCGGACCGAATGGCCAACTCAACCACAACTAGAGCAAGGGCTTTTCTCTCCTGGGAATGAATGAACGAAATAGAAGAAGAAGAAAGATGATGCAAACTGCATTAAATTATGTTGTTAAAAGAAGGAGATTGCTGCTAAATGTGTCTCATCACTGCGCTCTTGAGGTTTTCGGAGAGCAATGAAACGCCACTCTACAATAGTTCGTGTTGCATATGGACAACATACAATTCATGCAGTAGTATTTAATTGTCGCAAAACATGAACTCCACATGTCTTCATGGCCTATTTGTCTCATCCAGGCAGCCATGGTTTTTTCACATCTTCTGCGCATGCCTTCCAGGGGTGGAAAGGGATTGTGGGAATGAAAAAGCTATTAAAATAATTTATATACATTTTAATAATGTATGCATTAGGTACGGCTCGTGAAAAGTTCGACGTTTGAATCAGTCGCTCCAAAGTCGTAATTCCCGCCTGCCCTTGTAGAACTGTACGACTGTCGATCTTAATACAATTTGTCGAACTTAATTTATTCAAACGTCATACTTCTCATGAACTTAATTCACGTATTAGGTTCGGCTGATGAGAAGATCGACGTTTGCACTGGGCCTAAGGAAATATGCTGATCTAAGTGTGAGTTAATACGTGAATTCTGAAATTAAGTGAACGAAAAGCGGTCATTAATACCGTGAGGTGCCAAAGTGCCTAATTTGAAAATACAATTCTATTCTTTTCGTTTACGGGTATCGGTAGTACCTTGATGAAGAGAAATGCCGCATACAGTGATGTGATTGATGTAATAACCAGGAAGGTTAAATTGACGAGATACAGGTATGGCGAGATCCAGTTGCCGAGTTCTAACAACTAGCAAGTGTTCGCGGAATCGATCTCCTAATCTTCGCCCTGTTTCTCTGATGTAGAGTTTGTTGGAAAGTGTGCATGTGATACAATAAATAACATTACTGGAAGTACAATCAATTGAAAATGATCAGTGACTTTAAGGGAGCCTTTAGGTACTGAAATAAATGTCGTAGGTTTAGTGTAAGCACATGTGTTGAATCGTGTCCTAGAACATTTAAAAGTGCCTGGTTTAAGATCAGGCTGTAGTGATCCTTTGACCAGAGAATCACGGAGATTCTTGTCACGTTTGAAAGAAATGAGAGGAGGCTGCGGGAAAATAGAGGCGGTCTCTGAATCACTCTGTAAAATCTTAAAGTTCCCCTGGATAATTTTCTTGATATACAGATTATACGGATGGTACATCAATGGATACTGAACTGGCTAGCATGAATTTGTTGAGTCGTTGCTAATTAATTCAGATCATGTTACGTTGTAATCGGTTCTGATTAGCTAACTCAAATAAGCTAGAATGGAATGTCTGGCTGCGATAAGCGGCCGTTAGCGCAGAGAGGACTCTAAGACAATATGAGTTGCAAAGGAGAGTAAACATTTTTACGATTGTACTGAATTTCATGAGAACAAACACACACGTCTAGTGTTCAGTATTATGTAACATTTCGCGGCCCATTTAATTTTACACGAAGCAGTCACGTGCTGGTATATCACTTCAATAACCAATGAATTGCGCTCATGGTTCCAATTGGAAAGGCTTAACTGGTGGCAAACAAACTTCAAAACGCTGTTTTAGAAAGATCGACAATAGATTGGAGGCGGAAACTATTTACAAACAAGTTTTGCTAATAACACTACATAAACGTTGCTTTAAAGTAAATGAAGTAATATTTTTGCCATCCAGTAGATTCCGCAAAAAGTTAATTACAATATCATACGTGTACTATATTACAGCTAAAAGGAAGTGAGTGTCAGTGCCGTTTTTTATTTGTTTTCCTGCAATATCTACATCATCGCGCACTGTTGTTAAGAACATGCAAAATACCGTATGCATTTTCGTTTAAATATTTACATATTTCGCCTACAATAACATGAACAAAAAAATCAGAAAAGCAAGATAATAATGAAAAGAAAAAGACAATGATAAATTAGGTTGGGAATACCCAATAACGTGACCCAATGACACAAACTAGTTTAAAAAATGAAAACGAACAACACAACATGCTGATCTAATCTAAGGTAATTAATCGATCGTGTGAATTAAAGCTCCAAATCACCCTGCGAGTCACGTTTTGAGTGTATGGTTTCCCATTGCATTCTTCATTCAACTTTGTATATTCTTGCCGTGTTGGTGCAATCGACATTCGACTTTGCGCATTGGAATGTTGGTTTTTACTATTCGACTTCGAACTTTATGTATTCTTGCCGTGTTTTACTGTGCATTCGAAATTGCTTGGTTTTAGCTCGCGACATCCGTTTGTGTTCATTCGATATGCTTATCCCATTGTTCCGAGGTGTAGTAATGCAATATGCGTGATTTGCTAATTCAACATTCATTGTTGTGCATTCGACATTCGGCTGGCATGAATATCCAACCGCAATCCAGTAAAAAGCAGTACCGCGAACTCAATGTTTTTAAACAAAATGGCGAGTGCCTTGTCCTCAGCGGTCCTCGGCTCCGGGCGGAACTAAATTCACCAAGAATTGAAAGGTTTCTTGTGCCGCTGATACTATTTCAACTAAACGAAGGAATTTTGGAATCCAGTTGATTAGGTATGTCTTTCGATCAAAGAAATCGGACTCGATACTGAAAGCATTTGGAGTTTAATTCAGAACTTTACCGTAAATTATTTAAATTATAAATAAGACCATTCTCTGCTTGCTGCATTGCCTCGGGTGGGGCAGCATCATTTATTTCATCATGATGCTTTTGGCGTTTTGTTTGCCCTCACCTTTACTGGGCTAAAGCTTTGAAGCAAAGCTTGTAAATATGTGTAGATTATTTATTTATTAAAATCTCATTACCGGCTATGGGTTTTGCTCATAGCCATATATGCCAAACCTTGTGTGGTTGTCTTTGCATTGCCCAGTAAACAGAGCTCAGTCTATGCAGCAATCAGGGGTATAATCTATAGTCGTTTCATGAAGAGGGAAGACATAAATTATAAATAAGACCGAATACAGAAAGTTCGAAGTCGAATAGTAAAAACCAACATTCAAATGCGCAAAGTCGAATGTCGAATGCACAAACACGGCAGGAATTCACAAATTTGAATGAAGAATGCAAACTTCGATTTTTGGCGGCGATGGGACGCCATATGAATGGTGCACTTTGTACACTGACAACAATCACAATCTCGTTTTTTTTCGACTTGACTAAAGCTGAAATTTGTGTAAACACAAATGATGCGGCTTAAAACCACAATGTCGTTTCCTAAATAGCCTGCTTGCAAGGCGGTGGATCGTTTTTTTTTTCGCAGACAAAATCCGAGTATCTCATAACCGGCTGCCATGTTGGGCGCGCTGTAGGTTTGAGGCTTGGGAATGAGTGACACACTTGTCACTCATTCCCAATCCTCAATCCTACAGCGCCTCCAAATATGTCACTCATTTCCAAGCCTCAATACTACAGCGCGTCCAACATGGTGGCCGGTTTCGCGATACTGGGGTTTTCTCCGCGAAAAAAAAAACTATCCACCGCATTGCAAGCAGGCTATTTCCTAAAAGGAAAGTGCAACCTTTCCTAATGTTGTATATTAATTTTGAAGTAAGACTTTGTTAGATATCAGTTCACCCAGTGTATCACTAGTTAATATATGGTATCCAAGTTATTTAGCGACCAATGTTGTAATGCCCCTGGTGTCAAGAGGCTCGAATGAAGAAAAGGCGAAGCGTTGAGAGGGAGAGAGAGAAGAGTCTCTGGTGTTGACAGGAGCCCATTACTTGGAGCGTCCATCTCCCATACTATATCTTTGAGTTGGCGTATTTACACATTGGGCTATTTATAGAACCCGGTTTCATTGTATTATAGACAATGTACCTTGTTGTTAATATTTATTTTTAACACTGAACGCATGAACGAACTGTACAGGCTATTATCTCCGCCGTTACTGTATTTCTTTCAACCAAAGAAAAATATTTTTCGTGGGGGAAATAATCTAAAAATAGAACAACGTGCAAATCAATCTCGCTCTCTCTCGCTCTCTCTTCCCTTCTCTCCCTCTCCCCCTCTCTCTTTCTCTCTCTCGCCTCTTCGACTTTTATTTCTTAGAACCTTGGCACCCTGGGTAATGTTGCAGTCAATGAATGTTGTATGTCACCAGTTAATTAAAGATGACAAACGTCATTTGTAACCACGGTCAGCTAATAAATGTCAGGGATAATTTGCGCTCTTAAAACAGTAGGGCCTTTGCGACGAGCGGACCATTTCTGTTGAATCCACGATCTGTGACCACCTTTGTGACCAATGAGACACCACGATTCCCGTAAATCTGGTACTACTGGCGAGACAGCTCCGATACTTGCAAGAGCAGGTGCTGCTGGTAAAGTGTAATTATCATCTGTAGATACACCGCTGGTCTGTATAGCTATCAGAACTATCGTGTTATCGGGGAGGGAGTTGATGTAATTCTTCATGTCTCTTCCAGAAGATCGATCGAAAACAGTGTTGAATGCTTGCGTGGAATAAACTGTGCCATTCATGTACAGGACGGCAATGTTGTATCCTCGGCTCTGAGAGAGAAACAATATTTACGCCACAAATGTTATTTCACAAATATTATTCTCAATGGATTTAATTTACTGCCTTTTGAGTAAATTTTATTATCAGCTTGATAATTAAAGTAACATTAAATTGTGTTTTAATGAGATCAGTCAGAGCAAGAAAACAGCCAACTGAACACCATATATAATATGGCATTTAATTAAATTAGGATTTATTCAGTCTAATACCTATACGTGCTGCATGAGCAGCGTTTAGTACTCTATCAACCTATCTCGCCTCAAGGATTAGTTAATCCGCACCGTCACAAGCTGGCATGTTAAAGCATGGTTTATTTAGCAATTCTAATGAAACTCTAATTTCGCTATCTTGGTCATTTTAAAATGTAACGAGTTCTTGAATTTGATTGGCTGAGAGCAGCTGTATTTATGCCAGTGCCAAATCAGTGCCAAATCAGTGCCAAATCAGTGCCAAATCGTGGTAAACCAGTGCCGAATCATGTAATATCTGAGTGCCAAATCAGTGCCAAATCGTGTTAAACCAGTGCCGAATCATGTAATATCTGAGTGCCAAATCATGTAATACCTCAGATGTTAAACTATAGCCAACCAGAATCCATGAATTGGACTGACTGAGAGGCGTCGGTGTTTCCAAACTTTTGTAACAATGTAGAACAATAACAGAGACATTTCCACATTTACAGCCGAGAGAAGTTGCAAAACTGAAGCCAAATCATTTGACTAGCATCACCACAAAAAAGCACAAATATACGCGGATGAATATTATTAATAAGTAATCATATGGCTTTCTCGTGCAATTCTGGATTACTTTGAATTCGTGAGATTTTTCAAAGAGCTCAAATTGCATCCGCCCTACGGGATCATTGTGATACTCTTTGAAAATCTCACTCGTTCAAATTAAACCAGAATTGCACTCCAATCCATAAGAATTATGGCCGGACCAACACTCAGGGTATTAAAATAACTGAGTAGAAGGTGCTGCCTTTGTGAAACAATTTCGTTCACGAGCTGTAAATGGTTAGACCTTCACGTCTTCTCGGATAAGAACGTTAAATCGTAGGCCCATCAGTGGATGAAAAGGCACCTCGTAGATATGCCACTGGTATCTATTATTATTTATTATTAGTATTATATGATTACCTATACAAATACTCTAGAAATCGGCAATTATGCGGTAATCACGTGTCTTACCATTAGATAATTGGTATTTTGGTGTTTCGAAGGTCACGTCATCTATAGGCTGATGAAACAACGAAATCAAAATTATGCCATGCCTTAACATGCTTCAGTAGGCCAAATCTCTTACGCGCACAGTAATCAAAGATGGCGTCGTAGCTTAGGTGCGTAAATAAAGGCCTCTCAGTTATGCGCGTCACTTTCATAAGATGCATGCGTAGATCTCACCTACCTCGCCTACCTATACACTTAATTGAAAAAGATAAAAACGGATAAACCATATACGATACGATACAGTGATTCTCAGAGAAGTCAGCACTGGCAAGCTTGTTAATAATTCAAATTTTCGAAATTCTTTTGAAACCAAAAATGCACACGCTTTCAAATGTTTGTATTTCGCGCTTCAACAATAATATTATATCCATATCCGGCCGTTTCTTCCTGTTCGCTTAGCGCTTACTTCAGTCACCCACGCGTATATACATATTTTCCCAAACCTCTCTATACAGAGCGTGTCGACATATCCAGCAAACATGTAGTCTCTTTAATATCATAACCATTGAAATAATAAAGCCATACAGCTCTAAAACGCCAATCTTCACGGTATGATGTGGCATGCTGTATTATTATTATCGACATGGTCTCTGATAATGCAAATACGTTTTTCCACTTCTCAGAAATCAATTGAGTCGTATCGTTTATGGTTTATATTTTTTTACGCGACAACCCTTTTTAACACGGCGATGCGTGCAAGCGAAGAACCGAGTTATTGCGGGTGTCAGGGAAAATTATGTCATTCACTCACTCACTATGGTGTAAAGATTTCGAACGCTCCTGGTGTTAGCACGCCAGAGAGCCTTGCAAAGTAGCATTAGAAGGAGTTTGTTTCTCTCTCTGATTCGGGAGCCAAACTTATAAGTTATCGTAAAGTAACGCTATAACGACACACCCCAACTCCCAATCGCCCCTCAAATAGTCTTTTAGCAGGGCCAAGGCTTGGACCATTGTTTCGTAGTCAATCAGCATGAGCTTGCAGCGAAGGCAAACTGCGACAAACTGCAGCAAATCTCCGCGTTCTTTAATATTCTGTGCGCTCGGTAAGTACTTTTTCTTCTCGTTCAGATGTGATGCTGCCTAAAAATCTTAAGGAGGTGTTCTATCCCAATCTCTCAGCTCTACCTTCCCTTAGAAACGCGCTTTTTTAATCTGTGATTACTACTAGTCTTTATCTCTTGAGTATATTAATACCTTAGTATCGTTAAAAGTCCATTATAGGATTGTTTCAAAATGAATAGATAGCAATCTGACTTTTGGGCTAGAATCCCACATAATCAACATTCCGTGTGGCATCCATCACTACATAGTGTCACGTACGAGCTTTTCAGTGCCGTGAAACGTTTTCGTTTTGCCGCACGCGTGAACACTTCGCTTTTGCGCGAGCGTTTAGCTTTGAGTATTTTTTCCCATGGTCAATTTGATTTTACTCCTCGTCTACGGTACAATTTCAGCGACTATTATTTTAAAAGTAAATACCGCATTATATTAAATATTTGTCACACAGTGGATGTTAAAAGAAAGTGCACAGTGTATTTTGCTACCGCCACTGAGTGTTTTTAAATATATATACATTAGCACCAAAAGCACGGAAAATTCATGGAGGGGTTCAAGGAAATACAATGTCGGGAGGGGGGAGGCTTTTGATATGTTATGAAACTACAAAATGTAATGCAGTCTTCCTGATGTTATCCACGAGTTCTCCATTTGAAAACTATGTTGTCGAATGACGATACGCATGGGTGGTTAATTAATTTAGTTCGCGTCAGTGTCCGTTTCTGTACATACAAGTTAATGTGGGATAACTCGCTTGGACTGGGCCTAGCCTATCACCGTACCATGCATATGGCGGACTAAGTTTATGCCGGGCCTGAAACGGCCAATTGTTTAATGCATGTTGGCGGGCTTAAATTTGGGCTTAATTGCCTAATACCCTGCCACTTGAAAACCCGTTGTAAACTGTGCGAAATGTTCCATTGTAGCTATATTTAGACACGTTCTATGAATGAACTGGAGTTGGAAATGGTTAGAATTTTCTTTCTTTTTTAGGAGTAGGTTTTTAGAAGGTTTGTATGAGAAAATACATTAACTACTTATTAACCGAGAGTGAGGTCTTTACGAGAAAATATCAAACTGAGGCTTTGATGTATTGACCGAGCGACAGCGAGGTCAATGCGTTCAAGGCCGAAGTTTGATATTTTCTCGTAAAGACCGAACGGTTGAGGTTAATAAGTTGTTTATTATATGGCTTTTTTTGGCGAAAAACAAAGCAAAAAAAATCCAACCGGAAGTTGACATTTTACTTCCGTTCAGCGCCCGCTTTGCACTTATGCCAGCGATCGAAAATTCATTTCGGAAAACTACTGAACGTAAAAACAGCAACCAAAGACTCACCGATAAAAACGGTTTTATTGCCACAATCATGCAAAACATTGGAAGAAACATTGGTTCTAAAGACAGAGTTGTTCCTTCCTGACAATGTTTCTTTGACAGACGACGAAAATTCTTCAAAGTTTCTAAAAATGTGTCTCTAAAAGCTGAACTAGAAATGACACGTGGCACGGTCAAACTTCGACGTTTACTAGTAATCTTCGTCATCATCACTCTCAATCACAAATCGTCGCCTCTTCTGTGGAACTGACATCCTGAAACACTGCTTATGTTTGCACCGGCGAAAACTGCCTGGCTGTTTGCATCTGGTGCAGCGGGGAAAGCACTTGCATTATTTACAGCGAGGGAATGTGTTGCTGTTTGCTGAACTGATTTCAGCTGGACTCTGGCAGGTGGAGTTATCTGCGGCATTTCAGCTTGGCTAGAAGCTGGAAGAGACTGGTTTGAAGCTGCATTGGATAGCTGTGATCTGCTTAGTATATACGACATCTGTCGCTGGTGCTGTTCGCTCGCCGATTTGTAAGATTGAAGGCTCTGAATGTTTTTGTGCCCGCTTAACTGAGCTACAAAAGTCTCTGGCGTGTTGGCATCTAGCAGCCTTGAAATGCTTGTTTTCCGGACGGAATGGTTGCTAACTTTGGCACCAATTCGCTGGAGGCCTGCACTCTCTGCTGCTTTGCTTAGGAATTTTCCTATTTCATTTTTACCCAGTGGAGCCTTCATGTACCACAGGTGGCTGTTTTCACGTCGGTTCCCGTGTCTCACGGCCAGGAAAAACGGTGCATCTGGTTTATCCATTTCTGCCGGCCGGTGACTCTTGAAGAGCTTGTAATAGTTCACTGGACATCTGTCCGTATTGGTGGCGTAAATCTTCGGTTGGAAAGGTCGCTGGTGACCGTTTTCTTGGCCCTTGCGTGTCTTCGTCCCGCGTTCATTTAGCCACACAAGCATTTCGCGGCCATCTTGAACCGGGTCTTGCTGTAGTTCAACGTCGCCCCAGCACAACTTACGGCTTTCATCTCTCGCCCTGAAGCCAAAATGCAGGGACAAATACCACCATATTGTTCTCTGTAGGATTTCTGGACCGGAATCGCCAAACTGGCCAGTTTTGAACAGTTTTTCCTCCTCGTCATCGGTGAGTGCACGAGTGGCGTTTGGCTTGTTGCCCTTGCCGGCTTTGTTTACCAAATTTTTTCGCTTGGCAGCAAGAACTTTGCGCGACTTCTCAAATTCTTTGTCACGGAGAATATCAAACAGTGAATTTCCATCCGAAAGGAATCTCTGGATACTTCTTTGGAAACCTGACAGGGTGCCGGGCTCGTACTCCTCGCCGTTCACTTTACGGATATCTTTAAAAAACTTGGACAGCAAGTGGTCTGAAGCTCGTTCGCCGGTAAGTACAGTATTTGTACATGTCCTTTCTTTATCGAGGCTAGGTATCTATGGAAGGTGTTTAGATCACTTGCTGTCTTTCTTGCGGTGTTTTGGCTCTTTTGTTCCTTTAAAAATATTTCAATTTCTTCCTGGCTATCATTTTTCTGGCCGCCGCTAGCTTCTGCTTGGTCAGCATCGAGATTGGCGTTATTTCCTTCCACTTGTACTTCATCTTGATAATAAAACTCACTCTCGGAATATTCTTCGTCGCTCATTTTACTATCTCACGAAGTTTTGACCCGATTAGGGATATTTCAAGCTACGTTTTGCTCGTTTATGTTTACAGGGCATTAACAATATTTCATAATGCCCGTGGGCATTACGGGGGGATCTTCACCGTCCAACAACCAATCACAACGCGCGATTTGACCGGAAGTAGTACTTGCCATATAATAATATATATTAATAACCAAGTGGTAAGGTATTCTCCATGTGTGTTTATTTATATGTATTTTCCTCCTAAATGTGTTGTATGACTCACCTTCTGGCTGAGTTCAAGTCCATTGACTGAGATATAAGCAATGCCAATGGTACCCGGTGTTCTCAGGTGATCGTTGAAACCCTCGGATTGAAGGAAAATCTTTATATAGCCTTGAAAAAAAAAGGGCGATGTTGGCTATCTAGACTGTCACTTATAATATAATTGTATTTGTATCATGAAAAAAACAAGAAATGATCAATAGCTAATTAGAGTCATTTTGAAATCATAAATTTTATATGTCCAAGCGGTCCCCCCAGGGGGGGGGGGGGGGGACTCCCATAAAAAAGGGGTAGGGATGCTCGTCGGACATTTTCGATTTCACCCCTAAGAGGTACTAAAATGGGCGTGGCTCAAGCTTATTTTGACCCCTAAAAGATAATAAAAATGTAAATTGATAACAGTTTTTTTGTTCAATTGACACCCGACCCCTAAAAGGTACCGCTTTACATAGAAATGTCTGTGTTTGATGATGGATACCCTAAGTGGTACCAAACTCCTGATTTTGACCCCTAAAAAGGTACGACGAGCATCCATGTACCCCTCACATAAGGGAGTTCCCCCCCCCCCCCCCGGGCAAGCGGCCTAGTAATTTACTATTTCCAGGACATTTTCATGACGGCGTCATTTCACTACAACCGCCAGAAGGGGTGGCTGTATGAATAATCCGTAATCCTGTGTAAATTTTGGACATAATCCGTATCCTAATTTTGTAAACGAAAATATCCGTAAGTGATCGTTGTGATAATAATCCTTAAATCCAATCCAAATAATCCGTAATCCTTTTATTTAGTTGCCAGTAATCCGTATCCCTTCTCTGAAAACCCTAATAATCCATAATCCTAAAAGTCTAACAGGGCCTAGTTATTGAGTGACTATTTTAAGATGAACGCTAAAATACTTGAAGCTGATTGGTGGAGAAACTACTTGTGATATAGTGTAAAAAACGAAATCCTCACCGGAGTTAGTTCATGTGCGCTATATCTATTGGTATATTGCTGTATTCCATGTAATAATATATATTCCTCATTTCGATATCGATATTGCTCTTTTTGACCATTTACACATTCTAATGTGCTTAGAAAAGCAATTCCCCACCACATATAGTTACATAGATGCTTTGAATATCCGTCAATCAAAAATTTGGAGATGAATAACGGCGGCAAAGAAATGCAACACTAGCGGATTTGCTGGAATTGATCACACCTTCACGGGTCTCATATCGAGATAATATCTGTGGATTCTCCCAACTCTTACACTATAAGTAAACCCTAATCTTCACCTATATATCCTATCTACGTTGCTATCTTCTCGGGGTACACCTACTACATAACTTTAACCCTCCCCCTAAAATAGAAACGTGCAGGAGTCAGCAATTCCTGTATTTAGTCGGTTTGAAATCTGTATTTTTCTATCCTCTTATCCTTTAGCAAACAAGAATCAAAACAGTAATTAATGCCAACTTAAGATTAACCCAAGTTTACAGGCATATTAGTAAAGCCTTGCCAATATATAACCCAGATTGCTATCCGCTACCCAAACCCTCACCCCAAGTTTAGTAAACCCCTATCTAGCGTTTACCGATTCTACGTTGCTATCACTCGGACAGACGTTGCTATATCTTCTAGCCCAACCCTATCTCTCACCCTACCAATTAATAGAGGCTAGACGGTTAAAGGAGCGAACAATTTCTTTATTTAGCCGCATTGAAATGTAACATTTTAAATATCCTCTTATCCCTTAGCAACCAAGAGCTAAAACAGCAATTAATGCCAACTTATGATTAACCCACACTTACATTTATCTGAGATGGTAGTCGCTTTGCAGGCCTGGTAATCTTCTCCTTTGCCGATACAGCTTTTTTCGTTACAGTGAGGTGTTGGGTTTATACAGGTTCGTGACCGAGTTCTTTTTCCGTTGAAGCAAGTTGTTGAGCAGAAAGACCAAGAACTCCACACGGACCAGGCCCCCTGATCTAGAAAAATCAAATCAGTACTCTATGCATCGCGTACAATTGCCCCTAAAATCAGGTCATGACCGTGTGGAAGACTGAGAACAAGCACACAACAACTATATTGCTTTTCTCCGTTTTAGTAAACTGGTTTTGTCAACAAACTCAAATAAAATTTGTATATTTACTATTGAAACAGGGAAGGAACATTTTTCACGAGCGAGAGAAAACTATTTTATTTCCCGCAAAAAAATTTGGACTCAGGTCCCACGCGTCCAAGTCGCCAGTCCTCGGAAGCGCTCTTTGGCTGAGTTTTACCGTGTTTTAACTTGAAACTAGGTACGAAGTACTGGCCTGGCTACTATATTTTCCAATATGGCTGACGAAGAAAGCCTTCTGGCAAGAGAAACACGCTCGCGAACTTGGGCAATTTGGAGTGCTTATACAATTCTGTCTCATACAAACGGCCCCTACAGCGACCCCAAAAAAACCTTGAAAAATCGCATGATACGTTTAATTTATTGGCAAACAAATACAAGCTAAGTCTCTTGAATGGCTTTAGAAGTACATCAGATTTCCGATGTTAAGTATTTTATTCTGGACCTTCGTGAAGCACAACAAGCTGGTTTTCTTCGCGACGGACTCATTTCCATACAAGACGCGGCCATTGCGGGGCCGTATTCATAGAAAGAAAATCGCTACAGCACAGAGGTAAGGATTAAATTAAGTTGTGTTATTGTCGTAATGATTTTATTTTCCGATGTTAAGTTTTCTTCGATACGTGCTGTTATCTTGCCATACGTTTATGAAAGTACGGCTGCACGCGTGTTTACTGTAAAATTTCGGAGTTAATGAGCTTGAAACTTGAAATTTGACGCCAAGATATTATGCAAATTAGAAAATACACCGGAAATGACCTCCAATTTTACGCGATGGGTGGTTGTGACACAGGCAACTCAAATAGATATCACTTTCAAATGCTTGGTTGTTAGCAAGAGCCCATAACCAAGAGCGAGAATCTCCCATACTACCTCTATGCTACGGCATTTTCACAAGTTAGGTTATTTTTAGAACGGTTTCCCGCTATTATTGGGTTGCAATCATTCCTAAGGGAATAAAATCACAAAAGCGTATCAGACGTGTTGTTGGTATAACGAAAGAAGCTAACGAGGAATCTTTTGTTCCGCCACTAGTGTAACCCACTAATTGGCCGCAAAAATAATCTAAAAATAGCCCAACTTGTGAAAACGCCGTAGCATCTATATAAGAGATATGGACGCTCTTGGTTATGGGCTCTTGGTTGTTAGTTATTTAATTAATTTCGCATAGAGGGTGGACCAATCCGAAAGCGTTATTAATAACTACTTTGGTTACCCTACACACTATTGTTGTTGTACTTAACAATATCATATACTTGTCAGTTATTTTTCTACTTTCTAATTTCTTTGTTATTTCCTCCCTAAAAATGTGTGAATAAATTGAAGTTGAAGTTAAAGTTTTATATTGTTTGGAATGGATGAACAAATTCTAGCTCTAAGGGCTTGCTGTACAGGCTAATTAAGTTCTCTCACATTACCTTAGAAAAGTTAACACTTGTGAACAACAGCCAAATACTCAATGTTTAGCAAAATTAAAGTAAACTAAATGTCTAAATTATCTAAACAACATTGTCAATTGATACATTGTACATACAAAGTGAAGCAGTTGAGATGGCTGTCCCATTACAGGCCTTATTCTCTTGTTCTTGTCCGCTACAGTTTGCTCCGTTTCGTTGAGGTGTTGGGTTTGTACAGGTTCGTGACCGAGTTCTGGTTCCATTGAAGCAGGTTGTTGAACAGGCAGACCATGAACTCCAGTCTGTCCACCCACCGTCTGAGACAAAAAAATACAGTCACTTCATTGGCTTTCTAATCGTGCTCGTTCTCACAGTTATTTAGGTTGACTATGAATAAAATTATTTAACAATTGCCCACCTTAATTTGCAGTGCTCTATTCGATCCAGACAATTCATACCTCTATCACAGTAATGTCCAGTTAGACAAGAACAGTTGAACCTTCCAGTCTGTGTCAATATAGGCTTGCATGTGAAATTGGTTGGACACGGAGCTTTGGCACAGGCATTATTCTATAATAGGAGAAATAAAGCAGGCGATAAATATGTGTGCCTTGCACATGGGAACACGTTCCTTTTTATCCACTAATCATCCTAATTCTCAAACGTCATTTTGCAATTGGAAAGGAAAATGTTGATATTATTAAACAAACATAATACAGAAGTGGCATTTTTAATAAACCTGGTTGGCTGTCTTGGATTTAACACCAGTGTCAACCTCACTGAAATTTTATAATGGAAAAGACACGGTCTGATTTATCTATATTATAGCTAATAAATCATTTCTGGCCTCTGAACCGAATACTCCTAATTAGTGCTCAAATTAAATTACAGAATAAATATCCTGATCTTGCAATTCACTGGAAAAGCATTTACTCCCTTCCTTAATCTCTGTAACATTAGATACAAAAATGAGATAATTTATTTCAATATAAAATATTAATTGTATTCTTTATACTAATAAAAATATATATTTCAATTTGGAATATTTGAGTCCTCGATGTGTTGGACCTTCTGCAAAAACGAAGAAGAATCCATGGATCATTTATTTTGCAATTGTGATATTACTAAAAAAGCATAGAAAGCTTGTATATCCTGGTTGAATTTAAACAAGGTACTAGTAGTAAACTTAACGCAAATTGACATCATATATTTGGTATATTTAACATAAAGGAGTTCTTGCTTATTAATAATCTTATTCTAATAGGCAAATATACAATCTATATAAGCAGATCGAGGAACACAATACCTCGTATAAAAGTATAATTTATAGCCAAGGTTAAACAAATTTATAATACTGAAACATACTTTGCAAGGAGAAAAGATAAACTGCTAAGACATTATAGCAATTTGGAAAAACATTATTACGGCACTTCTGTAAATCATCATAATTAAGAAAAAATGTAGTCAACATTTATTTATCAATTTTTCAATTTTTTCTCTTGATGTTACCCTATGTTTTTATTATATATTTGTTATTGTGTATTGTTAGTAATGTAACGTATAGTATATATTTAACAATTATTCACCGAAGTGGAGGTGAATATATAGTAGTGGATCCACCACTATTCACCGGCACTGAGGTGAATAATTGTTTTGGTATATACTACACTGCAGGTGGCCAGCACCAAATAGTTATTAGTATTTTCTGTCAAATGGACAAAACCTCGCGCGAGGTGATCGCTGCTTTCCTCGGAGGTGAATATGAAATCATATTCACTGTTTGAGTAGCCAATCAGAGCGCTCGAAACGTGATATTCACTGGTGTGGTATATACTAATGGCAATTATTATATCAGTATTATTGTAAATGTAACTGTAAATGTGTAATATCTTGAATAAAGAGAATAAAATACTAACAAAAATATTAGTAAGAGTTCAGTTGCACGAAATAATCAAAATTGTATCCTCCTTTTTTCACTTATTATTGTATAAAACAAATATCACCTTTTGCAGCAGTCACAACTGCGTCTCCTTAGGGAAATAAGGTTTCCTTGCTTTCTTGACTTTATAATATACTCAACAAAACATATGGATTGTGACTGGTCAATAACAAGTGCATAAAAAGGGTATTGAGTGCACACTCAGCAGTCGCATGGGGTCGGGTGGAACCCAACAATAGAAAACACCCTAACCTTTAGCAAGTGCAGTACAAAAACATTAGAAGTATAGTATTATGGGTGCAATAATAATACAGGTCTTGGGAGCGGGGTTCCGTGCTACTCGTCGCATGCTCTCAGAAACTGTTTGCCCGGTATATTATAAACAAACAATAAAGGCTCGTGCATTTATCAACACTTTCAAAATATCACTTAGTGCCCATAAATCACTTAATTATAGCAGTTTCTTTACTAATTGGCGTCGGTAGCGAGTCGGTATAGAGTGGTTTTCGACTGAGAATCGAAGCTTTCGAGTTTGGTTGGTTAGTTATCCACGATTGCGTTTACTTTTCCTCGTGAATGGTTTAAGTAAAACCAGTTACGAAATATATCAGTTCGTGATTGGTTCATTTGGCTTTTTACTTGCTCCTGTAATTGGCTCTGTGACACTCAATCGAAAACCGATCTCATAAAATGACAGCCTTAACCTCAATAAAGTAGTATTGGTAACCACTCCTGGTGTGTAGATCGTCTGGATGTGCGACATGATCTGAGTCACTCAGTTCACATGGCCTTATGCTATCAGTCAACGGTCCAACGTTAACCGAGATGCAGTTAGGCTCGATATAACACAGAATCTTGCAGTCTGCTCCGTTTTTCACTTTCACCGTTTTTAACACATGGTTCATGAGAGATGTTTCTTCGCTACCTTGATGAAATACCATTGTACGGCATCCACCTGTAGTACAAAGCGATTGTTATAGAAAGAAAGTGGAACAAATTAAATGAAATGTTCACCCATTCTATACATTTCAAATGACTCAATATAACATTGAATCTTGAACTCTGCTCCGTTTTTCATTGTCAGCGTCTTTAACACATGCTTAATGAGAGATGTTCCTTCGCTACTTTGATGGAATACCATTGTACGGCATCCACCTGTCGTACAAAGAGATTGTTATAGAAAGAAAGTGGAAGAAATTAAATGATCTGTTCACCCATTCTATACATTTGAAATAACTTCGACTTGACTCCAGAGACAAATTACAAACTGCAATGAATTGAGCGGAAGCGCACTTGTTACTAAGATAGAAAAAGCCGCCCGAACCGGGAACCAATCAGATCGTAGGAAATCGTAGGTTACTGTCCGTTCGCGCGCGAAAAAAACACACAGCCGTATTAGATGCTAATAACCAACTACTAAGTTATTTATTATATAAATTCTGCCAAAAAAACTTTCTTCTCATAATCACCAAAAACCTTGCGTGCTTACTCGAAAAATGGGATATCTTCAAAAAAAATGTTATGATGAGTAAACCAAATTTTACCATGGTGATGGGAAATCATTTGATTAAAACATATTATGTCATATTAGGTGGGTTCTTGTGTATATATCGTGCATTCCTGGCAGAATTATATAATAATACTAACTGCTGTACAAGTCAAGAAAGTTTTTGGCATTATCACAATTAAAATGATAAATTTTGGGTGGGAGTTTGCCTTCCGGGTTTCAAAACCCTGACCCTATTTCACACCTAAAATATAGATTTTTCGTACCATTTTTCAGACCTGTAGTCTATTTCATAACAAGAAAAATATATGAAAAGGTGCGATCAAATACTTCCCTGTCAAGATAATACCCTATTCCAGACTGAATATGCGAAATTTATGAAGTTATTTAAGACTAAAACAGCTCGAAAACCATAGCTTTTGGGGCAGTACATAACCGTATACCTTATATATAAGAGTCACACAGAACAACATTAGACGACAACGACTTCTTTAGGAATTTTCAATATAAAATTAGAAATTCATTAATTTTTCATTATTTGAAAGAAAAAACGTTTATAATATAGTTCCACATATTTAGCAGCTGGTGACAACACCGTCAGATACAGTTTTATGATATATTTTTATTTAAGTTAACAACTTCTTTGATGGTTTTTCGCTATTAGTTTAAACAGGCTAACCATTCGTAAGGTAACGTGAATGGTTGCTCTAATCGCATAAACTGTGCGAATAAATTTGGGTTTATTAGCTGGTTACGTTACGCAAGCTAATTATAAAACGGCTGTGTATTTCTATGATTCGTATGTATTTTGGTAAGCCTTTTGGCGAATGACTAATGAGTTGTTCATTATGTAAATAATGCAAACAAATACACTGTGGTAACTGAGAAGCCCTAGTATTTATCTGAAGCCCTAGTTCAAGCGTCGTATTTCTGCCGTGTCGAATTCAGTGCAATAGTATAACGTTCAGCAGAAATGCGACAGTGATTCAAACATCTAATTTTTAGTGCGGTATAAGTGCAACTGACTACATTCGACGAACTGTGTCAAACACGAATTGGAGTCTTTCATCAGGGGTTCCAAATATTGAGAAAACAAATGAAACGCGAGAGGCGTAGCCTCGAGGGTTTTATTGTTTTCGAAATATTTGGAATCCCCAGATGAAAGAGGAACAATGAGCGTTTGACATGTCTTCTCATGCGAATGCAAAACCGACAATTTACATACGTTTCTTTTCAAACTTCATTAGCAATATTGTTTACCGTTTGACTGTTGTATCTAATTATTCAATAGATGCCTTATTATTCTTTTTTGATGGCAGTGATTTCAACTAGCGTACTAGTAGAGTAGTGGACAAGAGTTAGTACAAGCAGTCGGAAGGGTCGTGGTTCGAACTCCGGTGGAGGCAGACTTTTTCTTTCTGTCATTCTCTATTTCTTTACTTCTTCGCTCCTTACTTGTAGTTTATCAGTATGTAATTAGTTAGTGGTTCATGAATATGATGATTAAGAAATATTGATCACTAGGGTTGGAAATATGATCAAACACTAGTGCGTTTGGAACTGGTGTTTCATTGGATGTCAAGATGCATCCACCTGACGAAGCTTCGAACAAGGGTGTCACCCGGTATCAAGACCCATGCATGTGACCAAATACAGTTCCTCCATTGGATGACTATCTCATGAATTATGAATGAGTTTGAGAAGTATGAATCAACTGTCGCATTTCTTCCGTACTTAACTGAATTCGACAGGGCAGAAATTCGGGGCGTTTGAATAGAGCTTTTATTTCCCATATTTCTTTCATTCTCAGTGTGCATATTGCGTACGGTCTTTGGAGATTTATATAACATTATACCTGTCTAGTTTGTAAATATATATTAAACAGTATAAAGTTCAAAGTTGAATATGCGTGAAATTGTCACCTGTTAAAAAAATATCGGAGAAGTTTTTTTAGTCTTTAGTTAAGAAGATTTATTTATATAGTAAATAGTCTGTTATACTTCATTTGAACCCACCATAAATGGTGACGTTGTCTGTTTTGAACTTTTTCGTGTTATGGTTACTAAAACAACATCAATGCTCTTGGAAATCGCAATATGCAGTAGGCCTTTACGCGGCAAAAGCTAACCACCGGTGGAAATGTAAATATCTGTTGCGACACAAGCTGCTTGATAAATTGCGTAGTGATAAAATACCAAGAAATCAACAGGTCTCACACTTTTGTTGCAACAAGCGTGACGATGCAACACCACTCATGCAACTTATGTCGCAAGAAAATTGCGAGACAAATTGCATGAGTTCGAAACGTTGCCTAGTGTAACAGCGTCGTTAAGATTAAACCAGCAAACTTACCTTCAGCAAACGCCGATTCAGCCTTCCCAGCAAAAATCATAAATGCCAACAGAATAAAATTTGACATGATAAATAGATCTGCAGTGTGCCGTAAAAAGTGAAGAGAAATCCAGTAGTTGAACTCCGCGCCGAATTCCTTAGGAGACTTTCATGTTTGTATCTGCAAACCTCTGTTTCCAGGATTTTATACCAATAACAAGAGGCACTAATTGTTAATCCAACCTTCTTACACGGCTTAGGGAGCTTATAAATATTTAACTGAAAGTTCTTTTCAAATAATAAAATTAAGAACTAAAATTTGCAACGCGGCCCGAAGACTAATGAACTATTAAAATGACCAGCCGAAAAAAACATCTGCTATTCTTTTATTATAATAATAAATTGGGTTGGTGAAGTGTAAGTAGTTTCTTTCTTTCCTTTTTTAACCAGCTTCGTCCAGGGGAGCAGATCCAAATACCCCAAATACTCAAATTAAGACTGAGTTCTTTGTGACATTCAAAATCTTGCCATTTACTTGAAATCCCAAAATTTAAATATACCAAATACTCATATTTCAATGTAAAAACAGTACCGTATAGAGGGTTTTCACGTGACGTCATAGCCGCCATGTTGGTGTACCTTTAAAGGCGCAGTGTCACGATACTGCGCATGTCACAGTCTCCAGACATTGAATTGACAGCTGTATTGTGTAACATCCAATGAGAATCAAAATAAATTGCGGGAAACGCCACACTGTTCGGGTGATAGCGTGATTCACAGATTGTAGTTTTGCACAGTATATGGAGAGATTTACGAGGATTTTATTATTCCTACATCCAAGGTAAACAGCATTGAGTAAAGAATGGTATCTATATTTCGTTACTTGCTTGTATGTTTTGCTGTTTCCAGTCGTAAACAGTTCGAATTTGACCAAAGTGGAACAACCTGCTCGCGTCCGTAGATATATATTTCTTCGTTATGCACTTTTGACATGAAATAATTCTCCAAATGGCACCATTATTTTATTTCTACATGATTAATAACACAGTTCTCTGCTGTAAAAATATAGAACATTCTATGGAATATTTCTTGTTTGGAAACGTAACACATGCATTTGACGCCAGAAAGTTCAGTACTCGCGGAAGTACGAATGACTGTTTACTAGTTTGCACTATCGGCTGTTATGGACTGGAAACTTACTTTCCAGCTTAATATTTATGTCTATTGGTCAGAAGGATATGTTGTTCATGATGCTATGGTCCTTTCGGCATCAGGACATTTTTAAACGGGAGTTTTCGTACAGTATTTCAAGCTATGCTGTAGCGCGAGTTCAGTAGTCACAAATGTCCGTGAAACTAATAGCGCGTTCATTATTATCAGTTTGCTCTATGGGTTCTCATGTATTCAATAATTACTTCTGGAGCTTTATATGTATGTTGATTGGTCACAAGGATTTCCTCTTTCAGTTTTACCCGTTAGTTTGGGCACTAGGGATTTATTCTTGGAGATTTCGTACAGTTTAGCGACCGTGTGTCGAAAGTAGAAATATTCGCTTGTCACGAAAGTGCGTTAACAGACGAGTGGTTTCATAGCAGTTCGATGTTTGACTCTCATGTAGTCGATAATAACTTCTATAGCTTCATATGTATGTCGATTGCTCACAAGGCTACCGTGTTTGAGTTGCCATGTGTTTCGTGAACTCTACTGGACATCCAAACCCTCTTCGCTTCTGGTTGGAATGCCAAAAAGCGTCCAATTTCTTGCGGCGTTTTTCGGCAGCTGTATTCAGAGTATTCAATGGCCGTTTTCCCCGCCTGTAAGCATCACTTGTGCTTTTTTGTTTTATTTGTTGCAATGACTAATTTTGAATAAACAAATAACTAAAACTTATTTAAACACATCTTACATTCCCATAAATGACCAAAGGAGGCAAGGATGAGTTCAAAAAGAACACTGATGGAGTCGATTTAAAAATCGACATTTCACCGCTCTGAGAACTTCGTTCCGGGCTAGAACATAATTTAAAAATCATCAGATTTTCACACATGCGCAGTACCGTGAAACTGCGACTTTAACAATAGATTCTTCGTTAGCTTCTTTTGTTAGGTACACCAACATGGCCGCCATGCCCTTTGAATCTCTGGGGATTGAGTGAAAATCCTCTATATGTGTATACTCAATTAAAAATACGCTTTGATAACATGCAGGCATGCATGAGCATCATATCTCCAATATAGTTGTCACATCGTTTTCACAAGTTGGGCAATTTTTAGATCAGTTTTGCCGCCAATTAGTGGGTTAATTTGCACTAGTGGCAGAACAAAATATGCCGCATTAGGTACTTTTGTTATACAAACAACATGGCTGCTACGATTTCTATTTTATTCCCTTAGGAATGATTGCAACTCAAGAATAGTGGGAAACCGTTCTAAAAATAACCTAACTTGCGAAAGCGCTGTGAAATAGGCCTAGTATGGGGGATGGACACTTCTGGTTTTAGACTCCTGACCCATGCTAAACCCCTGGCCAACTTTGCTTAAAGTGTCCCTCAACTCCAATTTATTTTATTTTTAAAAAGAGAAGGTAATTTTTAATAATTCTGCGAAAAAAATTGAGTTTGCGTTAATCCTTGATTATTTTATGAGCAATTGTATACCTGATCCTGACGACAATTCACTGTTATTTCCAGAGAGTTGGATCGACTCCAAATCTGGAGTAAAATAAAAAGGTTCAGGACCATCCCCTTACTGGAGTTTTTTTAACTCCAGTATTTTAACTCCCAGTTTGCAGTTAATGTAACTCTAAAATTGGAGTATAACTAACTCTAATGTGGAGTATAAATCACCCTGAAAGTGGAGTACTAGAAAAAGGTTCAGGACCATCCCCTTACTCGCGTTATTTTAACTCTAGCATTTTAACTTCAGTTTTGGAGCTTAATAACACTCCCAAATAAGAGTAAAGTTTACTCTTGTAGGAGTAAAGAAATCTGATTGGAGAAAAACTAAACCCAACCATTTTTACCCCCAAATGAAATAAAAGTCTGAACACAATTATGTCTAAGTACATATTTTAATATAACAGATATGGGCAAATTTACAAGAATATATATGTGTGTATAAAATAGAAATATTTACTTTAAAGCAACATGTATGCATTTCCCTTAGGATTACTTTGATGCAGAATGATATTTAACTCAAACAATATATATATATATATATATATATATATAAACTATACTCAAAACAACCTACTGATACAGATTTTCAGTACACACTGGTCTATAATAATTGTTGTTCCCGTTAGAAAACACTTACTCATAGTGAGTGTCATCAAAATAACTTCAATTAACAAGTTTTTACAACATATCAATCGTTTTCTTTTCCGGCTTCTACACTCTTGGTTACAAAGGTAAATATTATATAAGGATGATAGGGAATAATGATAGAGAATGTATTATTAACAACTATACTGTATTCTTACCCCACAAGCCATGTCTTCTTCGACTCCACGAAAAGCGAGAAGAAAGGAAGGCTCTGCAGTATATGTTGTTTTCTTATTGAGCATGCGGCAACGTTTTTATCTTGTGCCAGACTCACTCCATTGTGTCAACTACATCCGTCATTGTTGCAGTGGGCCCAGCCCAAGTTTGGTCCAGAATCAGCTTAAAACAAAAATCAGCCGCACGGTGATAAACCGATTTTAACAGGCTTCTCAAGCCCAAAATCTTGAGCAAAGAAAAACATGAATGCCTCACAGCCTTTTCTTTTTGTGAAGTTGAAGAAGGCTCTGCTCACAGCATACTCTATTCTTTGCTTCATTTTGAACAGCTTCCTCACAAAATAAATAGACATTATTATAAGTAATGGCATGACATTTCAGGAGATCAGTGATTAAATTTCCCCGCAAGCCAATGGAGGTTTGTAAAGGTCCCTCTGCCTGTGGCTGTTACAAATCCTCCCAAAGCCCAAGGGGAAATTTAATAACTAATCTCCTAAAATTTAATGATTAGTTTGTAATACCATGAATAACCAAGGAACCGAACTAGCTCCGAGAAGTACTTGTATAAACTACAAAACATTTCAGTCAAGGGTTACTTTCGAAAACTTTGTTATGTGCTTGATTGAGGGCCATTGAATTAATTACCCTGGGAAAAAGTACATTCTTTATGAGAAGAATAACAGTAAAATACAATGCACATATGTGGTTGACTAAATATTTAAGGAGCATGCATGGAGTTTAATTAAGTTACATATTTTGGTTTTAAGTACCATATCCCACATGAAAGCAACATGAAGAAGCCATATAATGGGAAGGGTACAGGGTAACTAGCCTGTGTCGCATCCGAACTAAACCCAGGTTAAGTCTGCAAACCAGCGACGGAAAGCTTGTACTAGACCCCCAGCAGCGTACCATAATTTGAGTATGCGTTCTGATTGGCTTTTAAAAATGCTTTTTGTTACATGTTCAACTGTCACCAGTTAGTCTCCCCAGAATCCAAGAACCACTTGCACCAGAACACTTGTCTGGCAGGAAATCGTTAGTAGAAATACAGAGGCTAAACTTCAAAAATATGGATGTAGAATCGGTTCAAACAGCTTCGTAAATATTCTGTTCTTAGCTTTTATCAAGAAATAATAAATATTTTGTAAGAACTCATTTATTTTGAGGCTGAACTAGTGAGCTCGTATAAAATGCCGACAAAAGCGAGTCGTTGCTAATTTAATTTGTACATGTATAGTGTAATTGGTCTAGACAAATGGGGAATGGAGCTATCGCATGGCATGACGATCTAGTCATTTCAAAATAGCCGGTTAGAAGACATGTAAGAAAAAGCATTTTTAAAAGCCAATCAGAACGTGTACTCAAATCACAGTACGCTGCTGGGAGTCTACAACAAGCTTTCTGTCACTGGTTTGCAGATGGACTTAACCAGGGTTCAGTTCAGATACAACGCAGGCTACAGGGTAATGAGCATTGTGCCCTCCTAGGGGCCATAACCTTAGCCTGATTTTCAGACGGTCGAGGACGTCCGCTCACTTCCTCCCACCTCCCCATCTGATGGACTTTGACAGAAACAGTGTTCTGGTCATTGTTTCATTTTGACCAATCAGAGCGAAGGTTTCATTCTCAGAGAACTGAGGTATGCATGGAATGTCTCTAGAGTGCAGCCTGCATGAAGGTGAAGTCAAATGGCGGGCGATAGAAACGGACTTGATATGGCTTTGGAGAAAGCGTGCGAAACTTTCGACATTTCTGAATTATTTCTCGAACAGAGAAAGGCATTATTATACTTTGTTTCCTGGAAGGACCTTTGCTACCACAGCTGCATCTATAAGGCGACGACCAGGTAGAGAACTGAGAGGAGAGAAATTATATAGTCTTCTACAACTTCTACAGATCGTCAGAATCACGGCTCTTTCATGCACTGCAGAATATGTTCTACAGCTTCAAACTTATAGAAACAGAACGTGGAGAAACATGTTGTCTTCAGACGTGTACCGGGAAAATCTGATAGGAAGCGCTATCGGTATCGTGATGTTTATCAATCTACTAGCTACAGGCTTTTGAAAATCATTAATCTTCCTCGACCGCTTTGTATGCCGTATTAAAATGTAATGTCTCCTAGAATGTTGGCAATTAGAAGACCAAATATTTCATGAAATGTAATGATTTTTTACAGCAGTGAACACACATACTGAGTATGTCATGGTAATAGTTTCACGACATTTGGGCAATTATTTATGTTTGCAAAATTTAACACACTTTATTTTGACAATTTTGCTCTCCTAAAACTGAAATATCTTAGCTTTTTCGCCTTAAGAAGACTAAATCTTTCATGGAATGGCATGAAATATTTACAGGAGTGAACACATATAGTGAATATGTCATGGTAAAAGTTGGATTACATTTTCCTAAATATATATGTTATCAGAATTTTGAACAGTCTTGATTTTGACAAATTGTAAAGTACAACAAATCCGGTAGTTAGATCAGTGTTGTGACCATGCGCTTGAAATACTGTACGAAAAATCCTGGTTAAAAAGTTCCTGCTGCCCAAAAAACCATAGCAACTCACACAGGATAGGATTAGTTCTGAGAAATCGACATAAGTTTCAAGCTGTAAAACATAAGAATTCTGTAGTGCAGGAAAGTGCGTGATTCTGGCGAGCTGTACTATAGAAGGCTAAATAATTTCTCCTCTCTCAATTCTGTACCTGGTCGTCGCCTATAGATGCAGCTGTGATGGCCAAGGTCCTTTCAGGAAAGGAGGGGTAATACTGCCTTTTGCTGTTCGGGAAATAATTCAGAAATGCCGAAAGTTTCGCACGCTTTCTCCAAAGCCATATCAAGTCCGTTTGTATCGTCCGCCATTTGGGTTGTCCTTCATGCAGGCTCCACCGGACATTCCACGCATACCTCAGTTCTCTAAAAATAAAACCTTCGCTCTGATTGGTCAAAATTACATGACATCAGGAACACGGTTTCTGCCAAAGTCCATCAGACGGGGAGGTGGGAGGAAGTGAGTGGACGACCTCGACCATCTGAAAATCAGGCTACCATAACCTGGGTATGCCAGGGGACATTCCAATGTTCCCTCATCAGAGTGCCCCTCTAATTTTCTCTCATGCTTATTATGCATGTACCATATACCTTCAGGGTACAGACTACAGTAATGGTTGTATACTGAATAGAATAAGGGCTGTACATGGGCAACCTATATACCAAAGTGATCACTGATAAATTAGTGTTGACTGTACTAATTTGTTAGGTGTTTACAAAGTACATGTAACAGTCTTCAAAAGTGTGTGCACAAATTTTGATATTTTGCTTTAAACAAATTTCACAGTCATTTGAACTTTGAAGGTGAATATCAGTGGAAGGCAATACAAAGTGAATAAAAAATGCCATAGCATTTGCTTAAAGCAAAATTCACACACACATTAGAAGACCATGTTATTCTACATTATTGTGCAGTTTCAGATGTATTGTATTATGTTATATCCTCATTGCATTCAATTCAAATTAACTGATGTGAATGTAAATGATTCCTCCTGACACACATTACCATAGCAACATCTAACAAATTCGTACAGACAATCGATCAGTGATCATTTTGGTATATAGGTTGCTCATCTACAGCCCTTATTCTATTCAGTATAAAAACACTTTTAATCTGTATCCTGAAGGTATAAAGTAACCTTAATCATGTTAATGAGGGAGATTTAGTTGAAGCTTGCTGATGAGGAAACTTAGAGGTTTAATTAATGTCACTGCATGAAAAACAAAGTAAACTGAGGTAATCATGTTAGTACAACATTAGGGCCTGTTTACACTAAGGAAGGTTGACCCTAGAAAGAGAGCTACATGTATATTCATTGTAATAGAGGTAATCGGCTAATGCCGTTGCCACCCAATTCAGATCATGTGATGTAAACACACATTACTCTGGAGAATTGACTCTGAAAATTAATTTTATTCAGATAGGCATGACTGCATTATGATGAGGGACGGACCATTAGAAACGTTTTGGGGGTGGGGGAATTCCCAAAAATATCCATACAAGGGCAAATTATAAAAAAAAATATTCATGCACAGCCAGCAACACAGAAAAAATCCTACATGGATAGGGGGAGAGGCAAGGCAGAGGCCAGGGACTGCACAAATGTACAAGGATGGCATCAACTCCAAATGGTTTCCCTCTATCACAGTGTTTTTGTTGCAGCAACTATTTTGTGAGAGGTACACATATGTATCCTTTGATTTATCCACTTTTAAAGGCAGGAGTAATTTACACAAGAAATGTACCTAACTTTTCGTCTCAAAAAGATGTTTGAATGGGATTTTCACTGGTCTCGCTATGAGCTTAAATCATAAACAATCATTTGCAGTGCAAGGTGATGCCACTGTATACTTTTATAGGTATCAATATTAAAGTATAACTTTTAATATGGGCACGCTAGCCCTGATAAAAAAAAGATTTTCACAGGGGCATGGCTCTTAAAGTTTACTTAGGACAAGAATTATTAAGTACATTATTAGCTAATTTTGGAATAACTTAATATTCCAAATTGAATAGAATAGTACATAAAATATAAAAAAAAAAAAACATGCATGAGATCTTAGCAAAACAAATTGCTGCACAGCAAACTGGAGTAAAATAAAATTCATGCAGCTTGAGAATCCCCCACTCTTATGGTCCATCCCTTAGAATTAAAAAGGAATAATTCCCCAGAGTAGCATATGTCTACATCACATGATCTGAATTGGGTGTCAACAGCATTAGCCGATTACCTCCATACTATTTCGCATATATCAATACTGCAGATCCTAGCACTAGGGTAAATCTCCTTTTGCATAACCAAGCCCTATGAGGGATCCATTATGCTACATGTACAATGAAACCTACTGAATTAACAAAACAGCTTCTGGGACCTAATGTGTTAAGTGTCAACCCCTCTACTGCATGTAAAGGGGACCAAGTCCCCACAGCCAAGTGACCCAGGAGCTTGAATTGGTATCTTCAATAAATTGATTGATTAATATTCCTCATCCTACAGGGAAAAAATAGAGCATTGAATTAGTTTTGTGTTTACAGAAGTTGGAGTCTGGACATTGCTAAAATGGTGACTAATATGTTGTTTTTAATTTTGAGGGCTGACTATATAATGGCACTATTTTTAGAGTATGATATAATTGATACAGTCACTCTGCTTTGGTAATATTCAACTCTAAGATCTCATGTGTTATGGTCACTTTGCTAAATATACCCAGCTCAAAGATCTTGACAGAACTATACGTCACTCTACAACAGTACCAATAACAAGTCTGAATTTGATACATCTAACTGAGACCTGTCTGACCATAATGAGCCTGACCCTCTTAGAGTAACCATATTACCCCCAACTGTACTGATGCCCAGTATCTACATTCCTATCAATTAAATGCAGCTTGCTCTCTCTAATCCCTTTAATTAGGACAGCTTTCAGCAGGCTTTTCTCAGTACTGACTAACTTGAAGTTAATCTTATTTTGGAAAACTTGCCGGAGTGCAAGAAAAAAATAAGTTCTACATCCCTGAAGCGCTCAGGCAGACTAAGCTGCCAGGACTACCCGCTGGATTAACCAACTGGGGATATAGAACTAACTTGAAATCAATCCTATTTTGGTAAACTTACTGGAGCTCTACAAAAAAAGTTATACATCCCTGAATCGCTCAGGCAGACAACTGCTGCCAGGATGAACCAACTGTGGATATAGAACTAACTTATTTTGGAAAACTTGCCAGAGCGCTAGAAAAAAAAATAAGTTCCATATCCCTGAAGCAAGCCTGGAAATATTTTTTCCTACTTGGCAAGGAAAAACAAGTTTATATGCATGTGGCCATTTTCCGTGACATTGGCTGAAGTCACAGTCGCCAAAATTTACTGTAGTAAAGCGTTATTTACTGTAGTAAACCCTTTTTCGAATGTGACCTCCTTTTCGTAGTTTACCGTAGTAAACTCAACTCTGGTTAGTTACGATACAAACGGTGGGAGGATGAAAAGAAACTTTACTGCAGTAAACCTACCTGAAAAGGGTGGGTATATCTCGGAGTAAATCTAAACCTTGTTGATTTAGGTGACATGCATGTGTCAACTTTTTTTAAGCTTTTATCAGAAAAGTGCAATCACGTACTCTGTACAGAAGTAGAAATATTCCCGTTCAGTCCTTGCGTTCACGCGATCAGTGTTAGGAGGATTTTAACATGCATCAGCAGCCTCATGAGCTAGTTTCTTCGGTGTACAGTGACAGGGCTGTAGCAGTAAATTCAAGGCACATTTGCATGTATTTTGTTTTCATCTAACATATTTTTCTGTACATGGCATTCAAAACCAATCATGAATTTTGGTTACCGAAAAACTGTGATATTCACTCAGCAATTCACTCTGTTCACTGCAATCTTACTTTCTTCAACCTCTTTCTAATTGAGTCATTTCGGTTACAGAGGCACAAAGCCTGCAGATTGGAACGCAAAGAAGAGATCAGTAAATTAAAAGGCACATTACACATACATGCACACCGATGTATGCGGCATTAGTTACATACACAAAGACAGTCTGATTCAACAAGTCCACAAATATAGTCAAAAGCAACACTTGAAACTCTGAAGTCTTTTTTTCCAGAGCGTGGAAAGAGCCGCGGCCGGGTTACAATAGATACGTCTCCGTTCGAACCATCCTTGAGCCGGCCCATGCATGCTTAGCATGTGTATATAAAGCCCGTATAAAGTCAGTTCCGAATTGAACTTGGAAAATCTTCTCAAAACAATAGATAGAGTTAACTGTAATTGGCAAGTTTGCCTTGAAGGAATATACATCAACAAACATTAAAATGAAGCGAATTCTGTTAGCTCTCCTAGTGAGCATATATAATGAGTAAAAGAAGAGAAACGAGCGAAACTACACGTTCAGGTTCCATTGCTCAGCCTTTTGCGAATGCCTAAATTTGAAGGCTAAAATTAGCATAGGACAGATAACTGTCATCACTCCATGTATATAGATACCAGTGTGTCAACAGTACAGCACAAAATTCATCTGGATTTTGTTTATCTTTTCACGTCGGGCATAAAGTACGTCAAAATCGGCATCAGTGAGCGTGGACAAATAATTAAAATTAACACCATTTCTTTACTTATAGTCTCAATTTGAAGAAATGTTGGTGACTTGTTAACAAAATGAAACTACATATTTTAGGTGTTTATGTTAGTATGATGACGTTGTTGTGACGTCATAAGTGATGCCTCCTTTTTTGGTAAAATCCCCCCTTTAATAGATGTTACAAACAGACTACACCATCAAAGGGCCTTCATGACACACATTCCTTTGGCGCAAATTTGAACGTTCTACGACTATTATAGCAAAAGTTATAGAGGAATGACTGTTGCTATGACGTCATATTTAGTGACGTCAGGTGTCATACCTAAATAAGGCTGCCTATTGTTAAAAAATCAAGAAAAGAAAATAATGTGGGTTTTGAGTGCCAGACTAGCGCATTTCATCACTAAAACTCGAAAATCACTCAAAGGATTTTTTTCTAAAAAAGGGCATGTATAAAAAAGTATGACGTCATAATGACGTTGCCGAAAATTTTAAGACGGTTATGGACAAAAAAAATCAAAATTCAAAAAACATACGATTTTAGCCACCAACGTGTTTTATGATTGGACAAAATGTCATGCAACAATATTTACAACTCTAAAAATTTAATGAAGCGATGTTTTCATAAATGCGCTTGTGTTGTTTATTTCCCGCCAAATGTTTTTGGTAGCAAGAGTATGTGTTTGCTTGTAGAGTTGTGAAAAGTCGCACTCGTTAACCTAATTAGAATCTAAAGACAGAACAACTGGCTTCCTGCCGAGTACTGTTAAAATCATATTCGAAGCATCTGGAGAAAATTCGTGGGCTCGATTGGGTTTCTAATCCGGTAGAAATTATGAAATTCGTTATCCAAAGTGTATGTGTACTTCTTTTATGAAACTTATAAACAATCGAGAGCATTTTAGTTCGCCTAAAAGTTGGCCTTTAATTTATGCGGCCGTCGATAAACAAACTAATCATAACATTGGCGCAAAGCACCATGGGCTCGGACACAGGGTCTTTAAGTAAACCTTCAAGTGTGACCTCAGCCATTATTATTTTGTCTATTTGTAGATTACAGGAAGTGTGCACTTTTATCTAGCGCCGGAAGTTATCATATAATTAGCATATTGATGGCCGCGATGAGACACGAGGTTCACTATGGTTTTGACTTTTTGTGTTATTCTTTTCATTATTTACTCGCTTAGAAACGTCCTTGTTAAGTTAGTACTATACTCAAACACAACGCAATGTCCTAAGATTGTAACTAGATGGTTAATTCGAGTCGCCGATGTGTATTTAAGTTGTAACGACACTTCATGTTTTCACTCTGCTCGGTCGCAGATTTATAAAGGCGATAGAAAACAAACGGAAACCCAGGTGTTGGACCCTGGGCCACATGAATATACATCGTTTTGGCATAGTTAGTTCGTCCATGAACTACTCATTTACTTTTTATTAGTATTATTAAGGCACCTACTGATGAACATATCTACTAGTAAGTAAATTAGGAATTACTTTAGGCTTACCATCTGGCGTCTATCATCTCGAACTGTATAATTTATAGTCTTTCGTTTTCCTCAAAACATAACAGCCCATAAATAGCCTTTCAGGGTCCAAACGACGTCTTGATGAGTTCATAGCTTGGTTCCAAAACTCGTAAACTAGCCAACCTTCTGTAAATCCATCCAAGTTGTAGGAAAATACCGCTCAGAAAGAGCTTAGTTTCGTCGTGGAACCGTTAAAGTTCATTCGACCGCCGAAACCTGATTTAACTCATGAGAGCATGCGTCATAGCGTTGCCGCTGACCGATTTACTGTACTATAGTTACCAGTCTCTACTCGTGTTTGTACTCGCGGAACAACAGCGGAACAACTGCGGACAACTGCGGACCCCTGCGGATTAGACCGGATTATTTTCATAATTCTAGAAGTAATCATAGATTATGAAAGTGCGTTCGACATAATGTTCACTTATTATACAAAAGCATGCTGGTATAGACAAATTACCTATTTTTAAATTCTAAGTTATATTTGAAGCTTATCAAAGTGATTTTACCAAACAAAAATTCTAAATTAGAAAATAGCTTAATTCACAAGCACAAAGAAATTCAGCAAATGTCGGTGATGACATCACATCATTAGCATATTGGAAATATAAACCTTTATATTTCGTAGACGCAACACCCAAATCAAGAAATATTCTACCGTTGGACTATTCACTTCATGTACAATCGATATCGAAGATAACTGGCTAGGGCTTATATGCACTTTAATAATAAGTGATTGTGCTGCATATAAATCAACACCTCCTCCTCGCATATTTCTTCGGTCTTTTCTCATAATAGGATAATAGCCTGCAATGCACAATGCATCATTAGAAGTTTTACCATCTAGCCAGGTTTCCGAAACTGCAAATAAATCAAGTTTTCGATCCAAAATAAAGGAGGAGATTTCATCAAATTTATCTTCAACAGATAGACTTCTAGCGTTAATATGTCCTATTATAAAAGATGACATTTTGGGACCAGGATTTACTTCGACATCTCCTTCCAGCAGGAGTATGACCTTTAAAATAACAATGACGATACATAAATTTTGACACTTTAAATACATTAGGAGCTATGCCCGTGGATATTGACTGGTTAGAAATAAATGTAAAAGGTATTGACAGGGGCCTACATGCTATTTTTATCATTTTATTTGGTATGACTTATTTGCTTTTAATTCAGATAACGGACTTTTTCTTCAGAAACAGGCCTAGGCCAGGTGACAAATGAAAGCTAGAGACTGGGGAGGTAATGATATACCTAAGTATATCATCATGATTATCATCATTAGTATTCTCAATAATTTGGCTTGCTAGAATTGGGCAACGCTCACAAGATGTTGATTAAATTGCTTAACAATGTCAGATTGATTGGTAAATAATTTGCTGTTCAGTAAGATTCTTGAAGGAGAAGATTGGCTTTTACTTTTTTAAGTCTACCTATAAGCTTCCAAGTATTTTTTGAATTGTCTTTGAATAGATGAAACTGTTGAGTCACAGTAATGCTCATTCTTTGTCTTGGTTTTTATTTGATTAGGTAGGTTTGAATATGCTTTATACTGCGAGACCTTCACGGAGTCCTTGCTTAAAAAGTGTGAGTGGTACATGTTTTGCTTTATTTTTATTGAAGTCAAAAGGCCTTTTGTGCTCTAGGGCTTGGCTAGTTGTTTCATTTTACTCAAAGATGCTTGTTGTTTTGGAGCATGCTTGTCAATAATTTGATTTATGGTGCTAATACATTCTGCAGTTGATTCATGAAGATATGTGAAATTGTTATTTTTTTTATCCCGATTGACTAAATCTAGATCGTTTGTATATTTGGATTGGTCAAAGTTACTATAGTCTCTAAATAATATTTTTCTCTTAATTCTATTGGTTGAAGTATTGCAAATACAAAACACAGGAAGATGGTCTGATATGTCAACTAATACAATGCCAGCAGTAATATTTCCAATCGAAGTATTAGAGTAAATATGATCAATAAGTGTAGAAGAGTGATCAGTAAGTCTTGTTGGTTTAGTTATTAAAGGAAGCAAATTCAGTATTTAAGTATAACATGTTTAAGTACTTTTCTGTATTAGTGCGATGATTGTATTTAAGAAAATCAATATTCATGTCACCCATTATATATAAACCTGATGTTTGATCAAATTGGCTAATTCTAATGCAAATTCCTGTAAGTTGGCAGTAGGATGTCGGTAGATACATCCAACTATTATATTTGGTTTGCCAATGCCAGTGACAATTTCTGACCATCAGGATTCCATTAGTGGCATTACAAATTACTGTCTGGTTAATAGGCCCTTTGCAGCTAACAAATCACGTGGTTGTACTGGAGAGCAAAAAATATCTGACTTCATTTATTTAAAGGCCTTGTACGAGATTGGTAGTGTTACTAGCAAAACCTGTTTGTAAATGCTATTTGCCACCTCCAATCGATTGACGATCTATCTAAAACTGCGTTTTTGAAGATAGCTTGCTCTCCAGTATTCATGGCAACGCCTTTCCCATGGGGATCACGAGCTCAGTTCATTTGTTAATGAAGTATTATATCAGCACGTGACTGTTAGCTGCAAAGGGCCTATTGGCACATTAATAATACTAGATGAC
Source organism: Actinernus sp. WN-2022 (assembly GCA_030867875.1). Lineage (NCBI taxonomy): Eukaryota > Metazoa > Cnidaria > Anthozoa > Actiniaria > Actinernidae > Actinernus > Actinernus sp. WN-2022. The sequence goes on along the minus strand of JAOWCC010000089.1, from coordinate 39,700 downwards.
GTATAGCATCGCTGTAAACCCGTAAATCCGGCAGTTCCTATAATAATACACGTTTTGTTTCTATTCATCTAATAGACTACAAGATTAAGTTTAACGGGTTGCAAGCGACCATTGCAATAACTCTAACAAACCGAACAGTAAGCGTAAATCAAATGCAAGCGCAAGAAGATAAAACAATGAAGGTGCGAATAAGAACAATATGTGCTAATTAATTCCTTGTCCATTGCATGCCCATGCGTTCCCTCTCAATGTTTGTTCTTCATTGTTCAATCCATAGTTAATAGAGTGGAATGGTTATGAAACCCGGCAAACTTCAAAGGGGCTAACAAAGGCGCTGCGATTTATGTTGGAAGGGGGCAAGACAAAATATTGTGCAGGGTCATAGTTCATTAGCGTCCCCTGAACGACTGAACTCACACGTTTCTATTGGCTGATTGATTAAAACATTGGAATTTCTATTGTGTTTTGTGCAGGGTCACCGTTGAAAAAAGCTAACAAAGACATATAACAAAGAAAGTCGCTGGGTTTCATAACCATTCCACTCTATTAACTATGTTCAATCTAATCAACATTTTTGAAATAGGTATATTTGAAATAGGTACAACCTTCAGCTTTAAGACATAGAGGATACTACGCGGAGATACGGATTTCATCTTCGAGTGCTGATGAAATATCTTACGATTGAGCGCAGCGAATGATCTGTTTAATATATAATTGTCGATGAAATACCAGTTTCAATCTCTTCCTAAAAAGGCTAGAAATCTTTGAAAGCCAGTCACATTTAAAAGTGTGAAGATATCATTTATATATTCACGTGTGAAGATATCACTTTTTTAGAAATAAATCTACACTGGTATTTCATCGATAATTATTTATTAAATTGAAATACTAAGTCTACGGTGACAGGTATACCACATGAGGAAGGATTAATCAATGAAACGAGTGTGACATGGGATTTATCATCGCCAGTAATGTTCAGTTTTACGAGCGATGATAAATCCCCTATCACATGAATGGACATCGATCGAATGTTGAAGTTGACTGCAGAGTTTGTTGGAGCATGCATCTAAAGTTATTTATGGTATGCTAGGCCCAAAATCCATTCTTATAACTGATGCGATGAATCCCATATCCCACTATCTCATATCATTGGTATGGGATAAATACTAGATACTATGCGATAAATAGTCATTAGTGTGATAAATGCCGGTTATCACACTGTTCATCGCCCACTATCTATTACATACTAATGAGCATACTACAGTTGAACAAGGCTCACGATTGTACTCTAAGGCAGACAGTCATGTAAATTCAATGACCGGATAGGAGAGCTAATATGAGCTTGTTAATGCCCTGTAGCATACCAGCGCATGAGTCATATTTGTTCTCTTAGTTTTGCATGGGGCACTGTCAATCAAAAAATATACTTTTCTCATGGCAAAAGACAAAAAAATAACTACTCAGATTAGAAAAGTATGCTTTCCAGATGTACTGGAGCATTGATATGAGACAATAGTCCAATTCGTAGTTCTTAAAAGGTAACCAAGCCTTAACCTCGCATGGAGGATAGAGTTGACCCTGCACTGATACAAACCCTCTTTCTATGGATATGGATATATTTTGATTATCATGCTAACTAGATACAAGCCAAGAAGGATGGAGTTGACCCTGCAATGATACAAACCCTCTGTCTATGAATATGGATAGCTTTTGATTATCATGCTAACTAGATACAAGCAATGGAGGATGCAGTTGACCCTGCGATGATACAAACCCTCTTTCTATGAATATGGATATATTTTGATTATCATGCTAACTAGATACAAGCCATGGAGGCTGGAGTTGACCCTGCATCATACAAACCCTCTTTCTATGAATATGGATAGATCATGATTATCATGCTAACTAGATACAAGCCATGGAGGATGGAGTTCACCTTGCACTGATACAAACCATCTTTCTACGAATATGGATAGATATTGATCATTACTCTTATGAGTTTACGCTGTGATCCCCACCCGGTACAAACTTTATCCTTAAAGAAAATGGTATCTTTAAACATAGAGGTGAGAGAGCCGGTCGAAGACGTATATTTATTCGGGTCAGAAAATGTTACCGCTTCGAAGAACAACAATTTCGAACTGATAATGCATGCATATCAATAGACCCTTTGCACGTGACGTCATAGCCGCCATGTTGGTGTACAGGTAACAATAGATTCCTCGTTAGCTTCTTTTGTTCTGTACACCAACATGGCCGCCATTCCCTTTGTCATTTGAATCTCTGGGGATTGAGTGCAAACCATCTATACACCGTGGACCACTGAGAACCTAGTAGCCGTAGTTCGTGAACCATCTCGCTCCAAGACTTTATCTCGTCCTGTGAAGTTTTGCCTGTTAAATGCTTGATATTATATGTCAAGAACAAGTCCCTTATCGTGAATGACTTTGTTGTCGATAATAATATTGATATGCTAAATGCTATGACTGAGACATGGCTACACTCAAACAGTGATAACGAATTTGTCGTTCGTGATCTCTGTCTAAGTGGTTACAAGTTTCACTTTGTCCCAAGGACTACTTCGCTTGGAGGAGGACCAGGAGTTGGCTTGCTACACAGGAAAAGGTTTACCATCAAGAAGAAGCCTTATAAGCCGCAAGGAAAATTCAGGTCATTTGAATTTACCGACGTGTTGTTGAAGGCTTCAACAAAAATAATTAAAATCTTGATTGTATAAATATTTGGCCATCCTCCTGACAACGTCTAATGGACTTTAATTTACTACAAATCTATTTTTGGAATCATTATCTAACCTTCTTGGACAGTACATAACCTTCTATGGCTGCCTATGGATTGTAGGAGACTTCAATTTTTATATTGATGTCAAGGACGAAATGAACGTAAACCGATTTCTGAGCCTGCTTGACTTATTTAACCTTACTCGGCATATCAGCGGGCCAACTAATAAATACGGTCATATATACTTTGGACCTTGTTATCACAAGATCGAATGAGAATATCGTTGCTGATTTCATCATTGGTCCTCCAAGTGTAATATCCGATCATTCTGCCGTGCATTTTCTTCTATTGATTACGAGGAAAAGAAGATTACATACAGGAACTTGCGTTCTCTAAATATCGCTCTCTTCCATGCTGATCTTAAGAGGTCTTTTCTCGTATTGAACACACCTGATGAAGTGAAGAAGTTGGTTAAGAACTACGATGATGTTTAAGGTTAATACTCAATCTCTATGCACCTTCCAAATGTAAACGTATTACTCTTCGACCGGCAGGTCCCTGGTATTCTGAGGAAATCAATGTACACAAATTAAAGGATAAAGAGGAAACGGGAACACCGTTGACGGGTAACTAAACTACTCGTTGACCATCAGATATATGTTTATCAATGAGCTAATTATAACCGGGGGCGGTTAGTCTAATCAGAAAGTCCTTTTCCACACTATCGACAAATTGTTGCATAAGAAAACTGAAAAACAGTATCCACCTTGTACCTCTGCTAATGAACTTGCCAATCAGTTTGCTGATTTCTTCACTAACAAGATCGCAGTAATACAGAGAGGTTTGGTCGCCAAGAGTTCTAATGCTACCCACATGTGTCCTGACAAACCTATCTATCATACTGTGCTTGATAAGTTTGAACGAGGCTCTGAAAGTCAAGTCTCAGCTTTGATTGGCAGCTCTACAAAGTCCTGTGATCTTGACCCGATTCCTGCCTGTGTATTAAAAAACTGTCTTGATCTACTACTGCCAGTTAGCACCAAGATTATAAACACTTCCTGGGATGCTAGTAAAATGCCTTCCCAACTGAAAGAGGATAAGTACTAGTTATCACCCTTACCCAAGAAAGCCTCACTGGACTTCGCACTGTTCAACAATTTCCAACCTATTTCTAGCCTGAAGTTCATTAGTAAGTGCATTGAAAGAGCTGTTTCCCATCAACTGAAAGCTCACGTTAATGACAACAACCTTGACGACGCATTCCAGTCATCTTATGAACAATATCATAGCACCGAAACTGCACTTATCCGCGTACATAATGACATTATGCGAGCTATCGACAGGCATGGAGCTGTAATTTTACTGCTTCTTTAACTCTCCGCCGTTTTCGACACAGTGGATCACACTATCATATTAACAAGGCTTCGTGATCGTTTCGGAATTGAAAGAAAGGCTTTATATATCCTAGTTTCAGTCTCACTGAGAGAAAGCAATTTGTATGTGTCAGTGGTGGTGGCGTGTCGTCAAGTCATGATGTCTGCTGTGGTGTTCCCCAAGGATATGTGTTAGGTCCTATCATGTTCCTTCTGTACACTTCACCGCTGGCTGATATCGTCAGGCATCATAACTTATGTTACCACTTATATGCTGACAATACATAATTATATCTGTCATTTTATAATTATTATATATAACCATCTGTATACTGGTGATATGGAAATGGAGAAATCTAAATTGGAAGCCTCCACGTTCATGGATGCTAAAGAACAACCTCACGCTTAACCAAGACAAGAGTGAACTTTTATTAATTGGATCTCAGCACCACCCAAGGTCTTCTCTCGATGTCATTGTCGTTGGAGATGAGAGTATTCACCATTCAAAATCTGCCAGGAACATTGTTGTAATATTTGACAATAACTTAATTCCCAGGTTACAGCTATCTGTAAATCGGCTTTTTAAGATTTACATAACATTGGTCGTATTAGGAAATATCTCACTAAGTCAGCAGCTGAAGCTTTTGTCCACGCCTTCATAACATCTAGGCTCATTACTTAACGGAATTCCGCAACATCTTGTACAAAAACTACATCATATTATGTACAAACGCCACTGCAAGACTCATTACCTCCACCAAGTAGCATGAGTATATCACGCCTGACCTTATCGGCCTTCATTGGCTTCCAATTGCTTATCGTATTGTTTTTCAGTTAAGATCTTACTCATTACTTGTAAGGCTCTTAATAATCTTGCACCGTTGTATGTTAGTGAAATACTTGTCAAAATATGTTCCATCGTGTCATTTACGCCCCTCTATTAAATACTTGGTTTTTACAGCGAATCGCAAAACCTATGGTGCGATGGCTTTTTCTGTCGCTGCTCCAAAATTTTGGAATGAACTTCCACTGGACATTAGACATAGCTCTTCTGTAAATATATTTAAAAGTAAGCTCAAGACATTTCTTTTTAAACAAGCCTATAATCTGTAGTCATAGTTTTATAATTCTTTGTATTCTTAATATAGCCGTTTTTAATAAGTTATCATTATCTCCGCATTTTTAGGAATTTTTAGATTGATTAATATTCTTAGATATTTTCCTTTTCATATTTCATATATTTATTATTGTTCAGCGCCATTGGATAATTCATAGAGTATGGCGCTATATAAAAGCTTTTTCTTCCATATTATTTATTTATTCGTGAGAAACATCGGTAAACATGCGAGCGGTCATTTTGGTAAATGCCTTGTATGTTATATTCACCTTTAGGCGCTCTGCAGGTGAATATAGCGACATATGACGTAATTCTCGACCAATCAGAGCACGGGAATCTCTATATTCACTGATGAAATTATACTAAATTATACATATTATTATTATCATGCTAACTAGATACGAACTCAGCTGTATCAACTCCCGCCTCGATGTCACCAAAGGCTTGGTTACCCTTTAAAATGGCGGTCAGTAACTATGAATTGGGCTATTGTGATGCTGGTGGCATAGATTCGCGTGGATGAAAAATTAGTGATGCTGTAGTGAGGAACGTATAGCAACTTGATTTCACTCCAAGGTGGCCCAAAACGAAGATGCTAGAATATAATTTATAATCTAATTGTAATACTATGTTCCATCGTTGTCGAGGAAAATGGTTGGAAATTCACAAGCGGTTTCTCTTCTATCCTAGACCGGGTGTCAGTTTGATAGTCTCGTTTTAAATAATAATAATAATAGTCTAAACTTATATAGCCCACTTTTCTAAAATTCAAAGGCGCTTCACAAATAATTACAAACTAAATAATAAGTTAAACATGACAAGAGACTAAATATTATAAAAACCAAGCAACTAAGTTAAACATGATTTAGACTAAACATAATCGAAAACTAAATATCACAGGCCTGTTGAAACAAAAATAAAACTTGAAATTTCAAATCAATCGACAGTACCCCATTAGCAACTTAAACCTCAGGTATGATTTGTGCTGTTAAAAGAGAAGGGCCTTTGGAACGAGCGGACCATTTTTGTTGAATCCACGATCTGTGACCACCTTTGTGACCAATCAGACACCACGATTCTCGAACACCTGGTAGTACTGGCGAGACAGCTCCGATACTTGCTAGAGCAGGTGCTGCTGGTAAAGCGTAATTATTTTTAGGGTGTCGGGCGCTGTCCTGTACTGCTATCAGGACCATCGTGTTTTCAGGGAGGGAGTTGATGTAATTCAACATGTCTGTGCCGGAAGATGCGTCAGCTAAAGTGTCAAATGAAGCATGGGAGTGAAGTGTCCCGTTCATGTACAGTGTGACAATGTTGTGTCCTCGTACCTGGAACAGAAAAGCAAACTATAAATTCATTTCATTCGTTACAGTTTTGAAGGCAGCCGGTATCGTTTGAGGACCATGCAGGTCAATAGACCTTTCCCGCACCTAAATGGCCCCAAGTCGAGATTGATGGCCGGGGTAGACAAAAATACAGTAAATGTATGAAAATGTGGTGGTCCCTTCACGTAGGCAACACATGAATTGCTATCAAAATACAATAGAATTAACACAATAGAAAACAATAGAACGAGATACACAGTACAATAGAACACAATACACAATACAATTTGGTAGTAATTCATGTCTGCCTACATGCACACCGCGGCAAAACGGTATGCTCCGCTGGCCAAAAGAACGAAGGCTCTGCTGTCAAATACAAATTACCGAGGGTTTCAACTTTTTTAGTAAATAATTTTATAACTTAGTAAACTCACAATGAATTACAAATTAAGAAAACTTCAACCTGTTAAAGTCTTAGGCTTAGCTTTTAAGTAGTTTTCTTAGTTTTTGACAAAACAGTTCACAAATGAATACTTTTAAGCAGAAACGTTAAAATCACGGCATGTGCCTGTTGTTTCATTTCAGTTTTCGCGGGAAACTGGGGGCGGCCGCGTGCGGACAAGAAATAGCAAATACGCATGCGCGTGACGTTTTGCCGCGGTGTGGCCTACATGAAGGGAGAACCGAAAATGTCTACTCCAATCTCGAATATATAATTGGTGCCATTGTTCGTGGGAATTGGAGCAGAATGCTGTGTTTATTGCAGGAGGTGCTAAATGAAGTCGCGTAATTATAACGCTAATAGGCCCTTTTGCAGGAAACAGTGATGTGCTGATATATCACTTCAATAAAAATTGAATTGCCTTCGTTATCCCATTGGAAAGGCTTAATTACTGGATGGCAAACAAATTTTCAAACGCTGTTTTAGAAAGATCGACAATCAAAAGACCATTCCATAAATGGCGTCCAATGTAAATAGGTATTGTCCTGGAGACTGTAGCCTCGTGTTCACGTTGCCAAACAAAAGCGTTTTCACATGAGTGTGAGTAAACAATGTTTTTGTTTAATTGGGCGCCATTTATACAATGGTCTGTTGGAGGTGGAAAATAGCATTTACAAACATGTTTCGCTAATAACAGTACCGATCTCGTACGAGTGTCTTGAATCACATTTTTTTACCGTCCAGTACAACTACGTGATCGTATTCTGCATAAGGCCCATTGTGGAAGCACGATGCTATGCAATTTATACAATGCCGTGATTGGTTTTCAGTTTATAGCGGGTGTGACATTTGACAATAAACAAACATCACGGCCCTCAAAATTAAATAACATAAAACAATATAAGTTCAATAATGTTGATAACAATATAGTTGATTACTCTATTCTGAATAATGATAACTAAAATTATTTACAACAATTACAAGGCCCTGAAGACTATGACAATTTTTGAGACCTCAATAAATTTCTATTTAGCGTACCAGGGGCGTAGACAAGATTTTCTCGGAGTGACGCACAATAGACCCTTTGCAGCTAACAAATCAGGTGGTTGCACTGGAGAGCAAAAATATCTGACTTCATTTATTCAAATGCCTTGTACGAGATCGGTAGTGTTATTAGTAAAACTTATTTGTAAATGCTATTTTCCACCTCCAATTGATTGTCGATCTTTCTAAAACTGTTTTTTTAAAGATAGCTTGCTCTCCAGCATCCATGGCAACGCCTTTCCCATGGGGATCACGAGTTCATTCATTCGTTAACGAAGTATTATATCAGCACGTGACTGTTATCTGGAAAGAGCCAATCAAAGCCATTCTTGGAATTTTAGTGAATTGGCGCGCCAGTGAACACTCTCCTATGATTGGTGAATGGCAAATGCATTGTCTGAATTCATTTTAAATGTAACATTACGTCACTTTCCAGGATATGGAAGGTAAAATCTGATAGGTCCATAACACAATGAGGTGTGCATATTGGAAGCTAATTAAGTGCCCGGGTAAGCAGACGTTACTTTTTCTTCGAATTTACGAGGGTGAAAAATACGTCTGCATAGCAGGCTAGCACATTTGGGCCCGCGGGCAGATAATTTTGGGGCCGGCTCTCTTCATTTCACGCCAAAAAATAAAGGTGTCGGTCCCAAAATGCTCGAGTTTGAGTTTATTGGATTTGATTCGTCACATTAACTGTTAATTAAATTAAAGATATATAAAAAGAAAAGATATGTGACAAGGAAGTCTCAACTAGAAACTATAAGGGCGTATGGACTGTTCAGGCTCCTAGACCTATATATATATATGCATTATTTGCTCGCAAATACGATGTTATGCCTCCAATCGAATGTAAACGTTACCTTATCCTCGAGTATAATGCAGTCAGGTGTACCGAGGGCATTGGGATGGATTTATTGCCATCACCCCCTCTAAGAAAAACACGTTTTCGCGCCACTTGGCACATTTGTCAGTTTATGACAAGACATATCAAACTATTTATTGAGAAAAGTGTCGTTCCTGAGAGCTCCCTGTTATATTCCATATATTGTCAATATATTCCATATATGGAAAGCAGGACGGATCGTCGAATACTAGAATACGTCCAGGAAGTGTAGCGAGCCGGCAGAAGAGAGAGGGATACAACGTAGGCTACAGGAAGTGCGATAAAAAAATCGATAGCGAAATTTGAAAAGGATGAGCGTATGCATCACTAGCATCTAGTCAGACCCAAATATTACTCTGAACGACAACAATTGTTTGATATGTACCATTTTGTTTTTTTTTCACCACCTCCCTTATGTTAGCCACCTTTGTAATCGGTTCATCGCTCTCACGGGCAACGTAATTATTTTTATCATTTCAGCTTACTTACATATGTATTTTGATATATATGTTAATAAAACGGCTATGTATTTTTCACACATAGCCATATTTACCGGCATATTTGTCTCTTGTTGCCATGCGAACAGAGCTCAGCACATGTACAGACTGCGGTTTGCCTTAGTTATTTATATCAGGAAGATCGAAGGCTATAACAAATTACATGATTACGACGGAAAACGGTGTCAACTATCGGAACTAATTATGATGAGAATAATTTATGATGATAACAAAAGTAACAAGTTAATAAATAGTATATAAGTTCAGTAGATTCTAATATGTATTAACTAAGAATTGATCAGGTACATTTTCAGATTTTATTTAAACAAATTGAGACTGGCCAAGCTAGTTAGTTTACTATCGAGTGAATTCCAGAAAACAGGGCCTTAGTATTTTAAAGAAAACTGTTTCATTTTGAAAATTGGAAGCGCTTCTAGTATTGTAATTGTGGATTTGGTTGGCTGAAATAAATATAGATTATCGAAAGCAGGTGGTAATAAGTTATTGGAATAAGAGAACATAAATATTCCTTTTTGCAAGGAATTAATGTTGTAAATAGTCAAAATCGATAACAATTGATTTTGACTATAGGTTCCGAGAAAGCCTTGAAGTCAGCTTTGGCTTATTAAGATAAGTACTTACTATCTTATATAATAATACGCTAAGTGTGCGTGTGTGTGCGTGGGTATTAACGCTCTTTCCCAGGCTCCCTCGATCGATATGGTAATATGGAGGACGGCCACAGACGACGAATCATGCGAAAGGTTGCTCTCTGACTCTGTCTTGGTACGGTCTTGGTTGCATTTGAGGAAATAATGTTAAAATGAAATGAGTTTTCTCAAGTTCTACACTTAGTTGGGCGAGAAAGCCATCGAATTTACGGGAATCTGTTTTACGGAAAACCTGGGTGAGCAAGCCATCGAGTTTATGAGAATCTGTTTCAGGGAAAACCTAGGTGAGCAAGCCATCGAGTTTACGGGAATGATTTAGGGAAAAGGCATATCGTCAGGCGAAGCGGCCGAAGTCAAACGACCGAACGAGGTAAGACCAGGTAATCTCATCCTCATTAATTATTCATGAGGTAACCAACCAACCATGTGCCCAGAATTCGATCACATGACGATCCTTGAAACCCCGGAAAGTACTCCCAGAACTCCCAGGGGTACATTCAAGCAATTTGTTTCAGTCCAAGGACTGAATTAATTTTGTTCCAGTCCAATGACTGCTTTCTAGTGGAATGGCAAATCTTGTGGCCTCCAAAGCGGCAATTTTGTTCTCTCTTGCGTTCATCCATTCATCAACTACTTCTGTTCTTGTAACGCATTGACAGTGGTACAGCTTTTAACAACATTTTAATTTCTTCCTCTTCGGCACGGCTCCGCGCTTTTATGAAACGTTTGAGTGGTCTAAACTCTTCTTCATCGCTCTCAGTCTCTTTCACGACAAGTCATGTTGAAATGACGCCAAACCAAATTTAATACTGGAACATTGACGTCCCAAATGACAAGAAACAATAATTAAACTGCTTCATTATGATGAACAAATCAATTGTCAACCTGTACCCGGAATAAAAACAACATCCCTCCCGAATAATTAATGACAATGAGATGTCATTTCAAAGCCTCCTCGGCTCCACCTCGGACTGGAACTAATTGCGCGGACTTGAAATCCCGTCCAGTCCGAATTGGAGGCTTTGAAATATTACTTCAAACATAGTTAGAAATGTTGTCCGTGGAAAAGGCTGTTGATTTTTTTATCTTACAACTGTATGGTGTGTCGAAGAGCAAAATATTGTGTCCATGTCTGTTCTCTGTAGTTTCCTTTGTACTTAGACTTAAATTAGATATAAAAACCAACTGTTTCCTTGCCCAACTATCGTATGCTCTTCAGACCAGAAACTCACAACAACCAGACATTCAAATAACTTGGCTTTTCATTATTGTTTTTATTCCGTTTTCCTGCTTCCATCAATGCTCTTTCGGCGACCATATTTGTTTTCGTTACACGAATTCATGGCTTCGAGCTGCCTGTGACCGTCAGTTTTGGTACTTTTTCGACAATAGGTATAATTGTGTTCATCGGCGGTTTGGGAAATTAACTGAGATCCGTAAGATATTATTGCCTTTTTTATCAAAACATCAACACGTTAAAAACCTCTAGCCGGCTAGACTATGTTACTATAATCACAGGCAGCCCAAGCTCTGTATTTGCACTGTGTGACTATTATTTCACAAAATTCTCAGATAAAGAAAATAAACTTACCTTAAGAGTTTGTTGTTGTCCTGTTGTTTCTCTGGGGTCTAGAAATGGCGGTTATGGGACATTTCTCTCACTTTGGGTTTTTCGCTCTTCTCTGTCTAAAATAAAGGAAAGGCTGCATACTCAAATTCAAACCACGAGGCACTTAAGGCCGATTTTTCGCACGAAAACTCGTCCGATAAGCGTAATTTCCTCCGTCAGGTGAAAGATAGGTAGTTTTTCTTATCCCAGAAGTTTACAGACTTGAGAAATCATTATCCTATCTCTTCCAAATGAACTCATTTCTTTTAAAAAGCCCTCTCATTCTTCGTCAGAAACTACATGTTTGCTGCTATTCGGTCATGACCGTGGCAAACTCGACTTTGTAGCCTGGTCTGCTGACAAAATTCCTCTTTCCGGCAGAGGGACAGTCAATAAATTGCCAGATACGTTACTCTCTCCCGGCCCACGGGGTCTAACGTGCCGCCTATTGTACTGAGTAGCCAATCGCGTGGCTACAATTTCAAACAAGTTGACAACGCTTGACGACGGCTACTTCCCAAAGATCACGGGCTCAGAACTTATACATTATATACCTTATTTTGAAACTTCTCTACAAATGAATCGGCTCTATGGTAAAGTAGTTTAGAGCGCGCGCCTCGAATCCAACGTTTCGGAGTTCGATTCCACACAAGCCAGTAACATTTTTTAAAATTCTTTTTCTCCTTTCTCAGTTTTATTTAATCTTTTCCTCTATTTTAAGCTATTAGGGCCGCCTTCCACACTAAAACTTTGTTTTGCATTGGCTCTCAAGCTCCAACACGGTCATGACCTCGATATTTATTTATATTAGTATAGTGCAATGATATAAAATCCTGTGAAAGTATCGGATTAACATACTTTGCATGCGATCATTTGAATCAATAAAAACCCGTGAAAATTAACTGATACATCAATTTGCTTAATTATAAACTCAAACAAAGTTTTAGTGTGGAAGGCGGCTCTATTAAATAGCTTAAAATAGAGGAAAAGATAAAATAAAACTGAGAAAGGAGAATTTTTTTTTTTAAAATGTTACTGGCTTGTGTGGAATCGAACTCCGAATCGTTGGATTCGAGGCGCGCGCTCTAAACCACTTTACCATAGAGCCGATTCACTTGTAGAGAAGTTTCAAAATAAGGTATATAATGTATAAGTTCTGAGCCCGTAATTTTTGGGAACTAGCCGTCGTCAAGCGTTGTCTACTTGTTTGAAATCGTAGCCACGCGATTGGCTACTCAGTACAATAGGCGGCACGTTAGACCCCATGGGGAGAGAGTAACGTATCTGGCAATTTATTTACTGTCCCTCTGCCGGAAAGAGGAATTTTGTCAGCAGACCAGGCTACAAAGCCGAGTTTGCCACGGTCATGACCGAATAGCAGCAAACACGTAGTTTCTGACGAAGAATGATAGGGCTTTTTCAAAGAAATGAGTTCATTTGGAAGAGTTAGGATAATGATTTCTCAAGTCTGTAAACTTCTGGGATAAGAAAAACTACCTATCTTTCACCTGACGGAGGAAATTACGCTTATCGGACGAGTTTTCGTGCGAAAAATCGGCCTTAAGTGCCTCGTGGTTTGAATTTGAGTATGCAGCCTTTCCTTTATTTTAGACAGAGAAGAGCGAAAAACCCAAAGTGAGAGAAATGCCCCATAACCGCCATTTCTAGACCCCAGAGAAACAACAGGACAACAACAAACACTTAAGGTAAGTTTATTTTCTTTATCTAAGAATTTTGTGAAATAATAGTCACACAGTGCAAATACAGAGCTTGGGCTGCCTGTGCTATAATTATCGTCTTTGTTGATTTCATGTAAGTTCCGCGGGTCCCTGCTAGTATTATAATAATGCAGATACGGATAGACTAAAGTGAGAGCAGACGGACGTCTGCGGAAAATAAAAACTAGATTCGCATATAACACCTATCGACTTTGATATTTTTTCCCTACGTCATTAATATGTGATTTCCAGGTAACATCTCGAACGGCAATAATAACACCTAGGAAGGAGGTCTGAGATACTTGGATAATTGATCAGAATGCGAGAAAATTGGATGCTGTTGTAAAAAGATAGTTAGGATCCTTATGGGATAGAAAAACGCTTGTATCATCTGCAAATCGAATAAACTTAAAAATGGGAGAGACACAGGATACATCATTGATGTAGAGAAGAACAAATAATGGCCCTTAGGATCGAACTGGGGGGCACTACAGGTAATACTTTGATATGTTGAGTTAGTATTGGTAAACTGCACAGAATGACTGTTTTCTGTTTGAGAAATAACTCTTAACCCACTTGAGCACGACTCCACGTAAACCATAGTGGTAAAGCTTGTCAAATAAAATATAATGTTTACAGTATCAAAAGCCTTCGATCCCAATAGTGGATTCATTTCGATCCAGGCCTGATGAAACATTATTCATAAGTTGAATAAGCGCTAGAGATGTGGAGTACAAGTGTAAGTTTTCTAAATCCATATTGGTGATCATACAAAATACGTTTAGCATTAATGAAGTCAAACATTAATGTGATACATTTAGAAAAACAAGGCAAGATAGATATCGGTCTGTAATTAACGATTAAAGCTAGATCGTCGTTTTCAAAGATAGGAACTACACTAGCGAATTTCATGCTATTAGGGACAATGCCCGTTGAAAATGATAAATTTATTATGTGTTTTAAGGGCTCAACAATATTTTCTATTGATCGCTTAATTGATAGCAGTCGTTGGTATGTTGTCATAACCGGAGGCCTAATACTTGCATGGTTTAAGACCATTAGAAATTCTGATATTTTTTTCATTATTTGTAGGATTGAGAAAGATAGTCTTGAAAATTTCCAAGTAGAAAAGAAGTATGAGATACAGTCGTTTGGTACGTGGATTTGTTTCGGCTAAATTGGGTCCAATATTAGTAAAATATCTACAAAACCGATTAGCAATTTTCTGTAGAGTCTGTTATTTCCTGGTTGTTCACCTTGAATCTTATAGAAGGTTTAGGTTTAGATTTACGTTTATGGATAATTTCATTTAATAATTTCCAGGTCTGCTTGGCGTTACGTTTTTACCTTGTTTAACTGCTTCTCAAACTAATTACGCTTAACTGCGTAATAAGTGATTTAATTTATTTTTATAACTTTTATATATATCTATGTTATTTCTTAATTGAATTCAATAAGGCGCCAGAGATCCATGTTTTTTTTATCGAAATGAGAGCTTTTGGAAGGGAAAACACTCAATAGTAGATTTACCGTAGATTTCGGACCAATCAGTGCCGTTTAGGAAGTATCAAATGTGACTTTGTTGTTATTTGCACTCAATCCCCAGAGATTCAAATGACAATGGGCATGGCGGCCATGTTGGTGTACAGAACAAAAGAAGCTAACGAAGAATCTATTGTTAACTGTACACCAACATGGCGGCTATGACGTCACGTGCAAAGGGTCCATAGGATACGACCTACAGAACACTGAAGTCTAACTGGAGATACTAGGGACCTTAAGCAACCACGACGGCAACGTCTAGGACGACGGCATAAAACAATAGCCTTAATTACAAAATACAACAACTGCACATGAAAATGCACGTAGTCGCCTACATTTTCACCGTTCTCTGCAAAAACACAACGTGAAAACCCCAAATTGTACGTTTTAAACACAACGCGAACGTAGAAAGTAAATCAAATCATTTTTCGTTCAGCGTGATCGGAACTCTATAGTCATTATATGTTTCGAAAATCTGGTTGTGAAAAACAATTGAAGGCGAACAAGGGAAATAATAAACACCAAATTTCGGGAGAATGTTTTTTCTACGTCCCGTCGTCACTGCCGTCGCCGTCCTGGTTGCTTAAGGTCCCTATTAGTAAATAGGGGTCCGGTCAGTTTAAACGTGTTAAATCATTAGTAAAAATATTGTTGCCGTGTTGGCAGTTATGCGCGTGAGGGTCTAGTAATTAGCTGGAAAATCATTGACGAAAACAATGCGTCAAGAAATTCACCCGTAATTGAGTACTCCATTAAGGATATTTAAATTTAAATCGTCCATTAAAGGAACAGTGCCATGCTTAGTGCGCATGCGCGAATGTTTGAATTTTGGTTGGGTTGTCCAGAAATCAAAAGATGGGGAGAGATTTGATATGCGAAAAAAATCCTCTTCCATCGGCTTTGCCTAAGTTTCATTTGACCTTATACCTATTTAGAATAGTAATTTAAGTTTTATATCCTAGGATTTAAGATGGTATTTCGTTCGTCTCTGTAATTTTTGCGTGTATTTTTGACTCTGAATTCAGTGCCCTTGGACGGTTCGTCGAGCGTAGGAATTAATGGCTACAGAAGAAAGCTGCCGTCTCCTGGTAGTTTCGTCCAAAGCATTTGAGAGGGAGACAATGAACGGCCTAGGAAACTTGGAGACAGTGAGAATGTAGGAGAGACATTTACTCTGCTTGTAAGTCGCTGAATGTACTATGATTCGCGTGCATGTATTGAAGTGTCAACACGGCCTTCGCTCGGTACAATTCAATTAAGGCCTCGCTATTTAGCAAAATCGAACTCTTTTCTTGCCCGATTTTGTCGTGGAAGCGCTCCTATAATTGTACAACAACTCATCCTAAAATCACAAAGCCCCCAAGCTATGAAGTGAGAAAGTTGGTTTCCTCATAGTATCGCTTTCACTTCGCAGCGAAACTGCAGTAGAATGGAATATTATAATTCACACAGAAGTTGTTGTTTGTTTATGAGTCGGAATTGCCGAGTGGATTCCTAAACTTTATCCCGAATACCATACATGTAGATCTTCGAAGTACTATCTCATGGTCCAGTGGGAAGTTTATACGATTCTAAATCCTGAACTCCTCAACTGATGCAAATTACAAAACTATTAACTCTAAATTTCGTGCTAGCGAAGTTCCAGATCAGTTGGGTTTTGACTTGATGTGACATTAACGGCATATACCAAATGGAAGATATCGCTTTAGGAATCTGGGGAAATATCTGCAAACCTTGCAAAATTGAGGAGGGGTGGAGGAGTGGAAAAGCATATATATTATTGTCAATAACGGCTGTGACCTCCCCTATTAGAAATGGATTGAATGAAGTTCAGCGTTATAATGATAGTTTCGGTACTAAACACCACGAATACAACATAATGGTTACGAATTTGGGGTAAGATCTGCGAATCTTACGAAACTGAGGGGGGAGGGGTGAAATTAATTAGCATTTGCTGTTAATAACAGCAACTTTCTGAGTTATTACTCGCACAAATGATGTTCGAGGGGTGGGGGGATAAGGATTAGAATTGAGGATGGAATAAAAGAGGAAATTAATACGTACCAAATTTACTTGAGAGCATATTGTGTTGATAGCAAACAAATTTGATGTTCATCTATTACTTAACAACTTCTAAATCTCATAATGATTTTAATTCTTCCTATATTAGATATCCATTTGATAGAAAACAAATTTCGTGTCCATCTTTTAATGCCTCCCACATTGAAGCTTGTAGCATGAAGTGTTTTCTCTTATAGTTACAACAATAGAGTCCCAAACTGATCTTCCTCCTTCAACTTACTTTTTTGCTGAGTTCAAGTCCATTTACTGTGATATAAGCTCTCCCTGGAGTGCCTGGTGTTTTGTTGGGATCGTCAAAACACTCGGATTTAAGGATAATGTTGATATAGCCTTGAAAAAACAACAACAAAATATGCATTAATGACTTTTTTTAGCTACCTGTATTATATAGAGCGGTTGTCAATTGACTACTTTGGTTTTGCATTTTCTTAGCTTTTCCATTGGCTGTAAAAATGTTTTCCAGTTATCAGCCAATCGAGTTCTAAACTAAAACCAAACATTGTTTCAGTCCGTCGGGCAATCAATTTTTGTTTGAGCGAGAGTTTAATAATTCACGATTGCGTTCACTTTTACTCGTGATTGGCTCAAGTAAAACCAATCATGAATTACTTCAGCTCGTGTCTTTACTTGCTCCCGTGATTGGTATAGGAAATCAAATGGGGACGAGTGTAATTAGGTATTAATGTCACGCGTGTTTGTCAAAATCGAAGTGATTTCCCGAGCCGCTTATTACGTAGATTTTGACAAACACATTAATATTATAGAGAGCAAATTACGATCCAGCAAAACATTATTTTAAGCGTGCGTAAGCGCGAAATTGGGGATTAATTTGTCCTCTATGGTATTACTTCTGTAATTACTTTGGTTTTGGCTTAACGATACTCAATCGAAAACCACTCTAACAAGAGTGAGTGATTGGCCAAGAGTGAGTGTGTCAAATCGTTAACTTTAATACAATACAATACAATACAATACTTTATTTACCCACGTGTCAACTAGGAGCTATATAACTCGTTAAAACTTGAACGTGAACTTAAAAATAATAAAAAAATTACAATATATATATGTGTATAAATATTCTATTAAAATTTATAATAAAATCTAATAAAATGTATTTCACCCCTTTATTAATAATAATGTGAAAAGTATCCCCTCCCACATTGCAACCAACCCCTTCCCACAAGAAAAGAAACACCCCGATGGCACCCCCCCACCCCCCCCCCCCCCTCCAAGGGAAAATAAGACCAACACCCTCCTCCATAGACAATTACCCCAATAATTTACCCTAATCCCTAACGTAAAAATACTATCCCTACCGTACCCCTATAAAAAGTATTTTCTCCTGAGCCGTGACGTGTCTGTTAGTAAAAAGTAAAAGCAAAGAAAAAAAGCTGTATCAGTTCTTAGTCTGAAATTAACAAAATCTATAAAACTAAAACGAACCATGAAGTAGCACTATGCCATATTAAGCTAAGTTAAAATCAATAGATTCTATGGCATTTTTTTTTTTTTGAAGGTCTTAATATCTTTACATTCGCGGATCTTAGGTGGTAAATTGTTCCAAAGTCTACTAACAATATATGAGAAGGATCTATGCCTCCATTCATATTTAAAGCGTGGTTGTACCAGCCTAGTGCCACTATCTCGTAGGTTGTACTTCACAATTTTAAGTTTTAAAAAATATTGATGTATGAAGGACCTTGATCATGCATACATTTATAAAGTAGGGATAACGACTGAAAACATCTACGCTGGGCCAAGGTTTAAGTGCAGAACGTTATGCCTTCATGAGTTTTGAGATTGAAAATAGAACTGGAACAGAAAGCAGAGAAGAACAATGATGAGGACCGGGTACAAAAACATTGTGTGAACATCTGGAATGATTCAGTACAAACTTTAGTGGTTACTAAACAGAGCATGAAATATAACCTGCGGCCAGTTGAGATGAACGAATTGCTTTTTAAAGTCGCCAAGTAGTGACATAACATCATCAAACGACACTCACAAGCGGTCGAGATGTTTCTCCCATTACAAGCCTGATTCTCTTGTTCTTGTCCACTACAGTTTGCTCCGTTTCGTTGAGGTGTTGGGTTTGTACAGGTTCGTGACCGAGTTCTTGTGCCGTTGAAGCAGGTTGTTGAACAGGCAGACCATGAACTCCAGTTTGTCCACCCACCGTCTGAGGAGACAACATAACAACAATCAGTGCTCGGCAAAGCCTTGATCATACCGTGTAGATATACTGGGAACTTGTTTAGCAACAAACCCTATCCCTATAGGCCAGTGAGAAGTCATCATTAACTTGGGAACTTCTTTTAGAAATGGTTATAGGGTATACGTATATTTTATGGTTCGGGTTAGGGGTTTAACTCTTTGTCGTCCGGCCCTATAAAAGGGGGACTTTAAAGTCTCTGCACGTCAAAATTCACCCCGCTTCCGGTTTTCATCAGAATTAATTAAAATAAACAGGGTAGTATTCCAGTATAATAAGCCAACCACTGATCCTGTTTGTTTGAATTTTCAACCATCCCCTCGTGGAGAAAAGCCCATTTGTTTTGGCGATTGTTTCGTTTCTTCGATTTTCACGAATTTCGAGGAGCTGAAAATCGGCTCAAAAAAACCTTCCCATTCGCACTTGAAATCAAGAGCAAACACAAAATAACCACTCAGTCGTTACAGTACCTTGTTTAATCTTTCCAACCAGCAGGTTTGTTTTCACAAAACACACCAAACGACTGTGAACCACGCCGATGTTTACACTGCATTTCACTCGACCACATTTTCCTGCTCCCACCTCCAATTGCATGCTGGGTAATGAACAAAAAAATCACAAGGGGACCCCCCTCTGGGACTCCGGTGGGGATTTATTTATTTATAAGTCTTTTACCCCTACAACCAAGAGCGGTGATTTGCACTCAAGCCGTTGCTTTAAAGTGACAAAAACACATCCTAATAATAGGTTGAGCAGGGGTAAAAGAATGCCAACTGCAGGATTCCAAGGATTTCATTGAATAATTTTTTGCTGTGTCTCAAAGCACAAACACAACGGAAAAACCCTGTGAAATCCCCTCACAAGGCCTACTAAAAGCAAACCAAGTACTTTTCAGCCATCCTCAGACTTAATGATGTCTTCAAGCTCTCTGACAGTGGCATTTGTCTCCAAAATTAGAGCACATTTCATTGGAAACCCTACCGAAGCAGCCATACCTACCGTCGACCAGTACGTAGAATTCTCCCGAATGGCATTGTGGGGAAAGTTTGAGCCCTTGGTTTAACAAGTCAGCAGTATTTAATTACCCCGGGCTAGCCAAACTGGAACTGAGGGGGGAGGGTTTAGTTAGCACTCAGGAGTTCACCAATTGAGCTCACACACGATCGGACGACAAAGAGTTAAGGTTAGCGCATGTGACTATTCGCGTCCTTCTAGACGGTATGACCTAGACGCGATCGTGACCTCCCTTTGGCTGTTCATTGCACAATAAGGCAACTTATTAAATTAAAAGGAGACAGTTAAGCACATTGTAGAATTGTGGTAGATAGAGCGGTTTTATCTGAGAAGCAAACTTGGGTAAGTTTAAATGTTATACTGGTCAAAATGGAAAACGTTATAACGAAAATAGTGTCTAGTAATATTTATGTGATGGGTTCAGTAAAATCACTCTTATCAACTTGAAAAAGGTCCTGTTAGCTAGATATAAACGCCTCGTATGTGACTATACTTGTACCTCAAGACAACATTACCATCCAAGTCACTTCATACCTTTATCACAGTGATGTCCAGTTAGACAATTACAACTGTACCCTCCTGTCTGTGTCAATATTGGTGTACAGGTGACATTTGTTGTACATGGGACTTTGGCACAGGCATTATTCTGTAAAAAAGAGGACGCAATTCCCGGCTGTTAATATGGTGCCGGTGGTCTCGGAATCAAGAGACCCTGGCTTCGATTCCATACCGATGCACCCACCCGCGCTCGCACACATTTGTAGTTTGTATATATCTAGTCAGCGGTTTGTCTCATCGTCGACTGGGAGTCTTACTCTATATGCTAAAGACAATTACGAAAATGTAGTATAATGGTAACCAATCCTGTGTTAAGATCGTCAGGATGTGCGACTTGATCTGAGTTACTCAGTTCACATGTCTTCGTATCATTCAACGGTCCAAGGTTATATGGGATACAGTCAGGCTCCATAAACATCGAGTCTTAAACCTTAATTCCTCGACTTTAAGCTAAGCCTTGTGTCCTTGTATCCATAATATAGAGATACTCTACTGAAAGAGGAGCGTACTGGCTAATAAAATGTGTGAAAAGCGGCCAATGGATTGGCTGATGAAAGAGTAGAATGCATAGAAGGGCTCTTGAAAGAAAAGGATTTCATTGAAAAAGTAAATCTATTTTTACAGAGCTAGTGATTCAAAACAAGATGTACACAATCCTCTCTTTCTTTTTTCTAGGCTTCCGGCCTTCGTTATATTGCCTTCTTTCCCCTCTGACCATTTAAAATGTGAACTCGGACGTTGAGAATACACTGATTTCGTTACGATGTTGAAACATTTTCCGATTGAAATACCCATAAAGGAGCATTAAGAAAATGACAGTTTACCTCGACAAAGTGGTATTGGTAACCACTCCTGGTGCGTAGATCGTCAGGATGTGCGACATGATCTGAGTCACTCAGTTCACATGTCCTCCTGTTATCAGTCAAAGGTCCAAGGTTAAATGAGATACAATTAGGCTCCATATAGCATGGAATCATGCAATCTTGACCATATTTCAATTGTACGCTATTGATCACGTGATTCATGAGTGATTTCCCTTTGATATTGTGTTTGAATACCAATGTCCGACATCCACCTGCGACAAGAAAGTTAGTAGAATTTTTTAACCAGTATAACTGAATGACTAAAATGAACATTTAGTGATGGATACCACTTGTATCGACCATACTATTTCCTCAGTTTTATACATCGGAATTAATTTCAACGACATAATACTTAAGAAATATAAATTAGTTTTCCTGTTTACACAGACTTATATAAACACGAAAGGACATGTTGGTGAGCGTTTCCATAGCTATACTTTAAGTTGAGTGTTTGCATAACGCTATGTAAACAAATATTGTTTGCTATCAGTATCAGTTTCTTTTATGAAATATCAATTAGGAAAGTTGAAGAAAATCTCGATCTCAACTGAAATCATGCTCGTGTTTACACTAAGGATTCTTTTAGTTGCCAACGTTGCTGTAATTCCTTCCTCTTCAAAAACATATCATGTACTTCTCATTACGAAGAACTTACAAGATTGATCAAAGCTCTTTAAATATCGTAGCTTCTATATGTCTCGGAATCCTTTCACATTGCACGGTTTTCGCCGACAACATGAAGTTAGTGGTAAATAAATGTTTGTATACAACTGGAACATTCGGACAGAAGATTTTTATCAGTATTTATTTGTCGAAGTTTATGAAAGATTTACTGAAAAAAAACTCGTTAGCAAATCATACACCCAGAAGATGATAAACATTAAGAGCACAGCTGGAATCGTGAGTCCCTTACCCCCAACTTCTTGCTTCATCCTTTTTCTAGAGAATGTTTTCATAGTGGATGTATGATGATTATTCCATTGTAGAAATGAGGAAACCGTTCTCGATAAAACCCCAAATCTATAATTTATCTAGTATCGTCTTAAGCTTCGATCACACGAGCATGAGAGTGCGTGAGAGTTTAGGGATGAAAGTTGGGATGAAGCTGGTTTTCTTCAACTCCCATCGACTTAACGATCTCAGATGATCGTTAATGCAAACAAGATTCATAATCCATGACAGTTGGCGAGAGTCACACAGAAACACCAAAAATCTCGTCGAATGGTGAAACTTTGATCAGGTTCAAATTTGATGAGAGCGCATTAGAGTCATTGAGAGTTCAGGCGGTCATTAACAGGGCGCGAGGGAGTTGGAACTCCGGGCATAAGAATTAACAACTATAACTTCTATACGTGCATTTGCATCTTCATTTGCTGCTTCAACCGTATTCGGCTACTTTATAGCTCCAATAACTGGTTCGAAATATCAACGTAAGTATAAAACTTAAGCATTTAATTGTAACAATGTGTACGATCCATTATTTCCGTTGTAAACTGATTTTCGTATGTGCTATAGGCATTCCAAATGTTTAAGCTCTGTTTTTTTTTATGCGTTAGAATTTCTTTTTTCATGGTTTTGCTGAACAGATAAACTGACAGAAGTACGTTAGCTTACGTATAATAGTGAAAGAAAACCTTCTACTAAACTTACCTCCAGCGAATGTTCCTCTAAGATTCCAAGAAACCAACAAGAAGGTCAACATCGAGTTTGACATAATGAACTGACGAAAATGTTGAAAATTTCAGAATATCTTATATAATAATACGCTAAGTGTGTGTGTGTCAGTCAGTGTGTGTGTGTGTAACGCTCTTTCCCAGGGTCCCTCGATCGATTTCCTAACGAGGTAAGACCAGGTATTCAAACACAGTTAGAAATGTTGTCCGTGGAAAAGGCTGTTATTTTTTTATCTTACAACTCTAATAGTAATATATTTTGTCCATGTCTGTTTTCTGTATCCAGTTTCCTGTGTTCTGAGATATAAAACCAACTGTTTCGGCGGCCAGATTTGTTTTCGTCACACGAAATCATGTCTCGAGCTGCCTGTGACCGTCAGTTTGGGCACTTTTTGACAAGAATTGTGCTCATCGGTTTAAGAAATTAACTGAGATCCGTAAGATATTATTCCCTTTAAAAAAAATTAAAATACAACCTTGAAAACATCAACACGCTAAAAACATTGTGCCAGGAGCCAGTCAGCCGGCTAGACTATGTTACTATAATTTATCATATTTGTTGATTTCCTGTGAGTTCCCACGGGTCCCTGCTAGTACACTAAATAATATCCTAACCGTCTGGAGAATATGAGATTAGATTTGTATTACTGAACGCCAAGTTTTCGTTTCCATGCGTGAGACACTATATACCTTTTTTACAATAAAAGTTTAGATAATGAAACGGGTGACATGTCGTGTCTCTATATTTTGATTAGGTTGTTAAATAATACATATTGATGTAGCATCAGTTCAAAACAAGTAAAACAACAACAAACAAAGGAGGGACAAGAGACGTGAAGAGATGGAGGCAGGGGGCGATATTTTGTGTGGTACTAAATTATTTATTGAATAGAAAAAAACATAAGACAATTTAAATTCGGAGTTTACATCAAAACTGTAATTTTAATTATACGTTTTTACAGATAAAATCAATGTGACAACATGACTCTTTTGTTAACGGTTGAACTTGTTACTTTCCTTTAGTTAACTACTGAACTGCATATTTTTAAGAACGAGAATTCAGATTCGGTTCAATAACCAGAAAAAAAGCTAATTCGTTAGTTTACGAAGCGAAACTGTGAATTTAATTGCGTTGCGCTGCATCAGAAAATTACAAGTAGGAAATTAATGGGCTTAAGGTATCTTCTGATCATACATAAACATAAACAATGAAAATATTTTCCAAAAACATTGCTTGGCTAATACTCGTTGTGTCACTTCCCGTTCTAGTTTTGCTGCCTCTCTGTTTGTCATATTATACTCTCTCTCTCTGATGGGCCGTCTTCTCTTTGTATGATCACCTGGAAATTATGTTGGATTTTCGCTGCTCAATCCTGGCTCGCCATCTAAAATGAAGAGTGTCGTTGAGTCAAACAGTAGTGCAGGAGGGTTAAAGAGCAAATCAGGCAGGCCTTCGTTCCTCAACTTCTCTACTTCTTCCTCGGAATACAAGCGATTTGTTTGGCCTCCTACCCTTCCCAGACTCTCTCTTGACTTTTGAAACTCTTTATCAGTCGGAATGCTGTATAATATAGTTTGCCGTTTTCTAAGATACCTGTCAAGGCACAGGGAGCGCTATAGTTTCTGAGTTAGCATTATAATAATTATATGAAATTACAAAAATTAAGTTTTATAATCGTTCGTCTGGTTTTTATTATTGTTAGTTTTCAAGTTCTTTTAAACAAATCCTCCCCTTAAATAAAAAGTTAAAAAGGTCAGCGGATATTATATATCAATTGGAGAAACACCAACAATTAAGCTCCACAATAAAATGCCAATTTTTACCAAGGAATTTACACTCAGCGCTCCGTTCGGGCGAATAAAAAAAGCGAAGTAAATTACTTTTCTAGTAAAGATAAAGCAGAGGAGGACTCAAAGTTTGCAAAGAGGCAGCGCTTGTGCCTGATATGGAAAGCATACAGGGGAAAATCAAGCGCCAGAATGAGGAACAATTCCTAGCAGTTATCAAAAGAGGAGAATATCAATCATTCAAAGAGCTTGGTTACAATCAACACGTAAAGCAGCTTCACGAATCAAACAGGAATGGAAACCACGCTGAGCTAAACTAAAGTAAATCTAAATTTAAACTTTGAAACAAATTGAAGTGATCACACTGGGCCATAAAAAGAATATTATTCGGTGGTCGCCTGGTTACATTTCTCACATGCGCATGCAAAATATACTGGACTCTCTTTCCCGCCATTTTCCAGTCTACAGAGAGGCTGAATGAGAGACTGGGACTGCACTACCGCGGGCTACAAATGAATATCTTATAATGAAAATTACCTGCCATATCCCTATCAAACAGCAAAAAAAGGAAACAGTCGAAGAATATGAATTTACTATTTTCATCCGGTTTTTTGGCGCCAGACATTCAGGCCTGTTTTGTTGCTTTTTCTTTTTGAAATGCCCTCTTTGTCAGCTACCGATGTTTTGAAAATAACTAAACCATTACTTTCTTATTCCTGATAGTAATTCTCTCGATTTATTTGGACACTAATTTCCCAAAAGTGCCATCGGCTGATCAATATTTTAAGACTGAAACTTTCTTCGATTCCGTTGACAGTTACCGTAACTCTGTCAGTTGACTACAACTAACAGAATCCTTTTCGAATTGTTTTTATTACTCGGTGAATACCAAGACAATGGTCGAAACTAGAGCAAAAAAGAAGCAACGCAAAGGATTCTGGTAATTGTAGTCAACTGACGTCATAGCGCATACAGTCTATTTTAATATTCAATATCAAATCCTACGTTGTGTCAGCTTTGCCGTAGTCCTTGGACTTCGTATTCATTTTCACTTCAGCTGATTAGATCTGACGTAACAACCAGCAGGATTTTCGTCCACGGTTCTTTGCCGTTTCTCAAGTCTATTGAACAATTATTCACCGAAATGGAGGTGAATAGTGGTGGATATTCACAGAGCCGCTTCGGCGAGGTAAATATACACCACTATTGACCGACACTGAGGTGAATAACTGTTTTAGTATATACCACACAGGTGAATAGCCAGCACGAAATAGTTATTTATTTTCTGTCAAATGGACAAAATCTCGCGCGAGGTGATCGCTGCTTCGCTCGGAGATGAATATGAAATCATATTCACTGTTTGAGTGACCAATCAGAGCGCGCGGAAAGTGATAATTTTTATTCGCTGGTGTGGTATATACTACTCGGATTTAATGTGATGTGAATATCAAATTCAGAACAGTCAAGCAAGTAAGCATCTGACCAGTCTTCTCTTGCTAGAATACTAAATTGCTGAAGATAAAATTATAATAAGCTAAGAAAAACTAAACAGAATGATAGCTCACGTTTAGAAACTCTTTCTTGTAAATTGAGACATTCAAATGTTGCGCAATACCAAATGTCAATGATCACTCCAGCGGAGCATCACATGTGTGCAGAGTTTCAACATAGCTGTTCACTTGACAAAGGCTGATTGACAACTGAAGGTGTGATATGGTGCCTGACAGAGGCCTTTTGTAGTGCGGGTCCTTGTTTAATGTTATCGTCACAAGATACTACGGGGGTTTCAAACTCCGCCTGAAATTTCCATCGCCAAGGCCGCATTGTTTCTTATGCTTGTATTGCTGGTTTGCAATCAATCCCCAGAGATCCAGATAACAAAGTCATTGCGGCCATGTTGGTTGATTCAACAAAAAAAACGAACGGACAATCTTTTGTAACATCAACCAAGAAGGCGACGGTGACGTCACGTGAAAACGAGCAATATCAGTGCAAACTGTAAGCTGTGTCAGGGATGATTTTGAATGCAGTCTTTCGTTACCCACAGTAAATACTTATTTATATAATCATGACACCAACTATCGGTGGGCTCCTGGTATTTTGTGTTGATGACATGTAAAAAATAATTATGTCATCTTGATGAAATCTGCCGATATATAAATCAGAGATGACGGCGATATAATTTGTGTCAGTCGAGGAAATACGAAGTACATTGATGCCAAAAAAAGGTCTCATAACTGTTAAACGGTCTCTAACACTTTGCATCCCATTTTGCATTAAAAAATACCACTGTGTGCGATAACTTACAGCAGACACACTTACTCAACGTTAGTCTCAATTTGGAATAAGAGAGTTCAGTATGGATTGGCTCTCTTATTTTTGTGATTTTTGCAAGCTAACAACCCCATGCATAAACTCATTCAACGCACTAATATTGATACGGTCTTTCTTGTGCAGTTTATTTATTAATTCAAATAAATTTACATACTCGGTCGCAGTTCTGATCCCAGTTCCATTTCGACGTTATGATTTGTCTAATGATTTATTAGTACCTCGATCACATGTTCTTCTTTCATGAGACTCCAGACACTTTAAATCATTGTCTAAATCAAAAAGTCAGATATGTCCGTACCGTATGAGACCATAGAGCAGATTTCGTATGAGTGGGACAAACTACAGCACTGACTACAGCACGGCTATCGTACGGCATGCCGTGACGTTGAAATGGTTTCCCATTGTTTTTGTCCTGCTGATCCAATCAAATCACAGAACTACGGCACAGCACATCTACAGCATGACTACAGCACGGGTACGGACATGCCGTAGTTTGTCACACTCATACGAAATCTGCTCTATACTCTTGTGTCATCTAGACGGCATGTCGCGCCCTACGTCTTAAGCCCGAACTACACGAGAAGCGTTTTGGGCACTACTAAATTTGGGTCCGTGCGCCGATAAATGTAGGACCGGCACTCTTGATTTATACGACAAAAATCAGGATTGCCGATAATTTAGGACACGGTACTATTCATTTACACGACAAAAATTGAGGGTGCCGGTCCCAAAATGAATTATCGGCCCGCGAACCCAAATATAGGGCATGCAGTATCCAAAATACTTGTCGTGTAAATCGGGCTTTAAATAACATATTTTAAAAGTTATTGACCAAGCGTGAGGTCCGGATGGGGGATATTGGTCGAGTTCTTTGTTTTTTGTGTTTGCATGGCGACTGAACAAGAAGGGCGAAGAACATGTACATGTACATGTGGCGCAATTAGTCGAAGACGCGGAAATAATTTCTGATATTGCACAGTTCGACTTTGAGGCCTTGACATACATTGTACAATGATAAGGAAGCCTAATCAATGTTATTGACGCCCTCTATATTAACAGTTAAATGGTCAGATTTCTTCGCTTGGTTAAAAGGGGAGCAGTCTCAATCAACAAAAGCATAACTTTCTCATGATAAAAGATAGAAAAACTATATACTCATGAGCTGTAGGCATTTTTATAACATAACCACGATAAACCTAGCGCTCTGATTGGCTAAGAGCCATGGACCATTTGCCCATGGGTTGCACGCTCACGTCGGATTTTGTTCACGATTGCACGAAATTTTTCTTTTCTATTCCCACGAAAACTATTTTACAGGACAATAAGAGAAAAACTCTAATCCAAGTGAACAGGGAATTTTGTCCAGCGACTGTCTTGGCAAATTTTGAGCTTCATTTATTTTCCGAGCCACCGACCGTACCAGAAATGGAAGAGTTGAGACGGCTTGCAAATCTGTACGAACGACGAACAAGATTTACGAGCTTCTGCACTGAGTTTTGGCTCCCGAAACAATCAGAAAGGATGGACAAAAACAGAAGACGAACTGTTCAATCTCGATATTTAGAGGTAAACGGCCATCATTTTTGATTATTAAAAAAATCCAGACGCGTTTTATGAGGTAATTAAAAGAAACCACAGTGCCAATGGTTTATTTGGTAGAAACGAATCTTTATATAATTATATCAGTCGAGTGGAAAACAGCCGAAGAGCCAGAGGTGCACATAGTGGAATTAGACAAATCAACTTCATTAAAACGATCTCTAGTTTACTGATATTAATGCCAACTACAGAATAATGAATAAGCTCCACATTCAGTGAGTTCATTTTACAACGAGATAATTTTATTGCCACTTTTGGATGTGAAAGTAATTGAACTTACAATTTTAGAGACCAACAAACAAACTTACTTTATTTAGTTCACTTGTCTCAAGGATATCCCGTACTGGCACAAATGGCAACGGCAACAAGCCAAAACCAGGAGATTCAGCTGACAGTTCACTCCAATCCATAGGAAAAACGACGAATTCCAAACCTCTGGTGTGCAGGTCGTTTTTAAATCCGCCGAAAGCTATTCAGTTTTCAACTGACGAATGAACCCTTTTCTTAATTTTTGCTTTACCAAAGCGATTGCTTCAAACAAAAGGAACTGAATAAATGTCTTTCTCTTGCAGTTCGAGAACTTTTTAGTTAGCTAGATCTTCTCTTTTCTTTGGGACCAAGGTTTGAATAAACATTTTGTTGAGCAGAGATCAACGAATGACTTGTTTTTGCAATGAACAGTCGCGCCACCGCTCAGCTTAATTTATGCGATTTCTTTTCGCGCGCTTCATGTATTGATAATTTATATTTCATCACCAACAAAAACATCAATCTAAGACAGAACAAAATGAAGTTCCCAGAGCAGTTATTGTAAACTACTTTTAATTTGTTATTATCAGTGCCATCGTCGAGAAAAACGATTTGAAAAGCGCATCACGATCGCGACATTCACAAAACGTTTGGTTTCTATCCCAGGCTGTCAATTTTGTAGTTTTCTTTTATTGAGATTTGCAGGTTCAATAACAACTTAAACCTCGGGTATGATTTTTGCTGTTAAAACAGTAGGGCCTTTGTAACGAGCTGACCATTTCTGTTGAATCCACGATCTGTCACCACCTTTGTGACCAATCAGACACCACGATTGCCGATAACCTGGTAGTACTGGCGAAACAGATCCGATACTTGCTAGAGCAGGTGCTGCTGGTAAAGCGTAATGTTCATAACGCAACCTGTCGTTAGCCTGTACTGCTATCATGACCATCGTCTTGTTAGGGAGGGAGTTGATGTAATCGAACATGTCTCTGCCAGAAGATGTATTAAATACAGTGTCAAATGCACGCTGGGAATGAAATGTACCGTTCATGTACAAAGTGACGATGTTGTGGACGTTTATCTGGAACAAAACAGAAAATTAAATTCAGTCAACTCGTTCGTTATAATTTAGGAGCAGATGTCAGTAAGGTTGTACAAAATTGGAAACTGTAAATGATCCGACAAAACTTCCCTTCATATTTTATGTAACGCTCTTTACCCATTTCTACAGGATAGAAAAGAACATCTTGGAGAACATATATTTTCATCTTCATGTATGGCTTATATAAGCATATTTTTTCACTGGTTTTCTGTACTTGAAGAGATTTATCAAAGAAAACTTTATACATTTTACATGGTTTCAAATGTCCAAAAAATTGCCTCTTCAGACATGAACTACACTACCCCCGAGTTTTTTTGGACCATTTCCAATTTTGTTCAATCTTTACAGACATCTGCTTTTAGAAGTCAAGGTTGAGCTTAATTGCCCCTGCTAAAACCAGGTTAGTCTATATTACCTGCATGTCTATATTGCTATAGAGGTGCTAAAAGAAGTCGCACATCACTGATAGTAATTGTAGCAAGGTTTCATCTTCTGTAACATCTAATGCGAAAAGGTTTATGAGAAAATACCACCCTAAATCTGTCACCATAAATCTGTTTAGTTCCTTTTTCGTAGCCTGAGAAGACAGCCACAATTTCCGCTCGGTTCCGGAATCCCATCGCGAAAATGGCGTCTAAGCAACGACCCAGGAAATTCCATATGCATGATATATAATTTATCTCGCCTTGTCGTGTCTCTGATTGGGTGAACTAAAAGCATGAATTATCGATTTATTTATCTCTTAGTTGCAATCTCAGTTACCGAAGAGGCGAACTACGAGTTTGTTATCAAAGTTTATCACTACAAAGGCTGCTCGTTTGCTTGGCAGTGGATCACCGTCATGAACAATCATAAATTCAAGCCTATTCAGTTAGCGTGTTTCGGTGTTGTTGGTGGCTCCTTTGCTTCGTTCTTTCAGCGGCTAGTAAAGCGAAATGTCGCACTGTCTAAACATGTACAAAATCACATGTAAGTGATTAAAAACGATACTGTAATAGTTGTTTATATTTTCATAACCTACACACTCTGAGGTATCTCAGAACACAGGGCCACTTTTCAAGCCGGCTCTTTTGCTAGGCCGTGGGATGTTAAGGCAGTGAAACTCGGTTATGAATAAACCACAGGAAACCCAAGCTCTGTAAGTGGCAATTTTTATATCGTTATGAACCTTTGAAAGGTATTGAGTACTCCTGCGAAGAAGATTTTAGTTTACAGAGGCTACTCTATGTTCTATGCTTGTTTGAAATGGTGAAAATTTACCTTCTATTTTCTTTCGCTACGCTCAGCCAAATAGAAAGTATTTCTATTTTCTACATATGAATAATGATAGCATCGTTTATTACATTCAAGTTACAGCAGTAATTGGTGTTATAATTAACAACAGTAGTCCAGTACAATAATAGTACAATTCTGAGCTAGATTTTAGATGGTGAATTGCCGGATACGAAATACCGGGATAAAAAACCCGCAGTTGTGAAAAAAACCGGAAATGTATTCTCCAAACCAATGCAAATTCACCTCTACCTCTGGAGTCTAAAGGTTTAAAGCTTCCTATTAATATACTTTTAAGAACAATATTGCCACACAGTTGACAGCCGCACAGCTGACAGCATCGTTTATTACAAGTTATTGCAATTGTATACGTACTCAGAGACAGTTATGTTACAGTTACTGTTACGTACTATTGACTCAAACTATAAGAGAGCTACAATTAATATGTTAAGAAAAAACTAAGGCCGCTGCTGAAATGCGACGTCAAGTGGTATGAACGTGTGAAGGAGTGGTATTTATAGAACTTCTAATTGATCCCAAAGGGACAATGCAAGCATGTATTCAACATGCAACGAAGAGAAAAATATTTTCCTGACCCATGACCGTATAAGTAAAATCCTGGGTCGATTCCCGCGAAGACGTCATCTCATTAATGCATTATCCTCCATCGCGCCTTTCTATCACAACAACATTGATTTATAGAGAATGTACACAGTTTGTGAGTTGTTAGTAAAGAAAAAAAGTCATTTTAGACAAAATGCTAAGTATTGATTCAAATTATTGTAAAGTCGAATTAATTAGATTACGTCTACCCGGGAATCGACCCAGGTTTTTACTTACGCGGTCATGGGTCAGGAAAGGTCCATTGTTTAACATTTCAAACAAGCGTAGAACATAGGATATTCTCTATGAACCAACACTTTCTTCGAAGAATAACTTAAAACCTTTCAAAGGTTCATACGTATAAAAATAGCAAGACGGTTCAGAAGCACTTTAAGGGCTTGCATTTAATTTATGCTTCGTGGAACGGCTATCTGCTACGTCATCAGTATGGAATTTTCTGGCTCGTTGCTCGGACGTCTCTTTCGCGGGGATCGATAAGAGTTGGCTACCTTTTACTTTGAATTTTGTAACTTTTATCAAACTACAACTTACTTTAGGGCTAAGTTGCTGTCCATTTACTTTGATGTAAGCGATCCCTTTAATTTGGTGCCTGCTGTTCTTTGGGGATCGTCATGGCATTCGGATTTAAGAACAATGTTGATATAGCCTCAGTTGAAAAGAGCAATATAACAACATAAATTATGCATTGACGACTTTTTTTTTATATAAAGAGGCCTCAATCTTATTGGCTAGGAGCGAGTGCATGGCATCGTGTTTTATATATTCCTGTGCAAATTAACGATACAATGGTATATAGTGATTTTCACTATTCAGAACGGTTTCTCTCAGTGAGTTTTGAGATTAAAGAAGAATAGGAAATAGGAAATAGTCAGGTGCTGATATATCAGTAACGTTGCGCTCGTGCTCCCATGGGAAAGACGTTGCCATGGATGCTGGATGGCAAGCATATTATTTGTGCTGTGCATATTTCTTATGATCTATCCTGGAACAGGCACTGCTAATATATTGTGAAGAAAACAAGTAAGCGCCTTTATGCATTACGCACGCTCACGAAATGTGGACTGACCACACAGCAGCTGATTCAAGTGATTGTTCTATTATCAGGTTGATCATTTCTAGAATAGGCCTCCCCTGTGTGGGCTGCGTTACCTGAGTATCTTTAGTTAGCAATCTTATTGAGTCATATTGAGTAAGAGCTCTTGAAGCGATCAAGATTTTATCAACATATATTCTCCAATCGTTTTATTGTAAAGTCATTCTGCCTTCCATTACTTATGGGCAGGGAAGCAAGAATAATATTCAACTTACCAAGGAATATGCCTTCTAAAGACGTACTCAACCAAGCTAAATGGTCAACGCTGTTCGATTAATATATATATATATAAGTTAGCTATTGTTAAACTTATACATAAAGCCTATCAAAAATAAGTTACCAACAGTTGTCAGGCATAATTTAAAAGCGACAATCAAAATACTCTTTCCTTGATTTTGACCAAGTTATCACGCCAAGTTTCAATACACGTTATACACAACAAATTCCTGGGTGTTGAGCCAACACCAAAAACGGTGTAAATTCTTGCAGCTGTGGGGACACCACGAGAAGTGTAAATTAACACGACCAGAAGTGTTGTCTCGACACTTTTTTGGTGTAAATCTCTTGCAGCTGTGTGGACACTGCACTGGTGTAAATTTACACTCCGAGTGTAAACATACACTTGTAAAGTGTTGCCTCAACACTTCTTTGGTGTAAATCGCTTGCAGCTGTGGGGACACTGCACTGGTGTAAATTTACACTCCGAGTGTAAACATACACTTGTATAAGTGTTCAGGTAACACCAGATTTGGTGTAAATCGCTTGCAGCTGTGGGAACACTGCACTGGTGTAAATTTACACTCCGAGTGTAAAAATACACCGGTAAAAGTGTTCAGACTACACAAGATAATGTGTAAACATTTCTTTGGTGGAAATTGCTTATATCTGTGAAGACTGATTTGCTTTTGGGGTGTAACCTGTTCACTAGTTGATATTGAATAGCAACTGTTTGTATATTACCTAAGACATTGTGAAGACCAAAATATTGCAATGTGAGTCTGAGAGAAGCAGTTTAATAATGGTTGTTTTAACCTTTGGTAGAAATACACATTTCCCATTATTGTTTGTTTTGACCAATATCTACATGTATAGGTTGTTGCAACCAATAAGAAAGTTATTTGATACGACCAATGTACTTTGATAAATAATTGTCAGGGCGACAAGTGGTTTTGAGCTGTTATTTTAACCAATTTATGAATGGGTGAATCAACCATTATTTTAGGTTGATATCTAGTCAATAATATTCTTACACGTCCTCATGCTGTTACTACCTTCAACCTGTGAAACAAGCAGCAACTAGTAATATGCAACAATCTACACATCACTCTAAATAAACATTGGTATATTTTGGTTTGCAAGGTACATGTACATATCTATACAAAGCAGTAAATACCACAATAGTGGATACTGTTCATGCACAACGTGTGTATATGCTGGCAATAAGCCTGGTTTTCATTACATCACCACAACCAACATAAGCTAACACAGTAATGCACTGATCATTAGCAGCCCTTGTTGATAGTTTCTTGAACAAGCAAATTAATTTGAATGTACATGTCTAGAACAAGTACTGCTAATGACAACTACATCACTGTATTGGCATACATGTATGTTGCTTGTATTTATATTTTCTACTCCATTGGTGTAGCACACTCCCTTGTTCCCCAATAAGATATTCTAAGACCATATAAATGTTCTTACTATGCCCAGTCTGCCCCTTTGGGTACACAGCATTAAAAGCATAAAAGCTTCCAATCAGAGTAATCACTGTAGTTCTTTGAATCTGGAAACAACTACACTGTATTCCCATAGCAAGCAGGTATACATTGTATCTCCAGAATATCCAGTCAACGTAAGTTTTGGTGAGGTACTTTCTTCTTGGCATCTGTGTCACCATCATTCTAAACAAAACAAAATACAAAAATAATTTAATAATTGGCTTTGTTTTGGTTTAAGGTTTAAATGTCCTGATGTGTTGAAGTGTATTGGAGGTTCAGTAGCCAGGCTGTAAGTAGGGTCAGTGCTCAAGAGCTAGGTTGTCAGGCAACAGACAACCACCCAGCCCAGTACACTGGGTCACACTGAAGTGGACATAAAGAAAAAGGGGAGGGAGGGGAACCATTTACCCATGAAGAAGGCTAAATCAGTCCCCCAAGCAGCAACTATTTCAAACAAACACTTGCGAGCGATGCAACTACGAACAACCCACCAAAACAGACTTGCGAGAGATGCCAATCCAGGCCCCACAAACTGTGCCACAGGAAGACCAACCGACGCAGGCATATTTAACCATGCCTAAATACTCCAGTTTCCTATTCCAAAATTACTGCTGAATGCAATGACTACAGATGCATGTACTCAGGCCTAGCCTCATTCTGAAGTTCAACATTCATAAATACCAGCGAGAAGGTGCAAAATGCGAAACTACAACAATACACAGAGTTGTGAATAGCCCACCTTCTCGCTGGTATTTATGAATGCTTAACTTCAGAATGAGGCTAAGCCTGAGTACATGCGTCTGTAGTCTTTGCATTCAGCGGTAATTTTCGAATAGGAAAGTGGAGTATTGCATTTGTCTGTAGATTAAAGTGAAATGGAATTTCTTTTTGCTTGTGCTTTCCCAAAGAAATGTTTGGATCATGAATCCTAAGAATCCAGTTTTTGAATAATCTGTCAAATCCATTCTGATCCCTGGTACTGACTAGTAATGTTACTAAATGGATTACGTACTGTAAAAGACTAAAGTAAGAAAGTATATGGCTAGAAAAAGTTAAATTACAAAAACACTGTTGAGTTTACAGAATGTTATTCAGGGAAAACTGCAACTCATAAAGTTGTCATTTTTGCAGTGTAAACTCATTTTCATTTTTTTATCCAGAGATAATCAGGTTTTTTGCAATACACTGTATGTCATTTTGTTTGCAAAGCTTAGCATGTTCTCACAGCTTAAAGATCTTGCATATTGCAGTCACTCTTACTGTTCCAAAACACATGCTCTCACAGCTTAAAGATCTTGCATATTGCAGTCACTCTTACTGTTCCAAAACACATGCTCTCACAGCTTAAATATCTTGCATATTGCAGTCACTCTTACTGTTCCAAACCACATGCTCTCACAGCTTAAAGATCTTGCATATTGCAGTCACTCTTACTGTTCCAAAACACATGCTCTCACAGCTTAAAGATATTGCATATTGCAGTCACTCTCACTGTTCCAAAACACATGCTCTCACAGCTTAAAGATCTTGCATATTGCAGTCACTCTTACTGTTCCAACACATGCTCTCACAGCTTAAAGATCTTGCATTTTACAGTCACTCTTACTGTTCCAAAACACATGCTCTCACAGCTTAAAGATCTTGCATATTGCAGTCACTCTTACTGTTCCAAAACACATGCTCTCACAGCTTAAAGATCTTGCATATTGCAGTCACTCTTACTGTTCCAACACATGCTCTCACAGCTTAAAGATCTTGCATTTTACAGTCACTCTTACTGTTCCAAAACACATGCTCTCACAGCTTAAAGATCTTACATAAAACCATCAATTTTACTGTTACAAACACATGGTCTGCCATCTTGGATTTTTAAGGGGAGGGGCCTGGAGCAAGTGTTTTCTCAAATGTCCAATCAAGTGTGAGCTACTGAACTGTAGAACATGAACTCTATGAGAACAATACTTTAATAATTTGAAAATTAGAGGGCTTCCAATGGCTTTACCAACATACATGCAGGAACTATTTGAAGAATTAGCGGGGAATATGACAAGGAAACAGATAGCCTGATTTTCAGATGGTACAAGGTCGTCCGCTCACTTCCTCCCCCTCCCCGTCTGATGGACTTAATAGACTTTCGTGTTCCTGACGTCATAATGTCAACCAATCAGAGCGAACTTTACCCTTTTGGCAAAGTCTGGAATTTAAGGAATGCGCTCGCATCGTTGGGGAAGAACTGAGCAGTGTGTTGACCGAAATTGTAAAGTTTGCAGGATTTCAAAGCTATATCCAGAGCAGAAGAAAGCATTGGAATCGCGTTCATTCATCGGAACGATGTGTTTGTGATCTATGTACGGGCTTTGGTAAATCACTAATCTTCCTCCGCTTATAAATTACATGCATTTAATAGATCTCAAACATTCTCCTAGGTTTTTGGCTTTTAGAAGACCAAATCTTTCATGAAATATTATGATTTTTCTGCAGGAGTGAATACACATACTGATTATGTTATGGAAAAAGTTTCATGGCACTTGGGTGAATAATTGGGTGAATGTTTTCAGAATTATGAACACACTTCTGTAAGTTCACGTATGGCAATGGCATCTAAACTTTGCACAAAAAGTCTGGTTAAAACAATCTCTGATACTAAAAAACCTACACTAGGACAACTTTAGGGTCTTGTGTAACTAATCGGCATACATATCAAGCTTCAAAACGTTTTTAAAATAAAAGTAAAAGCGTAAAAGTTCTAAGTTATGAGTAACAAACTTTACGGCATGGAATCGAGGCAGATATTTCTTGTATGCATTCTCATACACTGTCCTGCAAATACTGCACGCAAACGTCCATTTAAAAAGTTCCTGCTCTCCAAAGAACCACAGCAGCTCAAACAGGATACCATTCTGAGAAATCGACATAAGTTTGAAGCTGTAGAATGTTATTTTCAGTGCATGAAAGCTGATAGATCCAACTAGTAAAAGCCGCTACTGCACGACTGTTAAACACTTCACGCTTCGATTCTTATGCATGTTCATATTGGCTTATTGTAAAAACATCGATGACGTCAGGAACACGAAAGTCTATGAAGTCCATCAGACGGGGAGGGGGAGGAAGTGAGCGGACGACCTTGTACCGTCTGAAAATCAGGCTAGGAAACAGACAGCTAGTTTTCTTTGGAAAAGAAAGGAGGGACTTGAGTAGAAAATACATGTATTGCTGATACCTGTGCTCAGACTGCAAATAATGTGCTGTTTCTATTGTTCATATGGCTTTGTTTATGACCATTACAACAAGTTATTTTTAAAACAGTATCATAAAGTATAAATAAAATCTGAAAAAGTAAACTAGTGGTGCAGTAAAAATATAAATACATGTATATTTACATGTATTCTAGGATTGCTACATGTACTTGCCTTGTTTCCTTTACATTACTTGAAGGGTAGGATCATCCTGGAGTACGCATATCACAAACACTGATATTTTGGGTCAAGACGTCCCTCCTTTTCACACATGTACTGTCCATTAGTTTCTTTTGACAGAGCTCCAAAACTCATTAATTTTTCATCTCTGCTGTGTCCTGTTTCTCCATCAGGAATTGCAGTAACTTTAGATGATTGCTCCTTCTTTGCCATGGTTTACCCTTGGTAACTGTGCAATCCTTCTTTTCTGACATGTTCCTGTTTCATCTTGTGTTGCCCTCTGTCTCACATTTACATTTGTAGTATCCTCTCTCCTCTCTTTTTGGGTCAATTTAGACAAAACAAAGATTAGTCAAGGCATGCATGCTGCATACAATGTAACTGCTGTCTGCTGCAAACATGCGAAAATATTACAAAAATGTACACATGTCACAAACAGGTTTATTCAACACTTAAATGGTTTTGTAAGCGCACAAGCCAATCAAAATGAGGCTGTTGAGTAATAACCAATCAGCTTTTAGCATGCAAAACACTTAAACGGTTTTGTAAGCACACGAGCCAATCAAAATGAGGCTGTTGAGTAATAACCAATCAGCTTTTAGCATGCAAAACATTTTTTTCAGCACAAGTGCCCCAACATTATTTTTGCATCATGAGGTGTAATCTTACACCAATTCGGTGTTACTTATATTCTACACCCAAAAAGTGTAAATTTAACACATCATGAGGTGTAATCTTACACCAATTCGGTGTTACTTATATTCTACACCCAAAAAATGTAAATTTAACCCATCATAGGTGTAATCTTACACTAATTCGGTGTAAATTATAATTTACACCAAAAAAGTGTAAATTTAACACTTTAAAAGTGTTGGCTCAACACCCAGGAATTTAGTGTGTATGAAACACTATATTGCCTATAGCGATACTTCGTGTTGATAAACATAACAATTGATACGCTAATGTACCAATATCCATTGGATATTAAGATTAAGATAAGCAATGATATGTCAACTAAAAGTTGATTAAGGTATGCTAACCGCCGAGAGGAGCGAGTAGCAGCTGATATTCCTAGCGATAGTCCTTCGTTCCTGCCCAAGGACGCGGCAGTGGCGGTTCCAGGATTTTTGTGAAAGG